>BSQZ01000071.1:1783351-1795851 GCA_033239005.1 Lamellibrachia satsuma | reverse complement strand
GAGTGTGTCGCTTCCTTCAGATTCGCAGTGAATTTCCGTCTTGGTAACCGGTCTGCGACACGACACACATACGACGATCTTAGCTAATGTGGTAAAGTTATAGTATTATGGATGTGTCAAACGTCTACGGGGCAACATGTGCACAATTTGGCATTTCGCGTATGAGCAAAGTGGAGAAGACTATCTACGACTCTTTGTGAGTGTTTAGTAGTGTTCATGATTAGAACAACAAATAAACTAATCCTTGAAACTTAATTGCGAGATTTTACATTGTCATTGAAGAAAACGAGTACAGCGATCCGTTGTTCGACAGACTGTCGTAGTTGCGTGTTGCAGTGTTTTGTCTAAAGGCCCGTTCACACGAACGATTAACTGCCCAATTTGTAGATATCGTGTCGCATGACAATGCGCAGCTAAGTTCTGTGCACGGTCGTACGAGCGACGTGTGTAGACACTGCGCGTGCGACCTATTTATGAGGCCAATCCCAATTCACTGATTCAAACTGTCGTCCAAGAGACGCCCGAATTGGACCCATCCGCAAATCCGGCGAAACAATAGCTATACAGTCGCCCGATCAACTGGACATCTGACCGCTTATGTGAACGGACCTTAAGCAATGCATACCGACGCAGTCTGGGACTTTCGGATTCCATACGCCGTCCAGTGAGCATGTGGAGATCGCGTGAGAAGACCGATCGGCGAAGACCTTCTCGTCAGCACAGGTCACATAGACCACGGTCCCTGCCTGATGACGGGACGTATTGACAGATTGTCCTGCCCATGTGGACAATGCGGGACACCTCGTCGCTAAAAAAAGGACAGCTAAACATATCAACAACTGTGTTCAACCAATGGGTTTAATGGCTCTAGCCGAAGTTGACGCCGCGTTGTTGAGGGGTTTCACAAAAAACAACGAAAGTCCATTTTGAATGCGCCATTGTGGTTGGTTGGCTGTGAGGAAATCAGTTTGTCAGCTGTGTTGATTTGTTTATATTCTCTAGAGATCGTTGTATACTTACAAGACTTCTGTGTTTTTGCAAGCAGTTGGCGACAGGACTGAGACTATTTTTTAAAACGCGAAGATGGACTTCCATTTGTATTGATTATTCAACAACGCGTTATCAATGTGGTATCAACAACAGGTTTCGCGATAACAGACTACGCGACGCTGTTAAACATATATGGGTACTGGTTTTTAATGTTTAGCTCATACGGGCAATGCGAAGTTTTATACGGGCGACATGTTTTGACAACTGATTTACCTGAAGTCTTAAGATGGTCACCAATTTTGCTTTGTGTCACGCGATGCTTGCAGCAAAATGGGGATAGCACGACAAATGTTGAATTGTTGGATGAAATATGCTTTTAAAATTGTTTTGGTATAATTATTTGTTTTTCAAATTATAAAGCTAACTTTAGGGAAAATTGACGAAAAACCCAAAAAACTTCACTATGCTATAACAAACTCCAATGTCATTACCATCTACCCAGGAATGCAAAAGTAGCCAGTTTTGTTAGTTTCGTTCCACTAAGACAACTATCCAATTATGATAGTTATTTCTCACTATTATGAAATATATTATCAAAGTGTATGAAAACATAAACAAAATTGTATTTTCAAGATGTCGTATCTCGTTCTGTTCGAGATTTGAGTGATTTGAACCCGATAGGGTTATAAATAGTCGAATGGCTTCATTGAAAAGCAACAATCGGAAGGCTGGTTGCTACGCAAAAATACAGGGTTGGTTGTTAGTAGATAAAGTTGTTTTTTACTAAGTTAAAATGTAATATTATATATTAAAATTGAAGAAAAAAATGTCTCATTCGGGCAGAGTAAGTCTTTCATACAGGCATTTTGCCCGTATGAGAAACATCAAAAACCCTGTATGGTACAACACTTGGTACAGCATATGACATTACAAATTGAAGAAACATGACTCTCGTGGGGTATGATTTTGTGTGGGGAAGAGGATAGTAGAACGCTCTGCATCCTTAAGGAATGTCATAAAAGCTTTGACCACTGATTAAAAGCTTGTAGCAGAGAACGTACGTAAGCTGGAAACCACAATGCGACAGTTATTATTTCGTGCGTTTTCTACGCCGACTCCTACTTTTCACCAAAGGATTGCATGACGTAAAAATGTCGATGACCATGGACTGGTAGATGTAGCGAGTAGTACTCAGTTCATTTTGTTTGGAATTGAGTGTTCCGATGATCGAGCTGATTAAGGTCATGAAGGCAGGTACAGATGACGGAGAAGTTAGCGGTGAAATCGTCGCCGAGGATAAGACTTTAGGGTGACGCGGAACAACTTAAATATTCACTTTGGTGGCAATTCCTTGTAACAGTAGACGCGTACCACCTTATACAAACACGGTCACTTGTTTGAGGGTAAACAACTCAACGTGTCAGGAAATTGATCGTGGATATATGTGGAATAATTCCGCTGCGTATGTCTGCTTCGAACTCTTTGTGCCAATCTATTCCCCAGTACTGCACCTGTTTCACACTATTAAATATTTGTTATACATGGAACGCATAACTGCTAAACCATCATACATGATGTGAGGACAACAGTACAGTTGAAAAGAAGTGAGCCTGACATTGATTGGTGTTACATGGGACATAAGCCAACAAAGAGCAGAATAGTTAAGAGAAAGGTGATGAAAAGAGTGGAACAACGCGTCCACTCTTCTTGTGTAGCCACACTTTTCCCCGCCACTGCAGTACACAGACTCTGGTACTGAAACACTGTAAACTGCCACGTCGTCTGCTTTGCTAGGCTCCCGTAGGAGAGAACATTCTAGTAGAATTCTGCAGCGCCCTACACCAGCTGATACACTGCGATATTGGCCATTGCACACTGACTCCTTTTGGCAAGGACTGCTTCACGATATATTTCTTGATTGCACGTGCGATGCCCAATCGTCTACCCCACAGTTGAGTCCATTGTTTTGCTTACATTCGCCCAGTACTAACCATAAAATAAAGGATTCAGTGCAGAGAATACGTCTTAAACGGCACAAATATAACGTTTTTCATAATTTCATAAAAACAGTTGTCGGAATTATCGGGTATTCAGTGCAACGTTTGGTTTATACCCACCTATACAGTGGGTTAGTTTCGGCTGCCATTCTCCGTACGCCGAACAGCTGATCTTCTGTGTGAAGACTCCTCGTCTCACCCAGTACCCGGACAGGCATGTATACGTGATGGTGTCGCCGTGGCTTGCCGTCCCCACGACACGACTGACCGCAAAGTGCACCAAAGGTTGCGGTGTGCACTTCAACTCTAAAAAACGTCAACGTCTAATATATGAAACGAATATGACTATTGTAACTGCTGTATTTCTTCTGATGCTATTGAACATAGATTTAACAAGATTTAACAAGATTGCCATCTTGAACAACAAGTTCCTGATGGCAAGTGGACAAGGAAGCCATTGGCTTGTCGAGAGTCCAACAATTTTCTCATCTATGTGTAGCCCGCCATTATTAGATATCTGTCAAGTCTATTTTTAAACATATTCACACTACTAGCATTAACACAATCATTTGGCAGTTTGTTCCATTCATTTATCACCCTCTGTGAGAAAGAGTACTTTCTCATGTCCAACCTACACTGCTCCTTAACTAATGCCGCTTTGTGCCCTCTGGTTCTACTGCCGTCTTTAAGTTTGAAGAACATATTCCTATCAACATCCTCATAACCGTTCACTATTTTAAACACTTCTATTTGGTCTCCTCTTAGTCTCCTGGTCTCTAGTGTTGTCAAACCACATTGTGATAAGCGACTAATTTATATAGTAAATATATATATTGTTGAGACCCTATGTTCTAATAAGGAAGATGTTGTAACACTTAATTCTAGTGCACCTCGATGAATGAGTAGGTCGTAGATGACGAATACCGTAGACGAATGTGATTTTGTCCTTGTTGCCTATGGAAATTATACAACACATTATTTTGGCAACCATTATCTAACTTTATCACACGGTCACATGGCTGACATATCATTTAAACAAAACCTGCTGTGTCAAACTGATATAACGGATTACTCTCTAAATCGGTTACCTGTGTGGTGATAATAAGACTTAATTACATTTACACTACTGTTCATTATAGGTTGCTGTTTTACATGCACAGGCCCAAACACATAATATATACATGGTGGGAAATGTAGATATTCACATACCCTGACACGCATCCACAAGATTCGTCCAGCCTCCTGTCTCGTTGCATGTGACGTTAATTGAACGTCCAGTCGGGAAAGTGAATCCTCTGTCGCAGGTTATGTTGACTTCGCTGCCAAACTTGGTTTCGTTGGAGTCAACACTGGCTCTGCTGATGGCTGGTATAGGAGGGCAGAACATAACTGCAAACGAAAACGGTTCTTATTACGATTGCTCTAACGGTGTGTTCGAATATAGCGCGGTATCCAGTCATTGGGACTGCTTCACATGCTTTTTACTTCACTCCCTGGCATATATGCTCATTCCCACGCCATCTCGGCATCCCTGGGAAGCATTCAGCCTCACTGAAATTACTGCTCGAGGACTATTCGTTCACACACCCGCCACTGTCTGTCGCACTCATTCAAACTGTTGCCTCGTTGACATAGCAATGTAGCTGATGCCACGGAATAGATGGATTTTGGTCATCATATTATAGGCTGGTATAAAATATAAATAGTCTCCATCAGCAGATAAACGTTGACAATGTTAATAAATAAGTTCGTGCTAGGCTGTTCAGAAACACTAAAGTAACAGTGAACGTAAAACGTACGTGGCCTACTAATTTTTTTCTGGACCGAAAAAGTAAGTGTATATATATATATATATATATATATATATATATATATATATATATATATATATATATATATATATATATATATATATATATATATATATATAAGATTATTTGAGAGTACACCATGTATGTTACCATGGCAGCCGTCTTTGGTGTTGTTCCAATGTGTTCCGTTACAGAGCACCACTTGATAGGGAGCTCCGTCAGTGAACGCGTGACCAGGCTGACACCGGTAGGTGGCAACCGAATTAGCAAGAGCGGGTACATTCAGTGGCCGTGTCCCATAGAGACGGGGTAGCGATGGGCATCTGTTAGCTGTAGGAAAACGATATGCATGCCTTACTTATGGAAGAGATAGCTCAACTACAATATAAGTTACCCGAAACAACCTGTAGCGCCTCTAGTGCATAACGTAATACTATTATAACAATAATTACTGTGCAATAGTCGACAGATATACAAATATGTTGTACTTTAAATTGCAGTGTCAAACCAATGATGTATCCACGACATCGACAAGAAGACATTTACATATTTATCTGTGTGAATGCGTGAATGGGTGCGCGCGTCAGTGTGTCCGATATTGTTGATATGCGCAAGTTATGAGCTCACCCTCACACGACAGATCTTTCTCGCTCCAGAATCCAGTCTCTAGACACGTAACGTTTTTTGACATCTCGCCGTCGGCGAATCGCAGATGATTGTTGCATGTGAACGAGACAACTGCACCAAACAAGGTCCCGCTGAAGGTTCTGGCGGCATTCTTCACAGTCGGTGGGTTGTTGCAGATGATTGCTGGAAACAATCGACATATTTATTCTGAATGACATGCTGTTTAAGATATATATATATATATATATATATATATATATATATATATATATATATATATATATATATATATATATATATATATATATATATATATATATGTATATATATTAATGTATATATTTATATATAATTATTATTATAGTTACTAAAGTATATTTTAAAAAATATGGTTTTCCTCAATACATTTTTTCGCTTGTCCCTTTTCAGAATCATTTCGTGAAATATCGATGCTATCTAATATCGACTCGATACGCCTGCGTGTGGTTCATTCTTCCGAAAAAGTGAACCAGTGTCCCAACATTTTCAACATATAGATTCCGCTCAAAAATAAAAAAAATAAAAAATATATACGTTGATATACCTTTGTTGAAGTTTTATTAAGATTTTACATTTAATATACCTAATTAATGGGAAAATTGCCTTTCCCCGAAATATTTTATGATTTCACTAATATATTATTTATATTTACACTTATAAATTATCATTATCTTGATGTATTTCCATGTACATATGATTCATTGCTTGAAAGCAAAATTCCTACCATAGATTTAACAAGATTTAACAAGATTTGCCATCCAAGCCAAAGGCCCAGATGGCAAGTGGACAAGGAAGCCATTGGCTTATCGAGAGTCCAGATAATAAAAACAATTATTTTGCACTAATGCCAGAATCTTTGAAACGACCAGAACCAACAGTAAAGATACCCATAAGCTTATTTAAAATGGGCTATTAAAATACGAATGAGTGAAATGTGTCGCACATGAATACATATATGATATATGTAAGAAAATTGCGTATGCGGTAACAATATCTCACGATGGTGTTCAACTTTATATGTGTGTATTACAATGGCCGTCATCTTCTATGCAGCTAACTTGGTTTGGTCACAAATATACATTTCATGAAAGTATAGTCAACAGGAAAGACGCAAAAGCAACAAGAAACGGAAGTTTCTGTCAACTCTGTATCGTCATAATCTGATGTTACCCTGACAGGTAAACACGCGTGTGTCGGTCTTTTTCCAAGACGCGCATTCTACCATTCGTGTCGTTGTTCCATCCACAAAACGGAAGCCAGTGTCGCATTTTACTTCTGCCACCATCCCGAGCTCTGTGATGTTGGTGCTGGTACTGGCGTGAGTGACGGTGAATTGTGGACAGATGTCGACTGGAATGAAATAGGTTAAATATATCTTTGTAAAGAACCTAAGTAAACATGCGCATTGGGGGAGATTAGGACCTATGTGTGTTTAGTTGAGTTGACGTGCTGTACATACATGAACGATAAAATTAAAAACTGGTCTCACCTATGCAGTCATCTATGAGTTCCCATTCTAGGTTCTTCTGGCAGCTAATCGACTTTAGCGTGGAGCCGTCAGGGAAGCGGTATCCAGGTCTACATAGGAATCGCGCAGAGGAACTGACAATTCCATTGACACCTTCTTCTAGTATCGCGTGATCGAAGTATGGCAGTGTCGTACAACGATCTGCGACATATGACACATTGCATGAGGAACGATAATCTGGCAGGATAACATCAAACCTATTATAATCATGTTGACATTTATCAATTGTAGCACCGCAAAAAGATGGTGTTGCTGGTGCAATAGCCTGGCTATGACTCGGAATGTAATATTAATAACTGCTTCGTCTGCAAAGAGAATATGCCAGCTGAAACCTAGAAATGTATGATATGCCTTCGTACTCATTATCATGATAAACTGCATTAATTAGTAATTCAAAACTCTGTGATATAATATTATGCTGGTTATTCATTCAGAAATATTACCACTATACTCTATCAAAACAGTTGGTATTCGAATTCATCACAATACAATTTGTAAATGATCAATTTGGAATTAATGTATTATTTTTACTCTAAATATTTTAATTGTATTTTACAAGTATAATATATTTATACATTTTTTTCTTATTTAACTTCTATGTAATTATGACATAATAATAATGATATTTTTATTCGAATCACATTCTAATCACATGTATACACATGAAAAAACAGTATTCATATTATTTGCGCTATATGTAGTTTTTTTAGTACTATTAGCACTGTTATATGTGTAGGTAGTTAGCAACTCCACGTCTATTTATATACGAGCACTCTAGTCATGCAGCACTAATAATAATTACTGCACCATACGTAGACATAGGGAGGCTTGTACGATAGCGATCTCTCAGGTCTTTGTGCTGGCCTCCCTGGATCATCAATACTATATACAATATGTACAAACTGTTATTTGACCCTGTATGCACGATCTAATTAATAAACTTCACCTAACGTCACTGATTTTCGTATTATCATTGTCATAATCATTGGTGTTATTAGTATATATATTATTACCATTATTATTCGTTGTAGCATCGCAACATAATGTTTGGCATCCAAGAACCCTGATTTTCATTTTATAAATACCATTATTATTATTGTTATTATTATTCAAATTACCGTAGTAATTAATGTTAGCATTGCAAGAGAATGGTTTTGTTTGTGACACCCAAGCTTGTTTTTCATGTTATCTTTGTTACAATTATTCCTATGATTATTATTATCATCACGGTCACCGTCATCACCATCATCATCGTTATTATCTGGGTCATAATCACTATCATTATTTTGTTGTTGTTGTTGTTGTTGTTGATTTTGTTGTTGGTTGTTATTTCGTTCGTTCGCCCGTTACCTTGACAGCTGTCGACATCGGGGAACCACTCCCTGTGGGTGGTGCACTGAATCTGTGCAGTGTCGATACCACTACGGAACCTGAGGCCACCTTGACACGTGTAGGTGACTATTGTGCCGATCGCGGCTGCACTTGTGTCAGCAAAGGCGTTCGTCACCGTAGGTACAGCTGGACACGTCTTGACTTAAAATATAAAAAATATGTATAAATAAGCAAGCTAGTTCATGCACGAACAACTTTTTTTGACAGAAAAAAAACTGTAATATTCTACAAGAGCAGTTAAACGCTGACCACATAAATGAATAAGTTTATTCTAGGTGGTAAAGAAACAGCTAAGTATATCATAAAAGAAAAACATGGTATTAAGAAGGATCATTACAAATACTTGTCATAGTGAACATAGTACGAACATGCTGCATTCACTTTGCTGGACAAACGCGCAACGAAAGCCAAAGTTTAGATACTTATTTTGTGTCAACCTACAATATAAGTATATATATATATAATTTAGTTGGTTGGGAGTAGTCTGTGTTTGTTGCAATAGCAGGCATCACTGGTGTTGCTACAACGCGTCCCGTTACAAAGAAACATACATAAATAAAGCAAAAAGCTAGTTTATACACAACTATTTTTCATATATGCCGGTAACGTGAATGAAAAAAGAACGAATAGTGTTACCTGTACATTTCGGACTTGCTGACCACTGGCCAGATGGTTGGCAGATGACGGTGCGAGCCACGCCGCCTTCTGGCAGAGTGTACTCAGCATGACACGTAAACTCCGCCGTATCACCGACATTAATGCCGCTCCATGTGACTTCCTGGTGTTGTCGAATGCGCGGGCGTCGACACCTCTTTACAGCTATAACGTAAAACACACGTTTTCGTAGACGTGAGACACGTATTTATGTACAGTTAACACAATAACCTTGTAATATAAGGTAATAGAGTATGTAGACGTAAGACACAAATGTGTGTGTGTGTGTGTGTGTGTGTGTGTGTGTGTGTGTGTGTGTGTGTGTGTGTGTGTGTGTGTGTGTGTGTGTGTGTGTGTGTGTGTGTGTGTGTGTGTGTGTGTGTGTGTGTGTGTGTGTGTGTGTGTGTGTGTGTGTGTGTGTGTGTGTGTGTGTGTGTGTGTGTGTGTGTGTGTGTGTGTGTGTGTGTGTTTGTGTGTGTGTGTGTGTGTGTGTGTGTGTGTGTGTGTGTGTGTGTGTGTGTGTGTGTGTGTGTGTGTGTGTGTGTGTGTGTGTGTGTGTGTGTGTGTGTGTGTGTGTGTGTGTGTGTGTGTGTGTGTGTGTGTGTGTGTGTGTGTGTGTGTGTGTGTGTGTGTGTGTGTGTGTGTGTGTGTGTGTGTGTGTGTGTGTGTGTGTGTGTGTCTGTGTCTGTGCGTGTGTGTTTGCTTATGTTTGTATGTGTGTCTGGGCAATATACTATTACACTCCTATATAATGTGTTCCGTACTGTGATATGCATCGGGAGTCGATGAAGAGGTGGTGTGTGGCCTAATTGTGTTTTTGTGTGTGTGTGTGTGTGTGTGTGTGTGTGTGTGTGTGTGTGTGCGCGTGTGTATTTGTTTGTGTGTGTGTGTGTGTGTTTGTGTGTGTGTGTGTGTGTGTGTGTGTACGGTGGTTCATCGTATGAGGTAGATGGTTCAGCTGCTGCAGTAGGCGGATGTTCTGTTGAAGTAGACGGTTCAGCTGCGGAAGTTGGCGGATCATGAATTGATGTTGTAACCTGTAATACAAAAATAAACCATGTTTGTATTTGATGATTTTACTATGTACAAGATAAACTTACAGTGTGACTTATTTGGGTATACGATAATAACAAGACAAATGACTTAGAGCGATCAATAGATAAGCCAAGATTGGAAAACTTGCTCACATATGTGTAGGCATAAAACATTTTTTATCAACATATTCTAATCACAAGCAACATTTAAGCAGGACCTTGTGGCAAATAAACGTTTTGTTCAACCTGTTTCACACGTAAGTTAATTATGCTTTGCGATCCAAACATAAGGCTAAATGTAGAATAAATATTAGAGGTTACTAATCTTTGACCTCGTTGTGCAACCTGTAATATTATTTATTAAGGCATGTAACTTTGCACAGTTTTGTTTTTTCAAGCAAAGTACACCGAACGAATGTTGAACATTTTAACATTTAAAAGAGTGAAAATATGACGATGGAGTTGGCCAGTGTGCAGTTGAATTTGATAACCATATTTCTTATATTGACCATGCACATAAAAGAGGTTCCCGTTAAATTGCAATATAATTTATTTTATCTACGTGACATCAAAAAGGTCGCACGAAACAAGACCTTTTGTAGTAATACTTTTGTTCACAATTAGTCACATTTATATACAAATAGTAAAAAAAACATTAATATGTATGTATGTGTGTATGTATGCATGTACGTATGTGCGTACGTACTAACGTACGTACTAACGTACGTACTAACGTACATACGTCGTCGAGGCTTTCCGAGGCATGGGAGATGGCGTCTATATACAGTCTAGACAGAGCGCTGACCTATTCAACGTCGCACACTTCAGAGCGAAGACCAAGACTACCCAGGTACTTGTGAGAAAGCTACTATACGCAGATGACAGTGCACTGGTTGCCCACTCTGCTGAAGAGATCCAGAGAATAGTGGATGCTTTCTCCGATGCATCAAAGAAGTTCGGCCTGAAGATTAACATCAAGAATACGGAAGTGCTGTACCAACCCAACTCTACAAAAACCCGAGAGGAGGATATCATGGTTGATGGAAACAAGCTGAACTCTGTTCCGGAATTCACCTACCTCGGAAGCACTATATCAAGTGATGGACGCATTGATGCTGAAATACAGAGGATGGCCAAGGCTAGCGCATCTTTCGGCCGATTACGCCAGAGACTCTGGAACAACCACCATGTGTCTACGCGGGTCAAAGGCAAGATCTACCGCGCAATTGTGCTATCCACCTTACTATACGGAGCCGAGGCCTGGACAGTGTACAGACGACAGGTGAAAAAGCTGCATGCCTTTATTATGCGACATCTGCGTTCGATCATGAGGCTAACCTGGAAGGACAAAGTGACAAACAAGGAAATACTCGGTCGGATAGGGCTACCCTCTATGGAAGATCTTCTGATCAAAAAGAATCTCCTGTGGACTGGACACCTCATGAGGATGTCATCAGACAGGCTACCAAAGCAGATCCTCTACTCTCAATTGTCTTCTGGTCACAGACAGAGAGGACGCCCTCGTCTCCGGTTCAAGGATACCATCAAGAGAAACCTCAAGCTGAGAGACATAAAGACCGACTCATGGACATCACTCTCACAGCAGAGAACTAAATGGAGTGCGGCGGTCTAGAAATGAAAGCAGTCTTTGTCGCATAGCGACTGACAGCATGATGATGTATGTATGTATGTATGTACTTACGTATGTACGCATGTACGTAAGTACGTATGTAAGTATGTATGTATGTATATATGAATGTAAGTATGTATGTAAGTATGCATGTATGTATGTATGTATGTATACAAAAATACAAGTTAATGGTTTGTGAAATACTGATGAATGAATCATTATATGTGTAAAATTGAAAGTGCACCCAGATTAAACATATTGTCAAAGTGAACGTGCACCAAGACTAAACATGTTGTTGTCAATGTGAAAGTGCACCAAGACTAAATATGTTGTTGTCAAAGTAATGTTAATGGAACGATACGTGTTGTGACGGCATCTTACTACCAATGCATTTTGTTTTATCTTTTATTACCTGTTACGCAATATTATAATGTCCTTTTATTGTTATTTTTCTTTGTATGTTTTGTAGACGGCGAACTAATTCGAGAGATCACTCTACTATATAAACTAGGGAACAAGTTGCAAAAACTTAACATTATGATGAGAGTGTGCTTGATCCGTTCTCAAAATAAGCTTGTGTCTCCGACACCCAGTAGCGAAAAAGCATACTTCAAGTTGGTAAGAGGTGTTATTTTAACTTACCGTTTCGGGTGATGCCGAAATCGTGTGTGGCGTTGTGACGAGTGGATCATATGTAGTGGGCGATACACCAATAGTGCGACTTGACGAATCGGGATCATATGTAGTGGACGATACGCTACGAGTGGTAGTTGATGTACCGATCGTTTCCTTCGTTCC
>BSQZ01000071.1:1735851-1778351 GCA_033239005.1 Lamellibrachia satsuma | reverse complement strand
CCACATGGTGGAATTCCTTGTAAAACATAATTTAATAAATACATCTCAACGCGTGTTCCTAAAAGCAAGGTCATATCTAACCAATCTCTTATGTTTTTTTGAAGAAATTACAAAGTGGGTAGATGACGAGTCACCAGTAGATGTTGTCTACTTAGATTTTCAGAAAGCTTTCGATAAAGTGCCACACCAAAGATTGATACTTAAACTAAAAGCCCATGGTATAGGTAATTATGTGATCAACTGGATAGAAAAGTGGCTTACACACAGCAGACAGAGAGTAATAGTAGATGGTGAGATTTCAAACTGGAAATTGGTTTTGAGTGGGGTACCACAGGGATCAGTATTAGGCCCTATACTCTTTTTAATATATATAAATGACCTAGAAGATGACATATCTAGCAAAGTACTCAAATTTGCAGACGACACAAAAGGTCAGAAAGGTTACAAATGATACAGATAAACAAAGTTTACAGGATGATCTAGATAAAATAGTTAAATGGTCAGAAAAATTTATAATGTTATTCAATATAATTAGAAACAGCTAATTGTACCCTTGTACAAAGCAATAGTTAGACCACATTTGGAATATTGTATTCAAACATGGAGGCCGTATCGGAAAAAGGACATAGACAAGCTAGAAAGAATACAACGAAGAGCAACTAATATGATTCCAGAATTGAGAGACCTTAGTTACGAAAGTCGGTTATTACAATGTGGTTTGACAACACTAGAGACCAGGAGACTAAGAGGAGACCAAATAGAAATATTTAAAATAGTGAACGGTTATGAGGATGTTGATAGGAATATGTTCTTCAAACGTAAAGAAGGCAGTAGAACAAGAGGACACAAAGCAGCATTAGTTAAGGAGCAGTACAGGTTGGACATGAGAAAGTACTCTTTCTCACAGAGGGTGATAAATGAATGGAACAAACTGCCAAATGATTGTGTTAATGCTAGTAGCGTGAATATGTTTAAAAATAGAATTCACAGATATCTGATAAGGGTGGGCTACACACAGGTGAGAAATTTGGTGGACTCTAGATAAGCCAATGGCTTCCTTGTCCACTTGCCACCTGGAACTTGTTGTTTGGGGTGGCAATCTTGTTAAATCTTGTTAAATCTAGTGACTAGCCTAACAAGTATGTAAACAGCTAAATCCACCAGGGTTACATCAGTAATAATAATACCCATGTTATCCCCCAAATCGGGGTGTTAACCGACTTGAAAGATATACGCAATATTAGAAGAGCAAACATAGCACGGTGGATCTGTTTTTCAATGTTAGGGTATATTTACTTAATTTTGGTGCATCTTCTATGTGACGTGTTGGTATGTGTGGATTCAAAATGAGTATATTTAACGTTGTACTCGTGAAATTAAGGTTTAGCGGTAAATAACGGAACTAAAGTGATAGAAAATTAAATTATCCCAAATTAAAGACCGCCAAAATGGGAGACTTGGCAAATCTGTATTATATAACAAAACGAAGGCATCTAATAACACATCATTTATTTTAGGAGTCATATCAACTCGTAGTTCGACTCACCTGAAATTAATGCGCCATTGAAAGAAGTTCCGTTGATTAGACACCTTCCGATTGCTTGGGCATCACTCCAATACACGTACCCGGTAGCACAGTCGAAGTCCACCGCCTTCAGAGCGGCCCCTTCCCATACATCTGTTTTCATCACGAGATATCTCTAAGTTAAGTTCAGCTATATATATATATATATATATATATATATATATATATATATATATATATATATATATATATATATATATATATATATATATATATATATAATATATATATATATATATATATATATATATATATATATATATATATATATATATATATATATATATATATATATATATATATATATATATATATATATATATATATATATATATATATATATATATATATATATATATATATATATATATATATATATATGTGTGTGTGTATATATATATATATATATATATATATGTTCAAACATTAAAGGGGAATTGCATGAGTGTCGTTGTTGTTTATCCCTGTGATCCGGGGTGAGGCAAATACAATTCGTATACTAGCATATGCAGTTGTTTCGGTAGCTACCAACCGGCATTGGTAATTAAACGGCGATACGTTAGTACAACATGTGCGCACGACTATAAAAAAATGTTGTCATGATAGTTCGCGAAGTTACACTATTACATATGCTACATAACTTATCAGAGCTGTCGATGCTTTACACAATCAATTGCTTTTGTTCAGCCAACGAAGCATGTAAAAAACGATTGATAAAACTCGAGGTTTTGATACATTTTCTTTACCATTTTTTTCGGCATGACCGGTCATGGGAATAGTTCAGTAGTTAGAGCACTGCTGTAAGAATCATTGATTTGTAGTGTGACGAACATTGCACATTACCAATCCTTAGGTTATTCCCTGTCTGCTAAAGAAGATATATTGCCATGTCTGAAATTGCTTTGATAATCTCTGCAGGTAGGTAGTCACAGCCTTTCGCCTTAGTGTTCATGAACTGATTCACCCATACATTCTACTATCAACCGAATAAGGTCCACCCTTTCTCTTTCGTCCGCAGAGCTGGAGACCTCATCGCCACCATCATTACGCTTTATTGATGTTGTTAAAGTTGCCAAACAGACCTTCGCAGTATTCTTTCCATCTTGCCAAATATCACTGATTTAGTTTAGCGTGTTATTGAGTGCATCTTCGATTACAAGTAGTCTGCGCCGAATTAACTTAAGAGAATCCTTTTTTCCAAGTACATTTTCATCAGTTACCTGGTCAGAATAAACGTAGTTTTGCAACGGAGCAATGTTTAATTTAATTGTGGACGAACGAGTCTCTCAAACATGTTGAAACATTTCTACAACCACTGCAGTCACAGTATTGATATAATGGACAAATATGGCTGCAAGATATATTGATTTCAATGCTTCAATTAACGGCCAGTGGACACTGCCACCAAATGTGCTACCGTAACTACGCTACGTACACGTGTGGCGCGATACTGTGTTCGCACAAGTTGCGGTTGATTGTGAGAAAGAAAAACATCACCAGGTGGTTACCAGAATAATCGGTATCTGCGACAAGAGACCGGGTCTCGTTGCCAGTAATTAGCAGTATGCCTCTTGTACTCGCAACGAGGAGAGACACATCAGGGATGCCTGTGGAAAAAATGTCTTATTAACACCAACGTAACAAAACAAGATCGTTATATGTATTGTTCACTATAGCGTCGACCTCATGGCCGAGTTTTGGTTCAATGTTCGTTGTCGAAGTTGGTACCGTCGTCACCGTCAAACTAGTAACAGATGTAAAACTCGGGCACAGTGCACACTCACAGGAAGTGGTCAAATTCATGATTTCACCGATTTACAAGCGGTGTGCTAACACAATACAAGGACATGCATGTTAGTGGAATACTTTATGCGTCATCACTTACCGTAAGCGTTTATCAGCCTCTCTAGCTAACATATTTCAATAAAAAGTATAGTCATGAAAGGTAAATAAATGCAGAAATTTTTCCAATCAGTATATTTACTAAACTATCTGTTAAACGACTACAAGCGTTCACCCACGATGAATCTTATAATTAACCATATTACACCAAACATTTTGAAACCACACATTACAACTAAGACCGTCTCTCCTGACGTTGCCTGCATGGCCGCTACGTTACAGTAAACAAAACAATGATGTACCTTGATTTTCATATATGAATTATGAATTTATCCGGATACAAAGAGTTGTTGTCTGAGTAGCGGCTGTCGACACAACACAGAAACGGAACACGGTGAACGTGTCATGCGTTTAGTTATACTTACTTGAATCGTTGTTGCATGGAATGACTGAATCGCCGCACGTGACATGGAAAATCACAGTGAATAACAGTACGACAACAGATAGCGCTGTGATCGAAGACACGCCACGGAGAGTTTGGAGCCTCAGACACGGCATCGTCAGTAGGCGTGTGTGGGCGCATCTAAACTGTACCAAACCGCATCGTATTTTCGCAATATAACTGACTGTTTACAGTAATGCATGAACATGTCTACATACTAATATTGTGAAATTGCGATTAACTTCCTGTCTTTTTTGCTAGCAATTGTGCTGTGCAATCGACAGTTGTTGTGCAACAACAACGCGCAGTGAGTCAACAACATTCGGATTTGTGTTCATTTTATCAAATCCGTAAATGCATAGATGCTGTAATCCTTACTTTGGAAATGTATGCGCATATGACATTTCTTTTTATTTTCACATTACCACCAAGTATCGCCCATTACCACCAGGTATCGCCCATTACCACCAGGTATCGCCCATTACCACCAGGTATCGCCCATTACCACCAAGTATCGCCCATTACCACCAAGTATCGCCCATTACCACCAGGTATCGCCCATTACCACCAGGTATCGCCCATATCGCAATTTATGTTTCGGTCAGATGGATGAATGGAACCGTGCACATTATAACATAATATTAAATGTTTTCATAAATAGCAGATAAACGCGGTGTTCTAAATGCTAGAGGCCCATATGTTATATGATGTATATGTGCATGGTATACGTAGTGTTGGCCAGTGTTGTTGGTAATACTTTGTACTTTAGCCGAATTTGGGGATTGGTCAAACGAAGCTAAATAACTTGTTAAACATTCCATGGGACATATGAGAAAGCCTTCAACAAAGAAGTGACAAGGTAAATTATTAAAATAAAGCACACACACACAGACACACACACACACACACACACACACACACACACACACACACACACACACACACACACACACACACACACACACACACACACACACACACACACACACACACACACACACACACACACACACACACACACACACACACACACACACACACACACACACACACACACACACACACACACACACACACACACACACACACACACACACACACACACACACACACACACACACATGCAATATACAATGTGACTGTCCATTCACAAATCGTACTTAACAACAACTAGTTTTTCCATCAAATAATGCATTTCAGTTAATGCCTTCATAGCGTCTCGTTATGTTATGAATTTCTGCTGGGTTTTCTTTCTTAAGCTCATGTGCACTATGACTAGCATATGTAGCAAGTGTAGCCTGCATATTAAAAAAATGCAAATATGAAAGCTAACTGTCGTATTAATTATTCTTGAAAACATCTATGTTTTGGCTGGTGAAAATCAATTCAGGATGTATGAAACTCGTTCAGAGTATATGTAAAATGATAAGATATTAAACGACTACCCCATTGTTAATATCATGCAACATATGATCAACTGCGGAAGTGACGTACCAGGTGCGACAACGTCGGACGTAATGCTCACAGTCCCATCTTGTGATGAAAGAATCAAACGGTGGTCGTGTTGAAAATATTGTTAATAAGATTAACAAAGCATGCGTGATAGCAGATTTCTGTTGACTTCAAACGATGCGACGGTTTCTACGACCAGTATCTTTGACAACGTTCCCAACAGACTCTGTCTGAAGGTTCAGCGTCAGCAGCATAAATTGTATTGATTTCCACGTGGCATCAACGTGACGGGCTTCGTAGTTGAACGTTACTAATAATAATAAATTAACAACATGATTTATCATTTCTGAAGTTTGTTGTAACATAAATCATATAACTATGGCCGGCCATGTTTGTCGGCGACATTTATGGAAATAAATATTATGAAAAGGAATCACACGAAAGAGCCGAGCTACTCCCGGTCAGCACTTTAATAAATGAGTAAGTTAGCAATATTTCGAAAACAACAGATACTGCGACGACTACTAAGGAATACATATAAGGAATGTGCGCAACTTTTGAAGATATTTTGAACACGATAAAAGTGGTTGAGAGTGTCATCTTGGTGCAGAAGTGAATGAGTAATAGCTGTGTGGGAACTAAGGCGATCTCGTGTGATGGGTCACGTCTGTTGAGTACCTGTGCACTATCGATGGACACTTGAAACTGCGCCGGCACTTTACGACGCTTGGACGTCATCAGCGACTAATTACTGTGCGTCGCTGTCACATCCTATCTGGATAATGAAACACCCATTACTGTATTAAATAATGTCAATGGCGTCTGCTGTTACTGTTAGCGTATGCAGAGACAATGACTTGTTTCAGTTGTTCGAGTTCCACTCTAGGAAGCGGTGCGTTTGCTTACCCCGATATGACGTGCGCCAGAAAGTATCATGTTTGATGTTACCATCGAAGCGAGTATTTGAGTGCGCTGGACATTGTCATTATGTTTAAGTGGACTGGCATCATTAAATGTGCATCAACTTGTGGTAATAGAAATACGCCTTTTCATATCGTTTATATGTATTTACAATCCGTGCACAGAATAACGTTGAAACACACAAATGAACACATATACTTGGCGAATGTTCAGGAAAGATTGCTAAACTCCAGTAGTGCATGGCGAGAATGGAGAGGGACGTGTCTTTCGCCGTTTTTGTTGTATTTTTGAATGTAAAGTAGGCACAGTTGTTAGGAAGCTGTCATATCCTGTAATATGCGAGAGAGATACAGGCAAGACATCGCTTCATGGCAAGGAATTTAGCCTCAAGACGAACACAAGTAATTTTGACGTTGGATTTTGGGTTCATTAGAGAGGAAGTGTGTCTTGGTTGAGGACAGTCTCTCGACACTTAATTTTTATCTTATTGCGCTCAATTTTTTTTACTGTATTTACTAAATAAGACACTGCGCATGATTCTGCACTAACAAAATAAATCACGATGTTTGAATTGAAATAAAGCAGGTGGATGTTATACATAATTGTACCATCGCTGTCTTAATCGACCAAATGTCGCATTTCAAATGTTGCGCTACAGGCGTTAGAATTATGATTTGTCAACTGGCTGTACAATTTTAAGCAGTGACACATTGTTGCACCATTTTGTCAAACCGATACCACTTTTTCTGATGGTTGTGTTTTATGCCTCTGATAAGCTAAAACAAAAATATCCATACGAAATATTATGCCTATTTTAGACGTTGCTTGTGTAAATTTCTATGACCTCCTCAATATTCCAGTAAATAATTCACTGATGAACATCATGTTAGGTGCATTGCAACCTTTACTAAAGCTTGGCGTATATATAAAATGAGATAATGCATTTTTTCTTTTCCCCCCAATAACGATTATATTAAAATGATGTATTTTGTATATTTATACAAGACTACATATTGTCAACTAGGTGCTTCCGTGGTCCTTCCGTAGTAATATTATGTATAGTGGCAGCGTCTCGAATATATATATATATATATATATATATATATATATATATATATATATATATATATATATATATATATATATATATATATATATATGCATATACATGAAATTATTCAATATTCATATAACATATATGCATAATGCATACATAATTATATTGATGTATAATTATGTTTGTATAAATAAAATTATACAATATACATAATACATGCATATAGCATATAAACGCAATATGATAACACTTCCCATTTTTGCTAAAAGCCAAAAACCTATAAACAAAACAGTCATACAAATTTAATCAATGGCTACGTCCACCGGTTTGCGTATTATGGCGATGTCACCGTTCTGGAATAAAGACCTTATTCAAGGTGACGTATGACCTCATCGTTGCAGTACGTTTTTGCTAAGGCAATGCAGTGGCTCGGATGAAGAGAACGTCGGTGGGTTCACCTCTCTGTCCAGGGTTTTCCTCGACTTGTAGACGCCGATGTTGCTAAGGCAATGCAGTGGCTCGGATGAAGAGAACGTCGGTGGGTTGAACTCTCTGTCCAGGGTTTTCCTCGACTTGTAGACGCCGATGTTGCTAAGGCAATGCAGTGGCTCGGATGAAGAGAACGTCGGTGGGTTCAACTCTCTGTCCAGGATTCGCCACGGCTGATAGACGCCGATGTTGCTAAGGCAGTGCAGTTGCTTGGATGAAGAGAACGTCGGTGTGTTCTCCTCGCTGACGAGGGTTCGCCACGGCTGATAGACGTTGCTAAGGCAGTGCAACAGCCTGGATGAAAAGAACGCCGGTGGGGTCCACCTCGCAGTCTAGAGTGTGCCACGGCTTGTAGACGCCGATGTGGGTACCATCAAACACCTCAGTGAAGTTGTAGGCGGCTGCCGTGGTAAAGCCGATGTCCGACAGCAGCACCGACACCCGACTCGGCCCACCAGAGATGTTCGTGTAGACGAGAACAAGCGCGAAGCTGCCCTTCGGTGTGATTGCCTTCTTCCAGATCTTCACTTGACCTTTCTGTAGATGAAACCAGACCCATTCAGACAGAGGCAGAGATTTAACAAGATTTAACAAGATTTGCTATCCAAGCCAAAGGCCCAGATGGCAAGTGGACAAGGAAGCCATTGGCTTATCGAGAGTCCAACAATGTTCATCTACTTATAACCCGCCCTCCTGAGATATGTGTCAACCTTGTTTTTAAACATATTCACGCTGCTAGCAGTTACACAATATGTAGACAATTTGTTCCATTCATTTATTGTCCTCTGTGCGAACGAGTGCTTCCTGATGTCCAATCTACATTGATCCTTTACTAATTTTACCTCATGTCCTCTAGTTCTGCTATCCTTCTTGAGTGAGAAAAACATATTTATATCAATGTTTTCATACCCATTCAATATCTTAAAAACTTCAATCTGATCTCCTCTTAACCTCCTTATCTCTAGAGTTGTTAAACCACATTCTTTCAGGCGTTCTTCATAACTAAGGTCTCTAAGTTCTGGAATCATTTTAGTTGCTCTCCTTTGTATGCGTTCAAGCGTATCTATATCCTTCTTACGATATGGTCTCCATGCTTGTATACAGTATTCTAAATGAGGTCTTACTATTGCTTTATAAAGAGGTATAATTAACTTTTTTCCCTTGTATGTTATGTTTCTTCTAATCAATCCAAGAATTTGATTACCCTTTGAAGCTGCAATACCACACTGCTCTGAAACTTTCATATCAGCGCTTATTGTAACTCCTAAGTCCTTTTCTTTTACAGTAGTACCCAGAACAGTATCTCCCATTTTATAGTTTACATTCAAGTTGCCATGTCCTGTATGTAGGCATTTACATTTCCCTAAATTGAACAGCATCTGCCATTTCTCAGACCATTTCACTAATCTGTCTAGATCGGTTTGTAAATGTTGTTTATCACCATCAGTATTAACCTTTCTAAACAGTTTTGTGTCATCCGCAAATTTCAGTACGTTACTTGTTATACTGCCGTCCAAGTCATTGATATAAATTAAGAATAATATAGGTCCTAATACTGATCCTTGAGGTACCCCACTCAAAACCGATTTCCAATTTGAAACTTCTCCATCTACTACAACTCGTTGTCTTCTGTCAGTCAGCCATTGTTCTATCCAGTCAGTTATGCTATCCCCGATACCATGGGCTTTTAATTTAAGTAGTAATCTTTGATGTGGCACTTTGTCAAAAGCTTTCTGAATATCTAAGTAGATAATATCTACTGGCGATCCCACGTCTATCCACGTAGTGATTTCTTCCAAAAAACATAACATAGTTGTTAAGCATGACCTCGCTTTAAGGAATCCATGTTGAGATGAATTTAATAATTTATGCTTAACGAGGAAGTCCACCATATGGTCTTTAATTAACCTTTCTAATAATTTACAAATCACTGACGTTAAACTCACTGGTCTGTAATTCTCTGACTTATTTCTCGAACCCTTTTTAAATAATGGTATGATGTTTGCTTCTTTCCATTCAAACGGAACAACTCCCTCTTTTAATGACAAGTTGAATACTCTTGCAAGTGGTATACTGATTTGATCTACTGTTTCCATTAATAATTTTGGAGGAATCCCATCCACCCCCGGTGATTTGTTATCCTTTATTGCCTGTATTTTCTTAGCTACCAATTCTGGAGTTACAACTAACGGACCTAAATACTCAGATTTAGCCCCCTGAAATTTAGCATCAGCAACTGGTAATGAACTAATATCTTCTTTGGTAAACACTAGACATTCTTTACATGTCTCTTATTTTACTTGGCAGTGTTTGTTGTTCTCCTCACCGCCTGTGAGGAGAACAACAAACACTGCCAAGTAAAATAAGAGACATGTAAAGAATGTCTAGTCAAAAACTTAAGAATGGGTTTGGTACTAACGTACTCTTTGATGATAACAGCTGATATAACATGTTTGTTTTCGTGCAGGACACGTCGCTTTAGTAGGTAATTAGATGGTGTCTATCATAGGCCGGTAATGTGGGGTTTGCTTCTTCTTGATCAAATAAAAAGCAAAGTGTGATTGAATGTATAAGCATTCTATGTATGCTCCTCGTTCAATGCAAAGCGTCTAGTTGTCATTGTCCTGTCGACTATACAAACAACGAAATTGGCTCGGAACACTCGAATACGAGTATTTGTGAAAGGCCAGTTTTGCGGGGCTTCCAAATGTGCGCGAGTCTGACATAGTAGGCCCATCAGCGATCTGTTTACTTCGATCTGCACCCTTATCTAAATATACACAATGATAGGAGTGCTAAGTATACTGCGTAAGACGAGTTGCGGGATTGAAAATAATAGACAAGCGAGTAATGGAGGAGCTGAGTGAGGAGGTTCATGTGAAAGAGAGTCCGAGGAGGAAGCTGTTGATGAGCCGGTTAAAGTGGGCTAGACACGTGGAAAGAATAGAACGGTAACGAACTGGTGATGAAGAGAGCGGGTGCGCTTAGAGTGGAGGTTACAAGGAGAAGAGGCTGTGAGGAGAACAACAAACACTGCCAAGTAAAATAACCTTACAACTCACCACAACCACTTGAACTCCCATAATTCCAAGCGGGTCCTGATTGATGGCAATCGCACGACGACTCAGCAGGATGGCTTGGCTTTCAGGGCGCATGCGCCGGACGTCTGCCGACACGAACAGTGGCGCCGACATGATGGACCACAGCGCCATCTGCATCTTTTGTTGGTCCGTGCTCAGTCCGAAGTCACCAACTAGAAGCTACAGTGAAATGAAAATTAATACTGTAATTTGTGATATGTAGACGTATGGTTGCGCTGGAAGGATAAACCGCCAGTTGAGTCGATTCCACCGAAACAAACATATAAATACAGAGAAGTGATTGAACTAAATGGGTTTATAGTCACGGCTGTGTATAATACTGTATATATGCATATTCATTGGCATATACGTATATGTTAAGAATTAGCTATGCATCGTTATAGTCTCTCCTGTTTTTGTGCTTTGGATTACTTTTGTGCTTTAGATGACTCAACAACTGCATATTAATTTCTGCCTTGAATTACCAGTTATTGTTACAGCAGAAAAATGGTCAAATATACTGCCGCAGAATGTGGTCAATCATTTGATTCGACGAGTTAGTCTAGCTAGGAGTTACTTGTAATGTGGAAAATATTAATTACTTGAAGATATCTGCACACATTTGACCAATCTACGATGACTACCTGATCTGGGTCGTTCCAGTTTCCTGGACCTGAATAGTTAACAAAGGATCGTCCGTTGTCGCCGTAATACTTGACCAGCGCCTTCAGACTCTCCCAACCGTCTTCGATGTCATCGTAGACACGGTACGTGTTGCAGTGCTCAGCAACGAGCTTCAAGTCTGGCTGCAAGTCAACCATGCAGACACTTGTAGGTTCCTTTCTCTGATGCTTGTTTCATCCATTGAAGTAAATTAAATCAATACGACGCTCGAGAGTATTGTAACATCATCAATTTGCTTAGTCGATCAGCTATATTGACAATGCGAAATAATCATCTGAAAATGGCGATACGTTTATTTGCTGCATAACATAATATATAATTTGCAAAACATGAAAGCCAAATAAGTACATTAGGAATACCATAGAATAGAACACCATAATCAAATGCTGTGTCTACTTAAACCAATATTTTATATTTCAATATCATGGTTATTGCAAAGACAATCTGAAATACAGCATTCGAACCTGAATTCCTTTTGTCTTCTGCCCAAGCGGCCATGTTGTCGTATATAGTATCGGTCGACCCGTCTTGTTCAACGCTTGACCGGCAGATACGTACTCTGAAATACCCAGTCCGTTTTAACTCTAACAGCTTATTGCATATATCCGTCTTAATTGTCAGTGGAAACAATTATATTAAACTGACAGTGCATATGGTATTGATTAATGTAAGGAAAAGGAAACCGAAAGAATAATATTTTGACCAAGTTAGGGTGGTGGGTGCACCTCTCAAACTTAATTTGAGGGTTATGGTCGCCGATTAGATATGTGTGTGAGTGTGAGAGTGCGAGTGAAGGTGTGTGTGTGCGTACGTGCGTGATGTGATGATGTGAAACGTACATCGAACACTCCATATTTCGAGATAGGAATCATAGCCTTACCCGTGTTTAATTTATTCGGATCGCTGTGACACCAATCCAACTTCAGCATGTCCACGCCCCAAGACGCTAGTGTAGCCATATCCGCATCATAGTGGCCAAGACTTCCTGGGTAGCCCATGCACGTGAGATTACCGGCCGATAAATACAAGCCAAGCTTCAGTCCCTTAGAGTGAACCTGTGCAGAACACGATATTTTACGAATGATCCCAATAGTATTAGAAATGAAGATGTTGCCGCACTAATCACGGTTTTGTTTTCCTTACACTAATTAATATAATATGCAGTGCCAGTTAATTATAAGTGTTTCCTCTGGCAATTATGGCGGTTACATGCAATATGTTGTTTGAGTTAAACATGACTAGCTGCATTACTAACTCCCGTAGATGACATAGTACCGTAATAGATGCGATTATACAAATCAAATTCATAGTGATATTCTTGATGACATGAATGACACGTCGAATATAATCCCCTCTCCTCTCTCTATATCTGTCTGTCTCCCCTCTTCATGAACTGCCCTTTTCGCTATTTATTTCGTTCTTCAAGATGCACAATCCCACTCATTTACTCATTCTGTCTACCCTAAGTAACCTACTTTATCATTGCTTGCTCGCCTTTCATCCACTTAATGTGCTGACATGATGATTTCCTTCCAGAGGTATCTGTTCTTCATTGCCGCTATTATATTTGTCCCGCTGAGGTTCGTGTCTTTCTCTAATATGTTTTGTAGAGTAGGTGTTGGTCGACCTCTTCTCCGAGGGCCATCGGTCTTCCTGAGCAGGACTTTGTTGGATGCTTCGTCATGGCGCATCACATGACCTTCCAGACGAAGACCCCGTTGTCTCACGATTGTTGGTGATGCGTACTCCAAGACTATGATGAACAGGTATGGGGCAAGAGGGTATCCTTGCAGAACTCCTGTGTTAATGTTGAAATTTGTAGTTTCCCCTTCGGGAATCAAAACAACTGCAGATGTGTTTACATACATTATCAGTATGGCTTTGACGATCTGCATGAACAATCTGGAACAGTGTGTTTCTATTTACAGAGTCAAAGGCTTTCTTGAAGTCGATGAAAATAATGGCAGTTTCTTTCTGGTGGTTTCTCATTGCAACGATGATGCGTCTAAGAGCAAGAATCTGCGAAGATGTTGATCGTAGAGGTATAAATCCGTCCTGGTTTGGGCGTAAGATCTTTTCTTGCTCAGGGCGAATTATGTTAAGCAGGAGTCGATTGTAGACCTTTGGAGCAGTCTGTGTTAGACTTATTCCACGATAGTTTTCAGGAATTGTCATGTCTCCTTTCTTAGGTATTGGTACGATACCCAAAATCCCCCATTCCGGTGGTCTATTCCCTAAGTATGTTTTGTTGCAGAACTTTAGTAAATCTTTCCTCATCTTGTGTAGTCGCCAAACTTCAATGGGACTGCCATCTAGTCATGGGGCTCATTCCTGAATAATTTTCTTCAGAATTTGTCTGCCTAAATATTTTCTATATCTGCTTCAAAGAATTTTTTCCCTCAAAACTATATCCATCCTTGTTTCCCCACGAAATCCTTCATTCCTACATCCAGTCTCCACAATATGTGTCTTCTCGCTAGTCTAACTATAATCGAGCTAACGCATGTTTGTATGTATGTTAACGTTTTCCTTCTGGATAGCTTGCACCTCGGGCGCCATTCTTTCAGGGATTAATCTACGACCCCACGAATGAAACGTAACGCCTTTATTTTTTCGAAATACCCCGTATACCAAGGGTTATTAGTGGTTTTTATGGTAAATTAAACGTTCGCTACGTAAAACGTTTGAGAGTACGTAGCGTCATCTGGGCGGTTTATATTAATTACAGTAGAAAACACGCATAGCAATTGTACATATCATCGACTAAGTTGCTTGGTGTGTATATAATTTTTTTTAGTAATAATAATAATAGCAATAATCAATGTCAAATAAGACCCTATAAAGAAACTGTCCACGTACGTAGTCGGCTAGAGCTTTGATGCCGCTGGGAAACCTTTGAGGGTCGGGCTGAATGTTACCAGACTTGTCCCTCGTCATGGCGAGCCAACAGTCATCGACGGCGACGTACTTGTAGCCGACGCTCAAGTAGCCTCGCTTTACGAGATTGTCAGCCGTCGACTTGACGAGCGTCTCACTGTAAAAATCACGACGATTGAGTAGTGACGACTGGCAATTTTGCAAGGATTTTGATGACAGCGATGATTATTGTGGTGGAGATGTTGGATGTACCTATTTATTGTAGCGTATCACGTAGGACAACGTAGCGGATAACCTTTATGTACATGAGTCAAATATGAACTGCAGAAATGTCAAGCCTATATGATGAACCTGTATCTTATCTACTGTAGAAACGCAGCTTAACAAATGATGCACAGTCAGCTGTTATGTTGTCACGTGAACACTGAAATGGGATTAGTGACGGAAGAAAACAACTAAAAATCGAGGATCAGTCTCGATGCCAGCATCACCCCGGACTTCAAAGACAAAGAGGAGAGCAACACAGTAGTCGCCGAAAATCCTGCCATCAGTCTGTCTGGTTAAGCTACCAAAGCTTACACATTATTTTACCTGATGCAGTCATCCGGGTAGTTTTTGCAGTCTACGTTACAACGGAATCGCTGTCCTGACATCCATCCCATTGGCGGCGTGCGTGCAAGACCGTTGTCCAGCGAGCAGGCCAGCGTTATCAGAGCCAACAGTACGGTGCAGCAAACGTACAACTTGACCGGAGACATTATTCCTGGCAAACGGAGAAACAGTCAGTGCGATCCAGAAGAAGACACAGTGGCGGGTGTAGTATCTAAAAGTTGAAGAACTGTTGTAATTTCTTGCGGAGGTGGGATTTATTCGGCGCCTTCGTTGAGAAACACATCGATAAATACTCCCATCATAGGTAACTAAAGAGAACATACTGCAATCGGGGATGGCATGTTTCTGGCGAGACGGTAACTACCGAGGTAAATACCATCTTATTTACCGTCTCGTCAAAAATACCTTTCTGACGTCTAATATGTCAGAAACTGCTAAAACTACTTCTGACGTATAACTATAAAGCATCAGAAACCAAAAAAGATATGCCATTTTATTTAATGTGTAGACGGTAATTTAAAATCAGTTTATTAATGCATTATTATCCGTCACCATTCATACCCAGTAAAATATTTTACTATGCGTATCATATTGCGTTCGAATTTGCTTGATTTGTTAAAACATAGTAATGATCACATAAATATTTGTGACACCATGGTTTCACCGGAGAACACTCATAATGTGAATGAACTGACGTGAAATGATAAATTGCGAAAAATTATGTGAGCAACTTTGATATGGATGTTAAAGAAATTTGTATGCATGTGCATACAGTGCTAATAACAGCTAAAATGTTGTGTAGAAATTGTGTGATTGACATGAAATGGTAAATTGTGGATATGTTAGCAACTGTGACCCGTTAGCAACTGTGACTCATTGTTCATGATTTTTTTCTATGCAAGAATAAAGTATTCAATATGCCATATAATGAAAAATAAGATACATACATCCATAAGAGTGATTAGATACTGAGTTTCTGACAGTTTATGATGTCAGAAACCTGTCATGTGGTAGTTTCTGAGAGTTTCTAACATTGTATCGTTAGAAATACCTTTCTGACTGCCAGAAGCCCAACATTGACTTCAATTGCTATTTAGGTGTATCGTACGGTGGCAGCACTAGCATTAGTTTTTGTTGTTGTCCAATAGATGGCGCCAGTATCATAGTGGAAAATCCTGCTATTCTCATTAATAATTACAAAATGGGTACGTGTAACGGGTTGGTAATCGGAATGTGCTGTTAGGGTTGTCTTCAATTACTTGTGATTGAACTTATTTACAACATTCCAATACTTCTGATATTAAAATATATTTGACACCATTGACTACATTTCATATACACGTGCACTAGCTCTGACTAAGTAGGATATTTAGAATAGAAAATAATAAATAGGTAGATTTATAACTGAAATGTACTACACATAATTGGCATGTGACGTCGTGGAAGCTTCACCATGTTGCATTACTCCTTTTTCCCACGAAGCGATAACAGTCGGTATAGAGCCCTGCCACTGTCCAAATCTTTGTTACTAAGCAAATATGCCAGACCACGCAGGCCTGAATTCATTTTCCTCAGTGGGCCAGATTTGTTTTCATAGATTGAACACTGGAGCCTGCCTGTTAACTCCCCTTGTTTGATAAAGGAAGATTCACCCGTCTTCTTATCAACATAAGTCGTTCTACTTATAAAATGGTTAATATTCGCCGACTGCTAATGCTCCAGTATTTACATGTACACTGGGTCCAATGTAGGCCTATCTACGTTGTCCTTTACCGTAATATTTGCCAAGGACACAGGGGATCATAAAAAACCATGGCCTAGGAGGGTATTGAGCCCCCTAAGACCCCCGGATACGCTGATGCCTGTCGTTACGCACATCAGATCTGACGCACATACACAACGTGGTCTTGCAACAGACGTCACAAAGAGCTGCCAGCTTTAACTTAACCACTGCCGCGCATACACAACGTGGTCTTGCAACAGACGTCACAAAGAGCTGCCAGCTTTAACTCAACCACTGTAGTGCATACACAAGGTAAACATTAGCGACTGGCGTTTGGCCTTGTTATAGCGAACACGATACGGTCACTTTTCCAACTTAGAGATTATGTTTCCGTGAAGCATACACGTTAGCTGGTGGCTATGTACCACACTAACGTTGAAATGATTAAAACGAGAGCGTTTAAGTAAGGCAAGTATAGAAAGATTCCCAAGACAAACACACACTGCTTACCTGTATGGCTTGTGTTGCTGCCAGTGGGCTTGTCGTGGGTCAAGGGTCACGCACAAGCCGAGTCACGCGCTAGTCGTAATTGATGGGGACTTCACGCTTCGGTGGCGTCACACAAACACCGAGCGAAGTCTGAGCCTAAGCTAATAATAGGTCTTCAATGAACCTGACAAGGGTATTTAGTGCAGTTGATTTTGCAGGCCGAATAGATATAAGTAAATTACAGAACTGTTCACAAATGATCACAACACACGCAACAGCCACTTCGTTCCTAATTTCCACTGTTAGCGTGAAACGTCACTGCGAACTCTCTAATAGTGGGGTGGGGCCAGACTTTCAATTGAGAAAACCCAGGTTCGAACCCTCTTGCTGCCGTATCGAATCTATGGTAATGTCATTCACCCCATGTTGCCACAGTTCACTCGGCTGTATACATGCGAACCTGACTACAGACAGAGGTGGATGTGTGAACAAATAGTCTATGCGCACTAATTGCATCATAGCTGAACTCTTCCCATGCACGGCGTTGTAGTGAACAAGTCTGCCAGGAGGTTAAATGCTTTGAACAATTCCAGAGAGTGGATACAGCGCTATGTAAGAACATACCTTTATTCACATGAACGGGAAAGCATAATTTCTGTGTGGCTTTTCCTCGTGTATTCATTGAACTCCACTGACCACATATTCACCGTAACGTACTGCGGTCACGACATATCTTCACCGTAACGTACTGCGGTCACGACAGTCAGACGTACAAACGAATATAAGATTAACACACACCAGTGTATATGATTCATGTACCAGCTCAATAGATTTGATTCACTATTTGTCCATCAAATACGTATTCCTCATTGCAATTATAGATGGATATTAAATAAACAGTAATGCATGAAGTTATGTAGACGTCGATTTTCAGTCAGAGAGTGGTACATGTTTGGAGTTCGTTGCATGACTATATTATATATGGAAGCTATGGTAACATGACAGATATAATTGATGAAGACTGTTACATGATAGGGGCTAATTATGACATGCTAATTCGTAGCCATGCAAGGGCCCATTGTTTGTAAATGCAAGTGATTTTTTTATGAAACGGCTGGATCTACGACCGGATTGAGGTTTCAACCTTATAATCACGATGATAGCACCAACCTGTTGAGCTACTTCAACAGTATATTTAAGCACAACACAATAACCGGTTCTTCATTTATTTTAGTGGGTATCCAACATTCATGTATATAGACATTTGTGTTTAGTCCCTCCCCCCCCGTAGCCTGTTCAAGAATGCTAATTCGGTCACCTGGAACCACTGGTCGACACATTTGGTAGGTCAAGTTTGACGAGGCAAGCTCACGCATACACAGGCAGCGACGAACCAACCAGGTCACGTCTGAATGAGCAGTAGGCCTATCGGCCTGGCTAAGTAAACAGGTAAGCGACAACTTCCTCGTTCACTCAACCAATTGTGCGCTACTTCAATAGACGTGCGGTTGAACTACATTTCGGAAACGAGGCAGCAGTTCTCGTATATAACAATTTCAGGTCAACAGGCTACTTTACTAACAGTGTTCTGCAATCAAGGGGACTCCGTTGGCTGACGTACCAGGTAAGCATCTTCATTAAAACAATGGTTGCTTAATGTCTTGTCTTGAACTACAGCACTTTGTGCACCGTTCCATGATAGCCGTTAACACTGGCTTCCAGTTAGATAGATTGGGCTGTGATAAAATGTGAACAAAACAAATACATGTATCGACATACATTTGACCTTTGTTGTCATTTTGCATATACACTGGTAACAGCGATGGCATGACTCCGCCGTCGAGGGTTTAAATAAACTGTTTTGCTATGTTAGACCCAGGGACGGATGTAGTACTTACACTACTCTAGCTTATTGACCTGTTGAATCGTGGATTTGTCAGTTTATCCCTCGCCATGTGCGGATGTACACTGAATCGTTTGTACATCGTCTCACTTACTGTATTGGTCGACGTGTTTCTGGGTACTACACTCGCCCGAACCCAAATTTCAAATAGCGTTCCCGCGAAATACTTATCATTACCCGCCAGAGCAGCGTCGACAGAGCCTCTACCAATTAAAGTTATGTACCCGTACGTGAGCCTACCAAATCCATGTTTCAGCAGGGTTATCTGCCTTGGATACATATGTATTCACGTGCCCCTGGCGGCAAGGATAGGTTAGACGCTAGCTTTGTGGCTATGCGTTGGACCTTCTCTAGGCTGTCAATGGATGTCGCTAGGTATGGACTCCATATACCTGCACACATAACTCAAAGTGTGGTCTGTCGTCGGCAGACGTTTTGATGTTGCATTAAGTCAGGTCTGGTATTTCATTCACACATAGGATGAAGAGTACCAGGTCTGTGACCGACACCTGGGGGAGGCCCTCAGGACAAGAGTCCGTTCTTGCTTAGTACCATTCAGCGCTACCCTCTGTGTCCTGTTCTTAGCAAGACTTCCAGCCGGTGCAGCCACCGAGACACTTTACCTTGTATGCCGTATGCTTCTAATTCATTGACTAGTAGAACTGGGGAATTGTGTCAAACCCCTTCCTGTAGTCCATATATGTGACATCCATTCCGTAGCCCTCTTCACGTGTCATTGTCCATTCCTCAAAAGTTTCAAGCAAGTTGGTCAGACATGTTCTTGCCTTCCAGGCATCCATGCTGGTTCAGGTTGATGATGTAGGGATTGCTTAGAAATTCCATCGTGTTCTCTCTAATAATTGCTTCCAGGATCTTGTACCCAATGGAGGTGAGCCTGACTGGTTGGCAATTTTCAGCTTCCATCCTTGAACCTTCTTGAATAACGGCTGGACTATGGCTACTTATTAGTCAGAGTGGTTAATTGGTTATGTGCGAATTCCTTAACCCATTAGACCTCGCACATTGAATTAAACGTGTGCTGATTTTCCCCGGGCAACTCAGGCAGATTTTGAAAATTATGAGTGCTTAAGTTTTTAAGCTGTAGCTTCAAAAGTATTGGTATCTTATAAACGCAAGTTAAGTTTATTTTGAAACAAATTGAATTATCTATGCAATGATGTAACAGTGGTGCATATAAGCCTTACATGTTGTCATTCTGAATAAATTTTTTTAACAAATATTGAGAGTGAAATTTGACATGATAGTCATATCTTATTGCAATAACATCACCAACTACTGAACCAAGGAAATGGTGTTGCTATGCACGGTTCTGCACAAAAAATAAATTTTTGCACAAATGCACATTGCATGCCAGACATCCAAAGCATGTCTCAATCGCACGTCCAGATGGCCGTTTCACTCCGTTTTCGCGACACAAATGACAAGCTCATTTTGATGAGTTGTCGGGGTTCTCATCAGGGTTGTCATCACTACTTTTACTTGCCACCTGAAACATACAAACAGTAACAGTAATGAAAACATAACAAGAATAACAACTTTGTTGCATTTGTCACATGTCATATCCAACACAGCAATGTGAAATTATAATTTTTACAAGCAGCCAATATTTATATGAATTTTTTAAGTCCACTAATATCTGAAATGTAGATAAGTATAATTAAATTACAAAAACCACTGACAGCGACAATATAATGAAATGGTCAACAATGTCCAAAGCAACAACATCACCCGTCCAGGCACCGTCCAGTGCAGGGACCAATATTTGTCTGTTTTATTTACTTATTTGCTTTATAATTCATTATATGACAACATACACAACTAACCACGGAACCGCATCCGATTGTACGAACGAACAAAATAAGCGTTATGTAATAATCGACAATAGAACCGCTCTGACAGGCGTTTGCCACACAAGCCCGCCATACACCTGTCGACTTTTAGTCGCCAACAGTTTGTCGGCCGACAGATACTTGACACTACCCATCGGCCGACCGTCAGTCGAGAGATTTTCAGATGCCAGATGTCCTCAAAGTGTTGCCAACTGTTGGTGGAGAACATACACATAACGAATACATTAGAGTTGCCAACTGGAATAGTAGTCGCCAATAGTTTGGCAACTGAAGAATCTGTATATGATGGCGGGAGTAACGTCTTGGATGACGAACTTCCTCGCTGCTGTCATATACATCTTTGTGCTGAGTAGATGGCAAATAAATTGAGGTGATGTGAGAATTAACGCGATGATAGGATGTAGAAACAGTTGGAAACTATCGCAACCGGGAGCAAGATGAAGTATGTAATCACTACATCAATACGCAGCTATGAACACATTGCCCTGCGAACATCTTGCCGATCATCGTTTCGTTGTAGTTACAACGACATTGAAGAGCCGAATTCCAAAACGCGCTCAGTCCATTAAAAATGAGATTATGATTGATTCCTGTTGTTCAGCTGTTTATCTTCCATATTATGTGTGCAGAGCCTGCTAAGTTGGCAGATTTTTGCCAAAACGAGCTCAGTCCACCCGGGACAGTTTTGCAAAACGCACTCAGCCCTTGGTATACGCAACGCCGAGTGCGCTGAGGCGCTAGCGAATATGGCAGAAACCACGAACGAACATGGCTGTGCATTTACAGAAGATTACCATTCATCTGTTATTGAAAATGAAATATTGAGAAAGCCAAAATGTAATCATGATAACTGGAAAAAAAATCAACAAACCCAACCAATCCCACAACATATCCCTCTTTGGAAGTTTTCCTAGAGAATCTCTGAAAGTTGTCGAAGTGTTGTTAGTTTGTGCTGTATATGAAATATATTTAATACTTCAAAACGATCTATGTTGAATGATGTCTATGGACTTAGCCTGTTTTGAAAAATTTTATTTTAAAATAAATCACAATTACCTTATTTTGGCAAATGGGTTTGTTTTCATCAGGCATATGATAAATAGTTTTTACATGCATATATGCATATAAAGTAATAACATAAAACACACATTTAATTAATGCTATTTTCTTTGGTTTTTACATAAAATGAAACAAAAATGGACTGAGTGCGTTTTGGAATACGGCTCTGCAGTTAGATTAATCCAACAGCCCACATATGTCGCTGAATTCCGTAGTGGTTACCAATTGTCAATCATGTCATGAAGACTAGTGCACAATCATGCGTGACAGTCGACCCCAATCAGACGCATACGTGCATTGTACTGGTCTGAATTGTGCGGCTGCAGTGTGCGTTACGAAGCGTTATACTTCCCTAAGGGACATCAGAAAATCGTTATTACTGTCTTGTAGTGAGTTGGTCTCTTAACAAGTAGAATCCAGACTATATCGGTACGGTTCTTTTCGAGTCTATGCAATTCGACGAGGCGGCGACATGACACTGTTAGCGTGTAGTTACACGGTACCACTATGTGAATTTATATACGTGCTGCTGAAGTGGTTACTAACTGCCAGCAATCTTGTTGACTGGTGTGCCATCATGCGCATCTGTTTATAATTATCAGATGCATACACGCCGTGACTTTTGCTACTATATTGAATCTACACTCATGACTGCGACATTAGCTCTATGGCATGCGATCAAAGTAATTACACAGCAGGTCACCCCCCCCCCCCGAAGTCGCTGGCTTGCACAGGTATCAATGCAAGCGTTATTTTCAGAAATGCGTTTAACCGGATTACCAGACTGGATATCGCGCCATTTAAGAACATGTTAAGTCGTAAAGGCATATTGTTTCTAAGTTATATAATACGCCATCTGTGGGTATGAATACTGATCACTTACGTCGATATAGCTCTTGTGTGATAAGAACTACCCAGATGTATGTGTGCAAGGTAATGCCTTTGGAAATATGAACAGCTGTTGTATTGTTGTTAAGTTGACTGGTTCTATTATCTGTGGTATTTCACCTAGTGTATGCTAAGGCATGTTAGCAGGTGCGCGTAAATAGAGAGATACGGATTGTGACATGTTACTGACCCGGTAAGACCAGTTGTTCAGGTCGTCACGGTTCATACGCTGTTCAATCAAATCGCGAGCCGTTCGGCAGAACAGCTTTTGAACGTGATCGTCAACGGCAACTACTAGGTCCTCGCATCGACCGCCTTTTTAGAATATGCCTTCGATCGTAGATTAGATTCAACGACTATTTGCCCCAGAAGTTGCAATGTGACAAAGGGTACACCAACGCTAAGTTGACCTCGTTCGACACAACACACGCTATTCACAATACTACTGTAATCGGCGAAGCTTTGTCACGGATTGCGGTTGATTCAAACAACACCAAACAACATTTATTCGCTATGCACTAATTTAGCCGTTAGTGATAAGTCATCGTCCAGCCTGTAGCTAGGTGGTCAGCTCACTTGGCTACGGCATCCGAAGTTAAGTAGTTTGATCAGATTGAACAACATTTAGATTTAACAAGATTTAACAAGATTTGCCATCCAAGCCAAAGGCCCAGATGGCAAGTGGACAAGGAAGCCATTGGCTTATCGAGAGTCCAACAATGTTCACCTACTTATAACCCGCCCTCTGATATATGTCAACCTTGTTTTTAAACATATTCACGCTGCTAGCAGTTACTAGCAGTTAACTATACTTTATTTTTTGTCTATTTACTTTATTTTTGTCGAGCACACAATGTGGTTTAACAAAATGTGGTTTAACTCCCGAGACTGTGGCCTTATCCACCAACTAAGCTGAGAATAGGAAAAGATAATCCACCCAAGATAAAAAAGAAACTCAGTTACTCCAGACCCCAGCCTCTGGTAATACGCCAACACACCGATTTGCCCTATCCGTGCCTGTTTTAGTTTCCGTACTAACTGTCCGCATTTACAAGCAGTGCCATATATCTCATTCATGTGTGTCAGAGCCCACAACTGTGGCTTCCCTTCTGCCACATCTATTTCTCCCCCAGTAAAGGCACTGTCACACCAGTTCACTTGTTGACCGTCTGCCAATCTTCTAACTACAACATCTCCAAAATCAAGACTCCTTTCCCTTAACAATCCTTTACCAGCTTTTCTATATGTCTTTTTTGTCTTTGTCAACACTTCAGAGTAATTCGACCCTACTTTCCGTTGCTTCCAATTTGTTTCTTGCACATTAATCTGCCTCATCCCGCTTGTCCTTACCTGTATATTCTGTAACACAGTCTTACCGCCCTCTTATCTGTTTCCCTCTCTACTGTCTATTCTCTTCCTGTCTCCTTCCCTTCTATTCAATCCTCATTTATTCAAAAAACATCACCCCCTGTTATTGCATGCACTCAAAATTGAACCATCCAACTGGGAATTTCTTCACGTGCTACTACAGCCAGATTTTATCAAATATATCTAGCCTGGTTCCATCACCTTTCGCTAACACGGTGCCATATCTACCCTGTAGGTCGCTCTTTTGTATTATCTTGTATTTTAATTGCAACATTATGATCTTACAGTTGATTTAATAGTTTGTCTTCATATCAGACTAAGGAGTCACCAGGAGTGCACGGCTGTTAATTATATATTTGGTAGCACATGTCGAAGAGAATGGAAGCGTTAAATGCACAAAGATGACAGGAATTAAACATTTGCAGAACATTTCTGGATGTTGACTTGAATGTATGTTTTGTCACTTTTCGAACCAACTTCAATAGGAGGTTATATTAGTGTTTGAATTGTTAGCAAGTAACAAAGACCTTTGAGCTGCACCAATAACATTTCATATTTAATTATTTGAAACCTATATGACCTGCCATCATATTAAACTAGTTCAGTTGCTTGTCGATTGCAAATATCTTCAACACGGTTTGGGTTTGGTCTGCGTATGTTTTGATCGGTCACGACGCACACCAAGTTGACCTTGGCATTAGCGATAACTGTAGTTATTACTGTTGCAGTATTCATGAGTTTTTCTCTCACCCTTGCATACATTCTTTGCAGGAGAGGCACAATGCAGTTCTACCTTTTGATTATTGCTACCAGCCTTACAGCAAGGGCAGTCGGTGAGTGTTGTTCGTGATTTGTACAAACCGTTTATAAGCATATTCCATCCCACATCTTACCTGTACCAATTGGTTCACTCTCTCTTAAATCTTCCCAATATCCTTCGCGTCCGAACATTACAATCTTCTATTATTTTGTTTCTATGGCATAAAGTAGTTTGTGTCTCTATCTGTATGTTTGATTATTCCCTCATATCTCTGTCAGATTCGCATAAACACTATTTTGTAGGCGTGCCCGGGGGCTAGTGGAGATGGATATTAACACAACAATTAACATTCCCCGGGGGTGGGGATACTACGAACGAACCTATGTAGACGTATGACGTAAATTACGTAACTCAGAAGAATAGTTACATACAATTGTTTGCAACGTAATGCGTGTATTCTACGATTGTTTAGATTCACGTGATCTACGTTAAACGTCCAGGTTCTACGTCAAACGTTCCTTCGTACGGTACGAGCGTTTCGTGAAACCGGCAGTGGCAATATAAATATTTAATGATATATGTTTAGTATATAAATGTTTACATTTTAAGCATATCATAACTTTGTGCAATGGTTTGTTTTCTGTTAGGTTTGGTGGAAGACAATTTCTTGCTCGTCGTCGACACAAACAACAAGAGTATACACCAGATAGACTTGGCAGGTGGATCTATCTGGAAAATCCCTTTGGCTGAGGAGATGAACTATCCGGTTGGGGTGGCGTTCAATCCTACGGACACAAAGTTGTACTGGACAGATCTCAGAGGCGATGTTATCAAGAGATCCAATTTAAATGGAACGGACGAAGAGACCATCACTTCCCTGCACATAGGTGATGTCAATTTCCTTCTGTCTTGATGAATATCCACATGTATTTATGTGTGTGCGCCCGTGTGTGCGTATTCTGCATATATGTGTGCGTTATCGTAACGTTTTATCTTTATCTTTTATGACATAAGTGTATAATTTTTTTATTTCAAGTCGAAGGTGCTTTAATCATTTTGATTCCTAATTTATTAACCAACCTTAGCTCAACGATGTTATTATAATCACAATCAATGATTAAACATTTTCTCCAATAGTTTGTGTAATGTCGTCACGTGGTTTCAATTATTAATCGAACGAGCGTTTTAACAATTCATGCACATCCTGTAATTATATTACTATTTCTAGCTGTTGTTGTCATTGTTCAAAATAGCAAGTCATTGATCCTCGTTAAACGAGAAGAATTTCACGTTGCGTCAAACAGTTTCGATTATTATTACTATGAAATTGGCGTATTTATTATATACTGTCAGCTATTTGTGTGTAGAGAATTCAAAATGTGTCCTGGTTATATGCATTTAGTAATTCAGGATCTTTCTTCGTGTGGTATATTTTCAGGATCTTTCCTCTTCGGACTTGCGATAGACATGGTATCGGGACTTGTTTATTACACGGAGGGCGGGGCTGACATCATTGCTGCGATGACACTGGACGGAAAATATCAGTTCACACTCATCAGCGAAGATATGGACCAGCCACAAGACATTGCGCTGGATCCTCCGCGAGGGTGAGTCATACTATATATATACGATTATATATATATATATATATATATATATATATATATATATATATATATATATATATATATATATATATATATATATATATATATATATATATATATATATATATATATATATATATATATATATATATATATATATATATATATATATATATATATATATATATATATATATATATATATATATATATATATATATATATATATATATATATATATATATATATATATATATATATACATATACCATCTTTGAATTTGATTAACGCGTACAAATATATTATAAACTTATTACTTGAGTGGAATATAGTGTACAATGAAATGTATCAACATACTGAGTTATATATTCTCCAGAGATTCAGTTGGCATGTGTCTGCGTCAAAGCAGTTACTCCATCTGGCGGGTCTTGCAGAGACAACTGTTGTCCATTGTGAATCATGCTCCATTCTAGAAGTTATGTTACCATATCTACACTATAGAGTTACTTCTCTTAAAGAAACCATTCTGTTGCTAGTATGATGTACTGGAGCGACAAGGGACAGATAGCCAAGATCGAAAAGGCCGCCATGGATGGCACACATCGCAGTAACGTCATTACGTTTGACTTCACATCTGTGCCGATAGGTCTGGCCATTGACAGTGAAGGTTAGTCGTTGTTGATGTTAATGATGATGATGGTAATGGAAGGTGGTGGCGCTGGTAATAATGATGATATCATTGTCTGTGTCGTTGTTGTTATCGTGCACGGCCTGGTTCTTCGTTGGTCCATATGAAAGTGTACGTATATATGTGTCGATGAGCACTGAAAGGACATTGTGAGTCGAATGTCTGATTACATATTAACAAATGTAGAGTCTTCGTTACGATATTGCGAATGTTTATTCGTGAACAATGTGTGTTGTGTTATGTTTCTCTGCATCCATTGACGTCTTGTCTATGTGAAGGAGAACGGCTGTTCTGGTGCGACGCATACACAAACACAATCAGATCTGTGTTATTCGATGGAAGTCATATGCAAGTCTTGATAAGTTCGCCTGGATTACAATTATATGGAATCGCATTCCTAGCTGAAAACGTGTACTTCACCGCACTGCAGAAAAGGTACGGATGCGACGAAAGCACATCGTTACTTTTTTATCTATTCTCCTAGTTACTCTATTCTAGCAGCCATAGCCATTCGAACCATGTGTTGCCATCTCAGTCCACCCTGAGCCGCTTGAACCGCCTCCTCTATCGAACATTCATTGCTTGCAAAAACGTTAAGTTCTTTTGACGGAAGTGTATTTTTCATAAAATCTTATTGTAATTGATATTACTTTCTATACCTTCAAACAGATCGAATCTTATATATTTACATATATACTATATACAATTTAAAAATTATGCTGATAAAGACAAACACTTGTACGTTGTTATATACCTTGTGTGTGCAAAAACAGCTTTATTATATAATTGTTGCAGTCATTCAAACTGTCAGAGTTCTGAAAACAAAAAAATCAAACAACAAACCTGTTAAGCTGAACCATTCCTGCTTGCGAAGATTAATGAAGCACTTCTTTCATTAAGTCAGTATTCGCATCGAGCATGCGCACCAACAATTATTCGATTGGCGTCACCGTTGTCCACGTTTCTGTTTTCAGCTATGTCTCGAAGATCCACCTATCTGACGCGTCACCGACAGCCGAGCAGGTCGGACCTGCAGCGTTCAATCTTGCCAGCGGCATAACAGCCTACCGCAGACAACTACGTACAAACGGTAAGAGTCATGTCATTCTGTTGCAGTCGGATTCGTCCTCGCAAGCCAACAGTAGATGCCTGAGGTGAACATCCACGAAACTACAAGAACACGATAAAAGGCATACGTAGGTGTTCATGACCCTCTAAACGGTGCATATTATTAGGTCCGTGCGGCAATATTATATAAATATGACAGTTGCCAAAATTCTTGCGATATTCCATCCTAGAAAACGTTGACCAATGTTGTTTACGTGTTGCATGGTTGAGTCATTGGGTTAGTAATAGGGCTATGGGTAAACGTGCGTTCATTCTATTTATCACCATATATTTGTTTTATTATTGCATTTTGTTTGCTATTTATTTTCAAAAGATATATATATATATATATATTTATTTATTTATTTATTTATTTATACATGTACGTACAAAGAATATAAATCTATCTTTGATCCTCTGTGTTATGGTATAAACCAGATGTTTGTATTGTGATTATCGCTTTGATACATTTGAAGTACTTTGTACATACCTGTGGCTAATGATACCTGTGGCTAATGCTACCTGCGGCTAATGATACCTGTGGCTAATGATACCTGTGGCTAATGATACCTGTGGCTAATGATACCTGCGGCTAATGATAAACAGAATGTAGCCTTGTCATATGTGACACACGGAGAACGTTCAACTTGTTAATTGCTAGAAAATCGTAGCAAAATCTGATAGATTGTTCTTGAAGTTATTGCATGTTTAACAATATTTAACAAGATTGCATAGTAAAAAGCAACAAATGGCAAGTTAACTTATTGAGGGTCCAGCAATGTTTATATATATAAGTGTGGCCCTTGTCAGATATCCGACAATTTTGTCTTTAGCGATATTGACATGTATTCAAATCGTTGCATTTCATTGAGAATAAGTGTTTTCTCATGACATATGTGGAAAGAGTCACGTATCAGCCTACATCAGATATTGACAATGGTTTATCCTGTGTGATTAGGTTTTGAGGTGAACAGCACATGTAGCCATCGCAACGGTGGCTGTGAGCACCTATGTCTTGCAACGCCAGATGGACCTAAATGCGCGTGTCAGGATGGATTTATCTCGGGGAAAGAATGTTCACCTCCGACGTGTAAGTAAAGTGAACTTAATATTATATGTTGGAACATTTATTGCACAACATAGCAAAAAGGACAGAATACAACAAACGAAAAACACAACACACACATGTTGTGTGATTATAAATTATGTTGCTGTTTTAGCATTCATTACTTCTAATATATATCTTTGAGATACCGTCGGTGTTTAATTGTACTTCATTTTAAATGCAATTTTAATGCATTTCACTACGAACCTCACTTCTTTATTTATTTATTTGAACCAATATAACAATTAATTGATTTCTCCAATTCAGACCAATGTCCGCAAGTATACAACAGCAAGAAAGGCCACATTCGAAGTCCCGGATACCCGGGTTATAGAAACAACGTGTACTGTTTGATCATAGTACACATGAATAACACTGACAACCGAGAAAAGATCCTCCAACTCTACGTGGAAGACTTTAACCTGCAAGCCAAGTATGACTACCTGGTGATTGGAAGCAATAAGTTTGCTGGTTCAGGTCTTGAACAACACTTCAAGTATCAAGGTACTGTCACTTTATGACTGATGCGTTGTCTTAATATGGTCCGAGTAGTGATCATAAGCATTTGGTTCTGTCACGGCTGAAACTATGATACAGTTACATGATTAACTTAGCACTTGGAGTATATGTAGGGAGGTGGAAATAGGTGTTTTGTGCGAAATTCTTACACCCGTGTGTTCTCAGGGACATCAGTTGGCCCACGTACAGGGCCCCGCGGAATTCTACATTGTACATCATTATATTATTATTATTACATCGGAATTGATTGGGAAACCCGGGTACGGATGAAAATAAACAAATAACATTGTCGAAGTGGCATTCTGGGGGCCACTGTCATAAGTTTGCTACCATGCATCAATTTAACAATGTAACATCATACTTAAATACATCTAATGCTAGGCCACATTGGTAAGTTTTTATTGCGTGTCGCGCAATTGCACGGTTAACAACGTGGTTGTGCGACTGGGTCAGCGCACGTTCCTCGACTCTATTTGACTGGCCAGCGTATGTTACACTACAAAAGTTGGCGCAACTCGTGTGCGCACCGCTGATATCTGGGCGTTATTTTAATTTTCAATACGATAACTTTAGTCTTTTCTGAATTTCATCAGCTGTGAACAAATGAAAGAGGCTTTTTAAAATGTTATGTTAACACTAAACATTAAAACACCACCACACCACGTCACTGTATAAATGGGTAGTCACTAAATGAACCGACGTTACCTGCACTGGGACCAAGCAAGACGAATGGAAACCACTGGGGAGGGAGTTGTGAAGCGTATAGCCCCAGGTGGCCGCTTTCAAATGCAACTAAGTTAGTTTGTCTATTTGCTGACAATAGTTTTCCAATAGGTAACACACATATTTGTCTATAATGTGAACACATTAAAAACATGCTAACGTAGCTTAATGTCGTACAATTTGAAAGTTTTCTCTTGGGGGGCCGCGCTACTCGAGTTTGCCCGTACTGGACCCCTCGGCCATCTCCCTAACTCGGCAAGTCGCGTCGCTTGTTTCGATGAGTATATCCTTTTGAACAATTCTCATATAGAACCGGCCTCTCCTGTGACACATCTATAAATGTAGCCTGTAAATGTTTGAATCCAGCGACTCTGTCATTTTGGAGTTTAGTATAGAACCGATTACATCAGAAAATGCTGCGGTATCACTGACCCGTTGAGGCGACTGGTTTTTGTTGACATGCTGACCTGCGTACATTGGCCGATTCTGCACGACGTCTTGTCATGGAAGGCGCACATTACATAACATTTGTTGTCGTGATTCATTTTTCGAATCGGTTCAACAATTGTTGCGACGGTCAAATCAACTCGAGTTTTGTAGACTTGCGGAGCAGCGCATATTGCACGACTGATCAGTTTTAAGTCAGTTAAGCACACGACTCACAACAAACGCTTAGCAATAACTGGCAATGCGTTGCCGCTGTTGTGTTTCTCTACTATACAATACATTTGTCTTAATAGAATAATTAGTCTTTTGAAGTATGCTATTTTTTTCAGCAACTATTTACGAAAATGTCACCATATGTTAACAGTGTCGACCACAAAGGAAGACATAAAATTCGTCTTCGTCACGGACGGATCTCTAGGCGGTCGAGGTTTCCACTTCGTGTACGAAATATTCAGCGGTGAGTTTGTATGAGTGCGAGTGTGTTTGTGTGCGTGCGTTACTGCGTGTGTCTCAATGCCTGCCCGCCTGCCCGCCTGCGTATTATTTTTTTGGAGAATAAACTCGAATTGTCATCTTCGTTGTAGTCGTGCCCTGCAGCAGCAGCAGCAGCAGATGCCAGAACGGTGGAACTTGCAATGAAGGAAAGTACTGTACGTGCCAAGACGGATACGAGGGAGATTGGTGTGAGCACGGTACGTTGCTTGGTCTTTATCGACACATTTCGAGAGTACGCTTAGGAATGTCTATTAGTTGAACTTTCGTTTGTAGGCCGTTATTGTGTAGCAATAACAATTTCGAGGTATTTGATTGTGATTGTGATGACCTGGCTTTATTGTGCCAACGTAGATTAGTCTTTATGCCTAGATAACTGGCATAATCATATAAATGTATGATGCGATTGTTTTGCTGCGGGCATTACCACGTATTTGTGCCAACTCGCGTTCCATCGCGTCAGAAAATAATAAAATGTGGGATCGGCTGATTTTGTTTGCCTTTAATAATATATTGGTACTATGATATATAATGCGTTGATACTCTCATTTGGTACATATGTCGGGTGTACGTTGTCGTGGATATGAGATGATTGTTTTGCATACGTTCCGTCGACGGATGATTGCTAAGTTACACGCTAAAGGCACTTCTCCAGCCTGTCGAAAGAAGCGCAATTGATCCTATAGAAAGCGTGACTCACCCGTGACAGGAACACAGTTTTCAACCAGCTGTATTCGCGCCGCGTCAAAACGGTGATAGGAAATGATTAGCCTACTTCCCTGCGAATTATACCTGTTCTGAAAGTCTATATACATTACCACAGTGGTGTGCGAAAACAGGAAGTCATGAATAACTCATTAACTTAGCTTGTCAACACTAGTGTCGTCGTGTTCGCGCTACCGCTTAAAACTGGAAATGTATCTATTGTTATGCGGTTTCACGAAGAAGACCACATTACATTTTAAACGGATAAACATCACTGTTAAGACAAACTATATATATTCGATAATATAAAAGAATCAGAAAAAAGTGTACATCCTCCAAGCTAACCAGTTTCTTACGGTATTTACGCATGTCACTTTTCTTTGTGCCAGATGTTGATGAGTGTGCCAGCAATCCGTGTCAGAACGGCGGGACGTGTGAAGACAAACACAAAGGCTTCAACTGCACATGTGCGGCTTTCTTCAGGGGCGCAATATGTGAATACGGTGAGAGGACTTTCATATTACTTGGTGATGTCCCTCGTTTTATAATTTCTCTTACACATGTGGGGGAACGAGTCGAGTTGAAGGAAGGAGTTGAAATGGACACTGACCTGTAATTCTGAGATGTTAAAAACGTCGAACACTATCAGGTTGTAGTCTATAAAGGTATGTGAATGTAACACTTACAATGCGTTTGTCACATGGAACACAAGGAAACTACAGCCACCCAAATGAGTGAACATATTGCGCACTATGCCCCACTGGTGAGTTTCTTTGAGACGTACATGGGGCAGAGTGAGACATTATTTGGGACACCAGAACACCATCAATTTTATTTGTATAACACCGTTTATTAAACAAAAAACAGTTGACCAAATTAATATAAAGCTTATGATAGGTTAACACCTTACAGTGTCTCAACTGAAAAATCAAAGATACAATTAGTCAAATGGTTAAGCGGTTTTCTGTTAAGCCCAAGAGCTACATTCCTTTCATACCTGAATTAGGGCTTCACAAATGTTCTGTTCACACACTTGTATTTCAGTATACCAATTCAACTCCAACTGTGAGTGTATCTGGCAAAAAGAACAATGGCTGTGCATACGGACCCTCCACCATGGTTAACACATGTCAACGCTTCCAAACTCAACTTCAAAAAACAAATTTATCATCTGGCGCTTTGCGTTACCACAAAAAACACTGGCCTTAGCAATATGGTCATAATACTGTCATCATTTACTGAAATATCTGGAATTCCTGGCATTATAACTGTTTCTGTTAGTACGCAAGAAGCTGATTTCATAATCGTTATGCTCATCGTTATCCCCGCTTTCCGCTGACGGTTCCTCGTTTCGTACTTATGTATGCAGACCTGTTAAAATGCAAAAACATCCAATTACATAAAAAACGTGTACGTGAGGCCGTGTGAGGCAGCGTCTCTCTCTACCCCAACATTTTGTCTCACTGTACCCAACTCGAACGTTGTAGAACGAAATCGGAATTGCCATTTGTATGCTCGTCGATGTCATCCATGAACTCCTTGTTAACATTTGCATCACACAGATTCACTTCAAAAAGAAAAACGTATTCTTTCCTCTTGAAACATAATTTCTCGCAAATACTCAGGCAAACACGTGATAACCATTTGTAAAGATGGCAGACACGAAGCCCTGCAGTACTTGTTTCTAACACTATAGAGAGGCCGGGCAATGTGTAAAATTCAAATGATGACGGTCCTTGGTCCATGTCCCTGTGTCCCTTGTCTCATTGCGGCCCACCTTCCCCTACGCACTTCATATTTACCATTCATCATGAAATGAAGAAATATTTAATGTTTTATCATACATAGCGTTATGGACGTTAGCTTATTTTGGAGAATGTACCGATAATATTCACCAATGACTGAATATCACATATACACCGCGATTGGCTCACATATATCCAAGATGAGTTATTCCATTTAATTAACAGACATTGGAACGTGTCGAAGCCATCCCTGTTTGAACGGGGGACATTGTCGCAACCTGGTCGATGCCTTCCAATGTGACTGCGCAGACGGTTTCACGGGCGACGTCTGCGACTCTCGTGAGTGTTTACACCAACACATCGCCTAACACTAGGTTCCTCAGAAGTTTATCTGTCGTGAGTGTTGACATCAACACATCGCCTAACACTAGGTTCTTCAGAAGTTTATCTGTCGTGAGTGTTGACATCAACACATCGCCTAACACTAGGTTCTTCAGAAGTTTATCTGCTGCACACAGCCACTGCTAACTGTCATGGCATTGTAACTAGGTGCAACGAACCAGATTACCATGTATATGGTATATTATAAATATGCACCTGATTTCTCGTTTATTGTAAAACATCACGTTGTTATTGCCTGCGTATAACAATTTGCTTCGCCGGAGGCTGATCGTATTGCATTATATTTGGTTATAAGCAGCTATAATTTTAGGTTCGAGAATTTCTATGGCGTCGGTTACGTCAGAAAGAAAAAGAAGCAAACGTTATGTGCTATGACTTTTGCATTATGACCAAAACTTACATTTTATGTTATCGTTCCTTGTGCCATATAAGAAATTACAAGGACGAAATCTACGCCAACAACGACTTCAACCACGTCAACGTCAACTACTACTTCAACTACAACAACAACGGTCATGTCCAAGCTGATAACGATCACATACGCATCAATGCCGGGCAAGATAACCACCCGTGAACCTGGTAAGAGCACACCTATATACATTTTCATATATATATATATATATATATATATATATATATATTCGCCGGAGGATGATCGTATTGCATTATTTTTAGTTTTAAGCAGCTATAATATTAGGTTCGAGAATTCCTATGGCGTCGGTTACGTCAGAAAGAAAAAGAAGCAAACGTTATGTGCTGTGACGTTTGCATTATGACCAAAACTTACGGTTTATGTTATCGTTCCTTGTGCCATAGAAGAAATTACAAGGACGAAATCTAAGCCAACAACGACTTCAACCACGCCAACAATGAAAACTACAACAACAACGGTCATGTCCAAACCGATAACGATCACATACGAACCAATGCCGGTCAAGACAACCACCCGTGAACCTGGTAAGAGCACACGTATACACATTTTCATATATATATATATATATATATATATATATATATATATATATATATACATATATATATATATATATACATATATATATACATATATATATATTGTATATATATATACATATATATATATATATATATATATATACATATGTATATATATATATATATATATACATACATATATATATATATATATATATATATATATATATATATATATATATACATATACATATACATATATATATATATATATATATATATATATGTATATATATATATATATATATATATATATGTATATATACACATATATATACATATATACATATATATATACATATATATATATATATATATATATATATATATATATATATATATATATATGTGTATATATATATATATATATATATATATGTATATATATATATATATATATATATATATATATATATATATATATATATATATATATATATATATATATATATATATATATATATATATATATATATATATATATATATATATATATATATATATCTATATATATATATATATATATATATACATAGTTCGTTTCATTCATGAGCCCAATGCGTGTGTTTGTTGCTAGAACTGTCCAGCCCTTCTACGGCGCCTTTAAACCAGAAGAAGGCTTTCGACACCACCAATATAGGTCAGTGGTACACACGTTAAGCGCATCGCTAATATGCTCATTCTAATGGGAGGGTGATGGGTACTAGTGACAAAACGCGGTCATGACTGCTCATACGTTGTTCTTGACCGATTACATTGTAAAATCATATTATGTTTTGTGCAGTAGATGTACCTGCAGAAAGCTAAGTGTGCAAACACAAATAGAGGAAGTTCAATAATAAATGTATTGATTAAAAGTAAAATTATGTGTTTCATATAACTCAACTCTGTTCATTATATTGGTCACATGAAACCGTATGGTGCGTTGTCTGTTCTGTTTTTCAGGATTCATAGTCGGCGTGTTGGTCGGAGTCGTTGTTATAGTAATTGCTATAGGCACGACGATCTACTGCTTAGCCACTAAATCTAGAAACAGGTATTTCGTCTAACCCTCCTGTATTCGCCTTCTCTGCACTGAGTGTTTGTTCAATCGTGAGTAGTTCAACAGTGGTTGATATATATGACAGAACATCTTACGCGCGCAATAATTGCAGTGTTGTTGAATGCTTCCTGTAACAGTTGAAGTTGTATTGAAATGAACAGGTATGTCTGTGGATGAAGTGTAAACTATGCGTTTCCACAGTCACCAGTATTAATAAAGTTGTGGTGCACCTTCATACGTACCCTTGCCATGTGTACCCAGAATCGCTACGACTTATCTGTCTGAGCTTTAGAACACGGAACAAACTTATATAGACGTTCAACGGTTTGTTATTCCAGGTCCAAACTAATCGTGTCCAAGTCTTATCCTAGAGGCGGAAGTACTTTATAAATCTAAGCTGCATCGCCGCTAGGCGACTATCTGTAGTAATAGAGTTGTAGTTAAGATAATTAGTACAATACAATATGTATGCAATTAAGAACAATTATGTATACAGGTCCTTCAAAAAAGTAATCAGGATATAAACTTATTGTAACGGACATAAAGGTTATACTAATATAGTACTCATTTCAATTTCGACATTGCGATTGTACAATACCAGCATTCGTTTCATAAGCTCTGTGTAAAACTGTTCGATTGACGGACGTGTTATCTTTACAGGGCGGCTCAACAAGAAGGTCAGAACACACCGAACACCGACAGACAGGGGGAGCTCAACGTCAACGGAACATATGAAATACCACATGTCTACGTAAGTCTACGATTTAATAACCCTGGCTTCGTTGCTGCAGACAGAACCGAAAAATACTATGTGACCATAGACAACATTTAGATGGAAAAAAGTAATTGACACGCACTGTTGACTTCGTGATTCATAGACGCGTAAGTGTGAGCGTGCGAGACGTGCTACGGCAAATCAGGTGTTACGATGCATTCGAACAAGACGATGCGTGTATACATTTAATTTAGCCTATCGTTGGCATTGATTTGGCAATGCCAACTCAATGAAATAGTATATATAGTTCGATTAATACGTCAGGGAATTACAAACCAGACGGCTTAACATATGTGTAAGTTAATAACTGCATAACTAAACATAAATAAATCCATCCCAACTGGGGTAGCTATAAGCGAGGTCATGCTAAACAATTGTTTTGGTTTTATTTAGAAGATATCACTATAATCGGATAGATGAGGGATCACCGATAGCCATTATCTACTTACATTTCCAGAACAGTTCGTTGCCGCATCAAACTATGCTACTTAAATTAAATGCATATGGCATAGGGGGCGGCATAATCAACTGGATAAAAACTTGGCTGACTGAATACAGCTGGTAGTAGTAAACGCGGAGGTTTCAAACAGGAAATCAGGTTTGAGTAAGGGACCACAAAGATCAGCATCACGACCTATGTCAGTATTTTTCAATTTAAAATGTGGCTCCTCGATAGCTACAATGAAAGTCTTATAGGAGTCAATTGACCATGTTTTATTTCATACTTTATATTTTGTCTTATTATGCATGTTCACGGACATCATGTCATTTTATGATGTACAACTAGATGTGTGTGTGTGTGTGTGTGTGTGTGTGTGTGTGTGTGCGTGCGTGCGTGCGTGCGTGCGTGCGTGCGTGCGTGCGTGCGTGCGTGCGTGCGTGCGTGCGTGCGTGCGTGCGTGCGTGCGTGCGTGCGTGCGTGCGTGCGTGCGTGCGTGCGTGCGTGCGTGCGTGCGTGCGTGCGTGCGTGTGTGTGTGTGTGTGTGTGTGTTATTAATATTTAGGTCAAATTAAATCATTCTTCGTTTCTTTTTCGTAATCAAACTTGACTCGCCAGTGATATATACGTGGCACCAACACCAATATTAATCACTTACCATATAACGTTCTTATGTATTAGCCAATAGCCAGAGTATGATTTTGTTCATCAATGGCAGTGGACAGAATTATTCAGTACTAATTCGTTCTATTACAGGGGCATCTAAGCGGTTACAGAAATTCTGAACAGTCGAACACATACGCACGTATACAACTTAATAACCCAAGCGGCGATCCTGGTGCTGAGTGTGATGTCACCAACAGACAGGGGCAGCCAAGCGCCGGCAAAACATTTCCACCGTCGAGTACCTATGTAAGTCTACAGTTAATAGACAGTTTCAGCTACACGTGTTTCGCTCCATCCGAGTGGGCCTTAGATTGAGAGTCACACACCCCTATAGTGCATTTCTTGAATTTCACCATGCCACGCATGAGATGGGACCGAAGAAAACTACGAAACCATACAGAACACAGAACACTTAGATGGAACAAAGGCTTAAGACGCACAATTGTCTTCGTGTGTACAGGTGCTTGAGTGTGAATGCGTGTATGTCTTCCTACTTTGTTACTGCAAAGCAGATGTGCGTATAAGCATAATTTTCTTATGCATTCGAACAATATGAATGTCACTTCGCAAGCGGTTCGGGTGCAGAATTTAGCCGATCATTTCCAATGGATTTGCGTGCTCTCAATGGAAGCTGGGTACATTCGAAATAGGCGAACAATTTCGAACACGCCTCATGACTTTATTTCTTAGAACCCAAAGAAGAGTAGGTGGTAATTTTTATTTAGTTCGGAAATAGGTAGTACCTAACATTGATCCTTCTCCGATACGGAATGCTGCCAAAGTGTATTAATAGCCATGCTTATGTCGGGTTCACTCAATGCTTATTCTTTCGTATACAGGGCCACCTCAACGCCATAACACCGAACAGACCGAACGTCTACGCACATCTACAATTTAACAATCCGGGCTTCGATGCTCGACAGGAGAGCGACAACCCTTATGAAACCATATGGGACGCTTAGACGGAATACATCCACCGAGTGGCATCTTTGTCTTCGTGTGGCAGAGATGTGTGAGTGTGTATACGCAGTGGCGTATTTAGGAGCGGGCATTGGGTCGTAGCACCCTCTTTGGCTTATATTTTTGATTTTTGCATATGTTACCTGTTGCGCCACTACATGGCAGCATGGTAAACTAATGGGTGACTAAGCTTGCCACCCTTTGACCTCCCCCTTTGCGACATCCTAGATACGCCAGCGTGAATGCGTGTTTATTATGTTACTTCAAACTAGGTGTTTGTACGAACATGATGTTTCTATGGATTAGAATACTATGAATAGTAAAGGGAGTCGCGGGCATGCAATCAATGCACTGTGTATAATTTAGCCGATAATTGGCAATGGCAATGGGACGGTGTTTTAACTATAGGGTCAGTCATAGATGAAATGAGTTCGACCGAGCCGCATAACCCAAACTTGATTCGCCACAGATATTATGGACGATGGGCTGCGTGGTGTCGAAATTTGTCGTTAACCGCTTTACATGTAATGTTACTATGTATTCGAGCACTGTATATATGTGCAAAGATGCGCGCACGTGTTTAGTAGCGGCCACGGAAAGATGCCTATCGCTGGTAATTGGCAGGATGTGCTCCGAACTGGTATATTTTAACATAATTATTTTCTGTGAAACCTAATATTATCGGGTGGTAATTTATGTGGTCAGAACAAAGCAGAGGGGAACACCCCTGCCTCTGAATGTATACAAATGCTGCAAAAGCGAGATTATTAGCCGCAAGTCAAGAACTTCACCGTATTCATGCAACACTTCATCAAGTCAAGAACTTCACCGTATTCATGCATCACTTCATCTAGTCAAGAACGTCACCGTATTCATGCAACACTTCATCAAGTCAACCAAATGTTTAAAGGAGCGTCCTGTTTTGCTTATACTGGACAGCCATCACACCCGTCTCTCGATTGAAACCATTGATCTTGCTAAGAACAATTGTAAAGTTATACTGATTCTTCCACCACAATGCAGTCATGAAGAGCAAAGTCTTGATCGATCTGTGTATGGCCCTTTCAAGGCCTTTTACAACCAGGCTGCCAATGCCATCCTGGTCAACCCATCACCATCCACGATGTCGCTCAGATAGTAGGCAATGCCTTCCCGTTAGCCTTCACCCCGAAGAATATTATTGCTGGCTTCCAAGTCTCATCGACGAAGATTTCCTCTGATCATATGTAAGATTCCGACAACCGATGGCCACGGAAGAAACGCACTTAGAATAATCAAATCCAGTCGCTGAAGTCCCAGAACCCCCTCGTCCAGTCCCAGATGCTCCCCATCCAGTCCAAAAACCTCATCAACGAGTCACATATGCCACTGTAACATATTCAAAGTCGCCCGAAGCAGTCGCTTCAACTTCAACAAATAAAGACGAGTTAATCATCACATCGGATATAATCCGTTCCCAAAGGCACCACCACGTAAAAACAAAGACGAGTTAATCATCACACCGGAGATAATCCGTTCCCAAAGGCACCACCACGTAAAAACAAAAGCGGAAGAAAGAAGGGTAAACCATTGTTCTGACACACACTCCAATCTTGGAACAAATCAGCGCTGCTAACGAAGGTCGAGGAAGAAATATAAACACGGGAGCCGAAAGACTAAAATGGCTAGAAAAAGGCAGAAAGAAGCTGAAGCTCCCATCTGAAGAGGTGGTAGATGGAGACAGCACAAATTCCAGTGGGGAAGCAGATGAGAAAACATGTTGTGTTGATGACGACAGTGTATCATATTCTGATAATCTTGAGGAGAATCAGCTAGAGGATATTGGACTGCCTCATTTCAATGATCTGAATCCAAATGATTTTTGTTGACACAGATTGCCACAAAGAAAGCCACAGCTATGCACATAGGGCAGGTCCAAAACCGCATTGAGGATACTGATGAAAACACTTTTGAAGTGACCTTCTTGCGACGGGAGAAACCAAAGTCACTCACATTCTTTTATCCAAATGTGGAAGACATATCAGATGTTTCGGTCGAAGATGTTGTAGAGAAGTTTCCCAGCCCCATTCAATATGGTGGCGCAGCTCGTGTTGCACGCCATACGGTATTTCTTGTAGACCTCGCCTCTTATTCAAATGTGCTGCGCTAAGTTGAGTAGATCAACTCATTCAGCACCTTAAACTGAGGGTTCGGTTGATATGTCTTGAACATTGCACGATCGGCGGAAGCAGCGTTGTTTCAATAATTTGCCAGGCACAATAATTATGTTACTTTTGTAATGTTTCAATCTTTATAACCCTGAACATAATCCTATAGCATTAGATTTATCTGTAATTTGCTTACGTTTGCTTAACAATCTTGAATTAAATTTTTCGATGTTTGCCTACAGCCCTTAGGCACAGGCTACTATTATAATGTAAGCATAACATTGTAGTACGTATAATCCAGAGCATGATGTTTAAGCGCATTTAATGTGACCGTTAGAAAAAGTACAGTATTTCTGAATAATCAGTTAGAATGTAATGTTTGACTCACTACGCCACGATTTGATTCTCCGTGCCCCAGGTAGTGGTCCACTCTGCCCCGGTACTTGGACACAGTGAATACGAATTTTTTTTCAATCCCCCTTCAACCAAAAATAGTGGCAGTTTGCAGGATATGACTAGACGTGTTTATAGAGAACAGGTTCCTCTATCATTTCCACCATAAAAATGAACAATGTTGTCATTAAGCTAAGAGAAATGCTGCAAAACAAGATTCCGATCCCATTATGCAACTGTCTCCCCTACTACCCGTGTGCTAATTCAATTCAAATGTGACCCTTGCATACTAGCACGCAATACTAGTGCGCAATACTAGCACGCAAATCTAGCACGCAATAAAATAGATGAGAAAATTGTTGGACTCTCGATAAGCCAATGGCTTCCTTGTCCACCAGCAGCAATCCCACATTGCTCTGAAAC
>BSQZ01000071.1:1615851-1733351 GCA_033239005.1 Lamellibrachia satsuma | reverse complement strand
GTTGGTGTCCGATGTCAGGTCAGTCTCATAAATAACCTAATGACGTCATCGCTACAATGCAATGGAGAGGCTCGCGCAAGAATTTGGAAAAAGTAAATAATTAAAATATACATGTAAAACCATGCTGTACATTTAAAAAGTGGTAGTGCGGTTTGGTATGTATTTCGTATGCACATACTGCCGCAGTTCGCACGCATTCTACCGTAATTCGCACGCACGCACGCACGCACGCACGCACACGGAAATTCGGTGAAACATTCTACCCCATGGTGTCCGGTTTGGGTCACTGGGCTTCCCCATTTTCATAGTCTGGTTCCGCCCATGGTTGGTGTTTGCTATTTGCAAATTATTACAATGATCATCGATTAGGAATGATCGTACGTTCACATTTGGATAATTCTAGTACATAAGTCAACCAGTACATATACATACATACAATACAATACAATACAATACAATACAATACGATACAATACCATACAATAAATACATGCCATTTAGTCCAAAGTTTTCGTTGCAGTGTTTATTGCAGCATTAAGATATATTTGCTGACGATGTCATTCTTTGGCTTCTTGCAATCGCGGACATAAACTAGAGAGACAGCATCACTGAGAACACACGAACGCTTAGTTAACCACTACAATTGCGAAGTCATCAATATCACTGCTGTGGTTTATTCCGCCCCACGTGACAGCACATATCCTGTCCCGTGGCAGTTTGCACCTATTCACCAGACGATATATCTATATTTACATATGTATTATAATGAGGCATTATATACGAAATCATGTTAACATAAGGTGGATTTTATATATTTATGAACGTTATGTAATTCTGATTATTCATGTTATATATTATTTCATTTCTGCGATTTACAACAAGGTGTTTATAACAATAAAACAATTACGTTATATAAATATATTATACCTTATTATGCCGTTGACAGCGTCAGTGCAACGCAATCCGGTATTATAATTACTAGCAAAAATGCCCGTCCCCATGACGGGATAACTTGGTAGTTCTTACGTGTCAGTCATGATAGCAATGTTTACCAAATAAGTGATCGTTTTTTTATGAATATGGCTAGAAAACAATGTCTACATATTCCTACCTTGTATCAGCGTCTAATTCATATTGCCGTTTGCCAAGCAACCTATTCGATGTTATGTGCCAGAGGACGCTACATACACACCAAGCAACCTAGTCGATGTTATGTACAATTGCTACGCGTGTTTTCTACTACAATTGATATAAACCGACCAGATGGCCCTACGTACTCTCAAACGCTTTACGTAATGAAGTATTCGCCGCGTGCGCGTGGTTTCTGCGTTGTTGGAACCACTGCAAACATAGTTTACCATAAAGAACTACTAAGAACGCTTGATATACGGAGTATTTCGAATAAAATAAAGGCGGTACGTTTCATTCGTGGGGTCTTAGATTAATATGTGAAAGTTTGGCGCCCGAGGTGCAAGCCGTCTAAGAGGAAAACGTTAACATACAAACATAGCTAGTTCGGTTGTAGGTAGATGATAATAGTGTAACAACATTAACGCATTTAACTATATAAATGTTGTTTAGTTCACATTCCTATCTATTAATTCCAGTGCAGCATATTCCGTTGAATGCTTGGGTCGAAAACCATATTGATGGTCAAGGAAAAGTTTGGAGTCTTTTAAATAAGTTGACAATTGATACAAAATAATTTTTTTTAAATACTTTTGAGATAGCTTGTAGAAGAGATATGGGTCTATAATTATTAAATATTGTTGGCTCGCCTTTTTGTAAATTGGAATAACCTTAGCAATTTTTAATTTATCAGGGAATACTCCTGTGGCTAATACTTCATTTGTTAATAATGTCAGACATCCAAAGCATGTCTCAATCGCACGTCCAGATGGCCGTTTCACTCCGTTTTCGCGACACAAATGACAAGCTCATTTTGATGAGTTGTCGGGGTTCTCATCATGGTTGTCATCACTACTTTTACTTGCCACCTGAAACATACAAACAATAACAGTAATGAAAACATAACAAGAATAACAACTTTGTTGCATTTGTCACATGTCGTATCCAACACAGCAATGTGAAATTATAATTTTTACAAGCAGCCAATAATTACATGATTTTTTTGTTAAGTCCACTAATATCTGAAATGTAGATAAATATAATTCATTACAAAGATCATTAACAGCGTCAATATAATGAAATGGTCAACAATGTCCAATGCAACAACATCACCCGTCCAGGCACCGTCCAGGGCAGGGACCAAGGCTCGACTGTTTACATGCTTGTCAGGCCAGATTTGTCTGTTTTATTTACTTATTTGCTTTGTAATTCATTATATGACAACATACACAACTAACCACGGAACCGCATCCGATTGTACGAAAGAACAAAATAAGCGTTATGTAATAATCGACAATAGAACCGCTCTGACAGGCGTTTGCCACACAAGCCCGCCATACACCTGTCGACTTTTAGTCGCCAACAGTTTGTCTGCCGACAGATACTTGACACTACCCATCGGCCGACCGTCAGTCGAGAGATTTTCAGATGCCAGATGTCCTCAAAGTGTTGCCAACTGTTGGTGGAGAACACACATAACGAATACATTAGAGTTGCCAACTGGAATAGTAGTCGCCAATAGTTTGGCAACTGAAGAATCTGTATATGATGGCGGGAGTAACGTCTTGTATGACGAACTTCCTCGCTGCTGTCATATACATCTTTGTGCTGAGTAGATGGCAAATAAATTGAGGTGATGTGAGAATTAACGCGATGATAAGATGTAGAAACAGTTGGAAACTATCGCAACCGGGAGCAAGATGATGTATGTAATCACTACATCAGTACGCAGCTATGAACACATTGCCCTGCGAACATCTTGCCGATCATCGTTTCGTTGTAGTTACAACGACATTGAAGAGCCGAATTCCAAAACGCGCTCAGTCCATTAAAAATGAGATTATGATTGATTCCTGTTGTTCAGCTGTATATCTTCCATATTATGTGTGCAGAGCCTGCTAAGTTGGCAGATTTTTGCCACAACGAGCTCAGTCCACCCGGGACAGTTTTGCAAAACGCACTCAGCCCTTGGTATACGGAACTCCGAGTGCGCTGAGGCGCTAGCGAATATGGCAGAAACCACGAACGAACATGGCTGTGCATTTACAGAAGATTACCATTCATCTGTTATTGAAAATGAAATATTGAGAAAGCCAAAATGTAATCAAGATAACTGGAAAAAAAATCAACAAACCCAACCAATCCCACAACATATCCCTCTTTGGAAGTTTTCCTAGAGAATCTCTGAAAGTTGTCGAAGTGTTGTTAGTTTGTGCTGTATATGAAATATATTTAATACTTCAAAACGATCTATGTTGAATGATGTCCATGGACTTAGCCTGTTTTGAAAAATGTTATTTTAAAATAAATCACAATTACCTTATTTTGGCAAATGGGTTTGTTTTCATCAGGCATATGATAAATAGTTTTTACATGCATATATGCATATAAAGTAATAACATAAAACATACATTTAATTAATGCTATTTTCTTTGGTTTTTACACAAAATGATAAAAAATGGACTGAGTGCGTTTTGGAATACGGCTCTGCAGTTAGATTAATCCAACAGCCCACATATGTCGCTGAATTCCGTAGTGGTTACCATTTGTCAATCATGTCATGAAGACTAGTGCACAATCATGCGTGACAGTCTACCCCAATCAGACGCATACGTGCATTGTGCTGGTCTGAATTGTGCGGCTGCAGTGTGCGTTACGATGCGTGATACTTCCTAAGGGACACCACAAAATCGTTATTACTGTCTTATAGTGAGTTGGTCCCTTAACAAGTAGAATCCAGACTATATCGGTACGGTTCTTTTCGAGTCTATGCAATTCGACGAGGCGACGACATGACACAGTTAGCGTGTAGTTACACGGTACCACTATGTGAATTTATATACGTGCTGCTGAAGTGGTTACCAGCAATCTTGTTGACTGGTGGGCCATCATGCGTATCTGTCTACAATTATCAGATGCATACACGCCGTGACCTTTGCTACTATCTTGAATCTATACTCATGACGCCGACATTAGCTCTATGGCATGAGATCAAAGTAATTACACAGCAGTTCACCCCCGAAGTCGCTGGCTGGCACAGGTATCAATGCAAGCGTTATTTTCAGAAATGCGTTTAACCGGATTACCAGACTGGATATCGCGCCATTTAAGAACATGTTAAGTCGTAAAGGCATATTGTTTCTAAGTTATATAATACGCCATCTGTGGGTATGAATACTGATCACTTACGTCGATATAGCTCTTGTGTGATAAGAACTACCCAGATGTATGTGTGCAAGGTAATGCCTTTGGAAATATGAACAGCTGTTGTATTGTTGTTAAGTTGACTGGTTCTATTATCTGTGGTATTTCACCTAGTGTATGCTAAGGCATGTTAGCAGGTGCGCGTAAATAGAGAGATACGGATTGTGACATGTTACTGACCCGGTAAGACCAGTTGTTCAGGTCGTCACGGTTCATACGCTGTTCAATCAAATCGCGAGCCGTTCGGCAGAACAGCTTTTGAACGTGATCGTCAACGGCAACTACTAGGTCCTCGCATCGACCGCCTTTTTAGAATATGCCTTCGATCGTAGATTGTATTCAACGACTATTTGCCCCAGAAGTTGCAATGTGACAAAGGGTACACCAACGCTAAGTTGACCTCGTTCGACACAACACACGCTATTCACAATACTACTGTAATCGGCGAAGCTTTGTCACGGATTGCGGTTGATTCAAACAACACCAAACAACATTTATTCGCTATGCACGAATTCAGCCGTTAGTGATAAGTCATCGTCCAACCTGTAGCTAGGTGGTCAGCTCACTTGGCTACGGCATCCGAAGTAGTTTGATCAGATTGAACAACATTTAGATTTAACAAGATTTAACAAGATTTGCCATCCAAGCCAAAGGCCCAGATGGCAAGTGGACAAGGAAGCCATTGGCTTATCGAGAGTCCAACAATGTTCACCTACTTATAACCCGCCCTCCTGATATATGTGTCAACCTTGTTTTTAAACATATTCACGCTGCTAGCAGTTACTAGCAGTTAACTATACTTTATTTTTTGTCTATTTACTTTATTTTTTGTCGAGCACACAATGTGGTTTAACAAAATGTGGTTTAACTCCCGAGACTGTGGCCTTATCCACCAACTAAGCTGAGAATAGGAAAAGATAATCCACCCAAGATAAAAAGAATCTCAGGTACTCCAGACCCCAGCCTCTGGTAATACGCCAACACACCGATTTGCCCTATCCGTGCCTGTTTTAGTTTCCGTACTAACTGTCCGCATTTACAAGCAGTGCCATATATCTAATTCATGTGTGTCAGAGCCCACAACTGTGGCTTCCCTTCTGCCACATCTATTTCTCCCCCAGTAAAGGCACTGTCACACCAGTTCACTTGTTGACCGTCTGCCAATCTTCTAACTACAACATCTCCAAAATCAAGACTCCTTTCCCTTAACAATCCTTTACCAGCTTTTCTATATGTCTTTTTTGTCTTTGTCAACACTTCAGAGTAATTCGACCCTACTTTCCGTTGCTTCCAATTTGTTTCTTGCACATTAATCTGCCTCATCCCGCTTTTCCTTACCTGTATATTCTGTAACACAGTCTTACCGCCCTCTTATCTGTTTCCCTCTCTACTGTCTATTCTCTTCCTGTCTCCTTCCCTTCTATTCAATCCTCATTTATTCAAAAAACATCACCCCCTGTTATTGCATGCACTCAAAATTGAACCATCCAACTGGGAATTTCTTCACGTGCTACTACAGCCAGATTTTATCAAATATATCTAGCCTGGTTCCATCACCTTTCGCTAACACGGTGCCATATCTACCCTGTAGGTCGCTCTTTTGTATTATCTTGTATTTTAATTGCAACATATGATCTTACAGTTGGTTTAATAGTTTGTCTTCATATCAGACTAAGGAGTCACAAGGAGTGCTCGGCTGTTAATGATATATTTGGTAGCACATGTCGAAGAGCATGGAAGCGTTAAATGCACAAAGATGACAGGAATGAAACATTTGCAGAACATTTCTGGATGTTGACTTGAATGTATGTTTTGTCACTTATTAGTGTTTGAATTGTTAGCAAGTATCAACGACCTTGAGCTGCACCAATAACATTTCATATTTAATTAATTGAAACCTACATGACCTGCCATCATATTAATTTAGTTCAGTTGCTTGCCGATTGCAAATATCTTCAACAAGGTTTGGGTTTGGTCTGCGTATGTTTTGATCGGTCACGACGCACACCACGTTGACCTTGGCATTAGCGATAACTGTAATTATTACTGTTGCAGTATTCATGAGTTTTTCTCTCACCCTTGCATACATTCTTTGCAGGAGAGGCACAATGCAGTTCTACCTTTTGATTATTGCTACCAGCCTTACAGCAAGGGCAGTCGGTGAGTGTTGTTCGTGATTTGTACAAGCCGTTTATAAGCAGATCCCATCCCACATCTTAACTGTACCAATTGGTTCACTCTCCCTTAAATCTTCCCAATATCCTTCGCGTCCGAATATTACAATCTTCTATTATTATGTTTCTATGGCATAAAGTAGTTTGTGTCTCTATCTGTATGTTTGATTACTCCCTCATATCTCTGTCAGATTCGCATAAATAATATTTTGTAGGCGTGCCCGGGGGCTAGTGGGGATGGATATTAACGCAACAATTAACATTCCCCGGGGATGGGGATACTACGAACGAACCTATGTAGACGTATGACGTAAATTACGTAACTCAGAAGAATAGTTACATACAATTGTTTGCAACGGAATGCGTGTTTTCTACGATTGTTTAGAGTCACGTGATCTACGTTAAATGTCCAGGTTCTGCGTCAAACGTTCCTTCGTACGGTACGAGCGTTTCGTGGAACCGGCAGTTGTACTGGCATTGGCATTGCCTTATCAACACTTGACTGCGTGGTGCAAAGGAAACTAAGCTAATGATATATAAGCGGCAATATAAATATTTAATGATATATGTTTAGCATATAAATGTTTGCATTTTAAGCATGTCATAGCTTTGTGCAATGGTTTGTTTTCTGTTAGGTTTGGTGGAAGACAATTTCTTGCTCGTCGTCGACACAAACAACAAGAGTATACACCAGATAGACTTGGCAGGTGGATCTATCTGGAAAATCCCTTTGGCTGAGGAGATGATCTTTCCGGTTGGGGTGGCGTTCAATCCTACGGACACAAAGTTGTACTGGACAGATCTCAGAGGCGATGTTATCAAGAGATCCCATTTAAATGGAACGGACGAAGAAACCATCACTTCCCTGCACATAGGTGATGTCACGTTCCTTCTGTATTGATGAATATGTGTGCGTATTCTGCATATTTGTGTGCGTTATCGTAAAGTTTGATTTTTTTAAGACATAAGTGTATAAAAAAATCTTATTTCAAGTGGAAGGTGCTTTAATCATTTTGATTCCTAATTTATTACCCTACCGTAGCTCAGCGATATTATTATAATCACAATCTATGATTATACATTTTCTCCAGTAGTTTTTGTAATGTCGTCACGTGGTTTCGATTATTAATCGAACGAGCGTTTTAACAATTCATGCACATCCTGTGGTATATTTTCAGGATCTTTCCTCTTCGGACTTGCGATCGACATGGTCTCGGGACTTGTCTATTACACGGAGGGCGGGGCTGACATCATTGCTGCGATGACACTGGACGGAAAATATCAGTTCACACTCATCAGCGAAGATATGGACCAGCCACAAGACATTGCGCTGGATCCTCCGCGAGGGTGAGTCATACAGGCACGATTTGATATATATATATATATATATATATATATATATATATATATATATATATATATATATATATATATATATATATATATATATGTATATAAATATATATATATATATATTATATATATATATATATATATATATATATATATATATATATATATATATATATATATATATATATATATATATATATATATATATATATATATATATATACATATATAATCTTTGAATTTGATTAACGCGTACAAATATATTATAAACTTATTACTTGAGTGGAATATAGTGTACAATGAAATGTATCAACATACTGAGTTATATAATCTCCAGAGATTCAGTTGGCATGTGTCTGCGTCAAAGCAGTTACTCCATCTGGCGGGTCTTGCAGAGACAACTGTTGTCCATTGTGAATCATGCTCCATTCTAGAAGTTATGTTACCATATCTACACTAGAGAGTTACTTCTCTTAAAGAAACCATTCTGTTGCCAGTATGATGTACTGGAGCGACAAGGGACATATAGCCAAGATCGAAAAGGCCGCCATGGATGGCACACATCGCAGTAACGTCATTACGTTTGACTTCACATCTGTGCCGATAGGTCTGGCCATTGATAGTGAAGGTTAGTCGTTGTTGATGTTAATGATGATGATGGTAATGGAAGGTGGTGGCGCTGGTAATAATGATGATATCATTGTCTGTGTCGTTGTTGTTCTCGTGCACGGCCTGGTTCTTCGTTGGTCCAGATGAAAGTGTACGTATATATGTGTCGATGAGCACTGAAAGGACATTGTAAGTCGAATGTCTGATTACATATTAACAAATGTAGAGTCTTCGTTACGATATTGCGAATGTTTATTCGTGAACAATATGTGTTGTGTTATGTTACTCTGCATCCATTGACGTCTTGTCTTTGTGAAGGAGAACGGCTGTTCTGGTGTGACGCATACACAAACACGATCAGATCTGTGTTAGTCGATGGAAGTCATATGCAAGTCTTGATAAGTTCGCCTGGATCACAATTATATGGAATCGCATTCCTAGCTGAAAATGTGTACTTTACCGCAGTGCAGAAAAGGTACGGATGCGACGAAAGCACATCGTTACTTTTTTATCTATTCTCCTAGTTACTCTATTCTAGCAGCCGTGGCTATTCGAACCATGTGTTGCCATCTCAGTCCACCCTGAGCCGCTTGAACCGCCTCCTCTACCGAACATTTATTGCTTGCAAGAAACGTTGAGTTCTTTTGACGGAACTGTATTTTTCATAAAATCTTATTATAATTTATATTACTTTCTATATCTTCAAACAGATCGAATCTTATATATTTACATATATACTATATACAATTTAAAAGTTATGCTGGTAAAGACAAATATTTGTACGTTGTTATGTACCTGGTGTGTGCAAAACCAGCTTTATAATATAATAGTAGCAATCATTCAAACTGTCCCAGTTCCGAAAACAAAAAAATCAAACAACAAACCTATGAAGCTGAACCAGTCCTGCTTGCGATGATTAATGAAGCATTTCTTTCATTAAGTCAGTATTCGCATCGAGCAACGCACCAACAATTATTCGTTGGCGTCACCGTTGTCCACGTTTCTGTTTTCAGCTATGTCTCGAAGATTCACTTACCTGACTCGTCACCGACAGCCGAGCAGGTCGGACCTGCAACGTTCAATCTTGCCAGCGGCATAACAGCCTACCGCAGACAGCGACGTACAAACGGTAAGAGTCTTGTCATACTGTTGCAGTCGGATTCGTCCTCGCAAGCCAACAGTGGATGCCTGAGGAGAACATCAACGAAACTACAAGGACACGATAACAGGCATACATAGGTGTTCATGACCCTCTAAACGGTGCATATAATTAGGTCCGTGCGGCAATATTATATAAATATAACAGTTGCAAAAATTCTTGCGATATTCCATCCTAGAAAACGTTGACCAATGTTGTTTACGTGTTGCATGGTTGAGTCATTGGGCTAGTAATAGGGCTATGGGTAAACGTGCGTTCATTCTATTTATCACCATATATTTGTTTTATTACTGTATTTTATTTGCTATTTATTTTCAAAAGATATATATATATATATATATTTATTTATTTATTTATTTATTTATTTATACATGTACGTACAAAGAATATAAATATATCTTTGATCCTCTGTGTTATGGTATAAACCGGATGCTTGTATTGTGATTATCGCTTTGATACACTTGAAGTACGTTGTACATACCTGTGGCTAATGATACATGTGGCTAATGATACTTGTGGTTAATAATAAACAGAATGTAGCCTTGACATGTGTGACGCATGGAGAACGTTCAACTTGTTAATTGCTAGAAAATCGTAGCAAAATCTGATAAATTGTTCTTGAAGATATGGAATGTTTAACAATATTTAACAAGATTGCACAGCAAAAAGCAACAAATGGCAAGTTAATGCATCGAGGGTCCAGCAATGTTTATGTAAGTGTGGCCTGCCCTTGTCAGATATCCGACAGTTTTGTCTTTAGCAATATTGACATGTATTCCAATCATTGCATTTCATTGAGAATAAGTGTTTTCTCATGGCATATGTGGAAAGAGTCACGTATCAGCCTACATCGGATATTGACAATGGTTTATCCTGTCTGACTAGGTTTTGAGGTGAACAGCACATGTAGCCATCGCAACGGTGGCTGTGAGCACCTATGTCTTGCAACGCCAGATGGACCTAAATGCGCGTGTCAGGATGGATTTATCGCGGGGAAAGAATGTGCACCTCCGACGTGTAAGTAAAGTGCACTCAATATTATAGGTTGAAATATTTATTGCATAACATCGCAAAAAGGACAGAATACAACAAACGAAAAGCACAACACACACATGTTGTGTGATTATAAATTATATTGCTGTTTTAGCATTCATTACTTCTAATATATATATATATATATATATATATATATATATATATATATATATATATATATATATCTTTGAGATATCGTCGGTGTTTAATTGTACTTCATTTTAAATGCAATTTTAATGCATTTTACTACGAACCTCACTTCTTTATTTATTTATTTATTTATTTGAACCAATATAGCAATTCATTGATTTCTCCAATTCAGACCAATGTCCGCAAGTATACAACAGAAAGAAAGGCCACATTCGAAGTCCCGGATACCCGGGTTATAGAAACAACGTGTACTGTTTGATCATAGTACGCATGAATAACACTGACAACCAAGAAAAGATCCTCCAACTCTACGTGGAAGACTTTAACCTGCAAGCCAAGTATGACTACCTGGTGATTGGAAACAATAAGTTTGCTGGTTCAGATCTTCAACAACACTTCAAGTATCAAGGTACTGTCACTTTAAGACTGATGCGTTGTCTTAATATGATCCGAGTAGTGATCATAAGCGTTTGGTTCTGTCACGGCTGAAACTACGATACAGTTACATGATTAATTTAGCACTTGGAATATATGTAGGGAGGTGGAAATAGGTGTTTTGTGTGAAATTCTTACACCCGTGTGTTCTCAGGGACATCAACTGGACCACGTACAGGGCCCCGCGGAATTCTACATTATTATATTATTATTATTATTATATCGGAATTGATTGGGATAGCCGGGTACGGATGAAAATAAACAAATAACAATGTCGAAGTGGCATTCTGGGGGCCACTGGGATAAGTTTGCTTCCATGCATCAATTTAGCAATGTAACATCATACTTAAATACATCTAATGATAGGCTACATTGCTAAGTTTTCATTGCGTGTCGCGCAATTGCACGATTAACAACGTGGTTGTGCGACTGAGTCAGCGCACATTCCTCGACTCTATTTGACTGGCCAGCGTATGTTACACTACAAAAGTTGGCGCAACTCGTGTGCGCACCGCTGATATCTGGGCGTTATTTAAATTTTCAATACGATAAATTTTATGTTAACACTAAACATTAAAACACCACCACAACACGTCACTGTACAAATGGGTAGTCACTAAATGAACCGACGCACTGGGACCAAGCCTGACGAACGGAAACCACTGGGAGGGAGTTGTGAAGCGTATAGCCCCAGGTGGCCGCTTTCAAATGCAACTAAGTTAGTTTGTCTATTTGCTGACAATAGTTTTCCAATAGGTAACACATATATTTGTCTATAATGCGACCACATTAAAAACATACTAACGTAGCTTAATGGCGCACAATTTGAAAGTTTTTTCTTGGGGGGCCGCGTTATTCCTGGTTGCCCGTACTGGAACCCTCGGCCATCTCACTCACTCGGCAAGTCGCTTGTTTCGATGAGTATATCCTTTTGAACCATTCTCATATAGAACCGGCCTCTCCTGCGACACATCTATAAATGTAGCCTGTAGATGTTTGAATCCAGCGACTCTGTCATTTTGGAGTTTAGTATAGAACCGATTACATCAGAAAATGCTGCGGTATCACTGACCCGTTGAGGCGACTGGTTTTTGTTGACATGCTGACCTGCGTACATTGGCCGATTCTGCACGACGTCTTGTCATGGAAGGCGCACATTACATAACATTTGTTTTGTAGACTTGCGGAGCAGCGCATATTGCACGACTGATCAGTTTTAAGTTAATTAAGCACACGACTCACAATAAACGCTTAGCAATAACTGGCAATGCGTTGCCGCTCTTGTATTTCTCTACTATACAATACATTTGTCTTAATAGAATAATTAGTCTTGTGAAGTATGGTATTTTTTCAGCAACTATTTCAGAAAATGTCACCATATGTTAATAGTGTCGGCTACAGAGGAAGACATCAAATTCGTCTTCGTCACGGACGGATCTCTAGGCAGTCGAGGTTTCCACTTCGTGTACGAAATATTCAGCGGTGAGTTTGTATGAGTGCGAGTGTGTTTGTGTGCGTGCGTTACTGCGTGTGTGCGTGTCTCATTGCCTGAACGCCTGCACGTCTGCCCGCCTGCCTATTGTTATTTTTTGGAGAATAAACTCGAATTGTCATCTTCGTTGTAGTCGTGCCCTGCAGCAGCAGCAGCAGATGCCAGAACGGTGGAACTTGCAATGAAGGAAAGTACTGTACGTGCCAAGACGGATACGAGGGAGATTGGTGTGAGCACGGTACGTTGCTTGATCCTTATCGACACATTTCGAGAGCACGCTTAGGAATGTCTATTATTTGAACTTTCGTGTGTAGGCCGTTATTGTGTAGCAATAACATTTTCGAGGTATTTGGTTGACCTGGTTTTATTGTGCCACCGTAGATTAGTCTTTATGCCTAGATAACTGACATAATCATATAAATGTACGCTGCGATTGTTTTGCTGCGGGCATTATCACGTATTTGTGCCAACTCGCGTTCCATCGCGTCAGAAAATAATAAAATGTGGGATCGGCTGATTTTGTTTGCCTTTAATGGTATTGGTACTATGATATATAATGCGCTGATACTCTCATTTGGTACATATGTCGGGTGTACGTTGTCATGGCTATGAGATGATTGTTTTGCATACGGTCGACGGATGATTGCTAAGTTACACGCTAAAGGCACTTCTGTCGAAAGAAGCGCAATTGATCCTATAGAAAGCGTGTCTCACCCGTGACAGGAACACAGTTTTCAAACAGCTGTATTCGCGCCGCGTCAAAACGGTGATAAGAAATGATTAGCCTGCTTCCATGCGAATTATACCTTTTCTGAAAGACTATATACATTACCACAGTGGTGTGCGAAAACAGGAAGTCATGAATAAATGATTCACTTAGCTTGTCAACAATAGTATCATCGTGTTCGCGCTACCGCTTAAAACTGGAAATGTATGTATTGTTTTGCGGTTTCACGAAGAAGACCACGTTACATTTTAAACGGATAAGCATCACTGTTAAGACAAACTATATATATTCGATAATATAAAAGAATCAGAAAAAGTTTACATCCTCCACGCTAACCAGTTTCTTTACGGTATTTACGCATGTAACTTTTCTTTGTGCCAGATGTTGATGAGTGTGCCAGCAACCCGTGTGAGAACGGCGGGACGTGTGAAGACAAACACAAAGGCTTCAACTGCACATGTGCGGCTTTGTTCAGGGGCGCAAGGTGTGAATACGGTGAGAGGACTTTCATATTACTTTGGGATGTCCCTCGTTTTACAATTTCTCTTACACATGTGGGGGAACGAGTTGAATTCAATGAAGGAGTTGAAATGGGCACTGACCTGTAATTCTGAGATATTAAAAACGTCGAACACTATCAGGTTGTAGACAGTAAAGTTATGTGAATGTAACACTAACAGTGCTTTTGTCACGTGGAACACAAGGAAACTACAGCCACCCAAATGAGTGAACATATTGTCGCACTATGCCCCACTGGTGAGTTTCTTTGAGACGTACATGGGACAGAGTGAGACATTATTTGGGACACCAGAACACCATCAATTTTATTTGTATAACACCGTTTATTAAACAAAAAACAGTTGACCAAATTAATATAAAGCTTATGATAGGTTAACACCTTATAATTTCTCAACTGAAAAATCAAAGATACAATTAGTCAAATGGTTAAGCGGTTTTCTGTTAAGCCCAAGAGCTACATTCCTTTCATACCTGAATTAGGGCTTCACAAATGTTCTGTTCACACACTTGTATTTCAGTATACCAATTCAACTCCAACTGTGAGTGTATCTGGCAAAAAGAACAATGGCTGCGCATACGGACCCTCCACCGGGTTTAATATATGTCATCGTTTCCAAACTCAACTTCAAAACACAAATTTATCATCTGGCGCTTTGCGTTACCAGAAAACACTGGCCTTAGCAATATGGTCATAATACTGTCATCATTTACTGAACTATCTGGAATTCCTGGCATTGCAACTGTTCCTGTTAGTACGCAAGAAGCTGATTTCATAATCGTTATCCTCATCGTTATCCACGCTCTCCGCTGACGGTTCTTCGTTTCGTACTTGTGTATGCAGGCCTGGTAAAATGCAAATCCAGTTACATTGATACACCATCTCTCTCTATCCCAACATTTTATCTCACTCTACCCAACTCGAACGTTGTAGAACGAAATCGGAATTGCCATTTGTATGCTCGTCGATGTCATCCATGAACTCCTTGTTAACATTTGCATCACACAGATTCACGTCAAAAAGAAAAACGTATTCTTACCTCTTGAAACATAATTTCTCGCAAATACTCAGGCAAACACGTGATAACCATTTGTAAAGATTGCAGACACGAAGCCCCGTAGTGCTTGTTTCTAACACTATAGGGAGGCCGGGCATGGTGTAAAATTCAAATGATGACGGTCCTTGGTCCATGTCCCTACGTCCCTTGTCTCATTGCCGCCCACCTTACCCTACGAACTTCATATTTACCATACGTGAAATGAAGAAATATTTAATATTTTATCATATATAGCGTTATGGACGTTAGCTTATTTTGGAGAATGTACCGATAATATTCACCAATGACTGAATATCACATATACACCGCGATTGGCTCACATATATCCAAGATGAGTTATTCCATTTAATTAATAGACATTGGAACGTGTCGAAGCCATCCCTGTTTGAACGGGGGACATTGTCGCAATCTGGTCGATGTCTTCCAATGTGACTGCGCAGACGGCTTCACAGGCGACGTCTGCGACTCTCGTAAGTGTTTACACCAACCCATTGCCTAAAACTAGGTTCTTCAGAAGTTTATCTGCTGCACACAGCCACCGTTAACTGTCATGGCATTGTAACTGGTTGCAAAGATCCAGATTATCATGTATATGGTATGTTATAAATATGCGCCTGATTTTTCTTTTGTTGTAAAACATCACATTGTTATTGTCTGCGTATCACAATTTGCTTCGCCGGAGTCTGATCGTATTGGTTATTTTTGGTTTTAAGCAGCTATAATTTTGGGTTAGATAATTCCTATGGCGTCGGCTACGTTAGAAAGAAAAAGAAGCAAACGTTATGTGCTATGACGTTTGCATCATGACCAAAACTTACGTTTTATGTTATCATTCGTTGTGCCATAGAAGAAATTACAAGTACGACAACTAGGACGAAATCTACGCCAACAACGACTTCAACCACGCCAACAATGACAACGACAACAACAACAGTCACGTCCAAGCTGATAACGAACACATACGCACCAATGCCGGGCAAGACAACCACCCGTGAACCTGGTAATAGCACACCTATAAACATTTGCATATATATATATATACTGTATATTTCTGTATATATATATATATATATATATATATATATATATATATATATATATATATATATATATATATATATATATATATATATATATATATATATATATATATATATATATATATATATATATATATATATATATATATATATATATATATATATATATATATATATATATATATATATATATATATATATATGCTTCGCCGCAGGCTGATCGTATTGCCTTATTTTTGGTTTTAAGCAGCTGTAATTTTGTGTTAGATAATTCCTATGGCGTCGGCTACGTCAGAAAAAAGAAGCAAACGTTATGTGCTATGACGTTTGCATCATGACCGAAACTTACGTTTTATGTTATCATTCGTTGTGCCATAGAAGAAATTACAAGTACGACAACTAGGACGAAATCTGCGCCAACAACGACAATAACCATGCCAACAACGACTTCAACTACAACAACAGTCACGTCCAAACTGATAACGATCACATACGCACCAATGCCGGGCAAAACAACCACCCGTGAACCTGGTAAGAGCACACCTACATACATACATACATACATACATACATACATACATACATACATACATACATATATATATATATATATATATATATATATATATATATATATATATATATATATATATATATATATATATATATATATATATATATATATATATATATATATATATATATATATATATATATATATATATATATATATATATATATATATATATATATATATATATATATATATATATATATATATATATATAGTCCGTTTTATTCATGTGCCCAATGCGTGTGTTTGTTGCTAGAACTGTCTAGCCCTTCTACGGCGCCTTTAAACCAGAAGAAGGCTTTCGACACCACCAATACAGGTCAGTGGTACATGCGTTAAGCACATCGCTAATATGCTCAATCTAACGGGAGGGTGATGGGTACTAGTGGCAAAACGCGGTCATGACTGTTCATACGTGGTTCTTGACCGATTACATGTAAAATCATATTATGTTTTGTGCAATAGATGTACCTGCAGAAAGCTAGGGGTGCAAACACAAATAGAGGAAGTTCAATAATAAATGTATTGATTAAAAGTAAAATTATGTGTTTCATGTAACTAAACTCTGTTCATTATATTGAACACCTGAAACCGTGTTAACTGCGGTGCGTTGTCTGTTCTGTTTTTTTCAGGATTCATAGTCGGCGTGTTGGTCGGAGTCGTTGTTATAGTAATTGCTATAGGCACGACGATCTACTGCATAGCCACTAAATCTAGAAACAGGTATTTCGTCTAACCCTCCTTTATTCCCCTTTTCTGTACACTGAGTGTTTGTTCAATCGTGAGTAGTTCTACAGTGGTTGATATATATGACAGAACATCTTACGCGCGCAATAATTACAGTGTTGTTGAATGCTTCCCGTAAAAGTTGAAGTTGTATTGAAATGAACAGGTCTGTGTGTGGATGAAGTGTAAACTATGCATTTCCACGTTCACCAGTATTAATGAAGTTGTGGTGGACCTTCATACGTACACTTGCCATGTGCATCCAGAGTCGCTACGACTTATCTGTCTGAGCTTTAGAACACGTAACAAACGTATATAGACGTGCAACGGTTTGTTACTCTACGTCCACACTAATCGTGTACAAGTCTTGTCCTAGTGGTGTATGTACTTAATAAATTTAAAGTTGCATCGCCGCCAGGCGACTATCTGTAATAATAGAGTTGTAGTTAAGATAATTAGTACAATACAATATGTATGCAATTAAGAACAATTATGTATACAGGTCCTTCAAAAAAGTAATCAGGATATAAACTTATTGTAACGGACATAACGGTTATATTAATGTAGTACTCATTTCTACAATGCCAGCATTCGTTTCATAAGCTCTGCGTAAAACTGTTCGATTGACGGACGCGTTGTCTTGACAGGGCGGCTCAACAAGAAGGTCAGAACACACCGAACACCGACACACAGGGGGAGCTCAACGTCAACGGAACATATGAAATACCACATGTCTACGTAAGTCTACGATTTAATAACCCTGGCTTCGTTGCTGTAGACAGAACAGAAGTGATGTGTAAGTTAATGACTGCATAACTAAGCATCAATAAATAAACCCATCGCAACTGGGGTCGCTATAAGCGAGGTCATGCTAAACAGTTGTGTTGGTTTTATTTAGATAGATGTACCTATAATCGGACAGATGAGGGGTCTTTCTACTTACATTTCCAGAGCAGTTCGTTGCCGCATCAAACTAGGTTACTTAAATTAAATGCCTATGGCATAGGGGACGGCATAATGAACTGGATAAAAACTTGGCTGACTGAATACATACTGAATACATTTCAAATAGGAAATCAGGTTTGAGTGAGGAACCACAAGGATCATCATCCTCAGCTATGTCAGTATTTTTCAATTTAAAATGTGGCTCCTCGATAGCTACAACGAAAATCTTAGAGGAATCAACTGACCATGTTTTATTACATACTTTATGGTTTGTCTTATTATGCATGTTCACTGACATCATGTCATTTTATGATGTACAACTTGATGTGTGTGTGTTATTAACATTTAGGTAAAATTAAATCATTCTTCGTTTCTTTTTCGTAATCAAACTTGACTCGCCAGTGATATATACGTGGCACCAACACCAATATTAATCACTTACCATATAACGTTCTTATGTATTAGCCAATAGTCAGAGTATGATTTTTTCATCAATGGCAGTGGACAGAATATGTTCGCGAGGGGAGAATTTGTAGCATAATTATTTTACATAAATCCCAGGATCAGGTGATTATTTATGGGGTTCGGAAATAGGTAGTCACCAGGACCACTTGTCACTGGCACGGGATGCTGCTATAACGTATTATTGGCAATCATCATTATTCAATACTAATTCGTTCTATTACAGGATCATCTAAGCGGTTACAGAAATTCTGAACGGTCGAACCCATACGCACGTATACAACTTAATAACCCAAGCGGCGATCCTGGTGCTGAGTGTGATGCCACCAACAGACAGGGGCAGCCAAGCGCCGGCAAAACATTTCCACCGTCGAGTACCTATGTAAGTCTACAGTTAATAGACAGTTTCAGCTACACGTGTTACGCTCCAAACGAGTGGGACTTAGATTGAGAGAGACACACAAATAGGCGAACAATTTTGAACACGCCTCATGACTTTATTTCTTAGAACCCAAAGAAGAGTAGGCGGTAATTTATTCAGTTCGGAAATAGGTAATACCCAACATTGATCCTTATCCAATACGGAATGCTGCCAAAGTGTATTAATAGCCATGCTTATGTCGGGTTCACTCAATGCTTATTCTTTCGTATACAGGGCCATCTCAACGCCAGAACACCGGACAGACCGAACGTCTACGTACCTCTACAATTTAACAACCCGGGCTTCGATGCTCGACAGGAGAGCGACAACCCTTATGAAACCATATGGGACGCTTAGACGGAATACATTCACCGAGTGGCATCTTTGTCTTCGTGTGACAGAGATGTGTGAGTGTGTATACGCAGTGGCGTATTTAGGAGCGGGCACATTTTTTATTTTTGCATATGTTACCTGTTGCGCCACTACATGGCAGCATGGTAAACTAATGGGTGACTAAGCTTGCTACCCTTTGATCTCCCCCTTTACGACATCCTAGATACGCCACCGTGAATACGTGTTTATTATGTTACTTCAAAGCAGGTGTTTGTACGAACATGATGTATCTATGGATTCGTATACTATGAATATTAAATGAGACGCGGGCATGCAATCAATGCAGTGTGTATAATTTAGCCGATAATTGGCAATGGAAATGGGTGTTTTAAATATAGGGTCACTCATAGGCGAAATGAGTTCGAACGAGCCGCATAACCCAAACTTGATTCGCCACAGATATTATGGACGATGGGCTGCGTGGTGTCGAAATTTGTCGTTAACCGCTTTACCTGTAATGTTACTATGTATTCGAACACTGTATATATATTTGCCAAGATGCGCGCACGTGCTTAGTAGCAGGCACGGAAAGTTGTCTATCGCTGGTTATTGACAGGATGTGCTCTCAACTGGTATATTTTAACATCATTATTTTCTGTGAAACCTAATATTATCGGGTGCTAATTTATGTGGTCAGAACAAAACAGAGGGGAACACCCCTGACCCAATATTGATCCTTAATGTACACAATGCTGCAAAAGCGAGATTATTAGCCGCAAGTCAAGAACTTCACCGTATTCATGCAACACTTCATCAAGTCGTCCAAATGTTTAAAGGAGCGTCCTGTTTGCTTATACTGGACAACCATCACACCCGTCTCTTGAAACAATTGGTCTTGCTAAGGACAAGTGTAAGGTTATACTGTCTCTTCCACCACAATGCAGTCATGAAGAGCAGAGTCTTCATCGATCTGTGTATGACCCTTTCGAGGCGTTCTACAACCAGGCTGTCAGTGCCATCCTGGTCAACCCATCACCATCCATGATGTCGCTCAGATAGTAGACAATGCCTTCCCGTTGGCCTTCATCCCGAAGAATATTATTGCTGGCTTCCGAGTCTCATCGACGAAGATTTCCACTGCTCATATGTAAGATATCGACAACCGGTGGCCATGAAGAAACGTATTTAGAATAAGCAAATCCAGTCGCTGAAGTCCCAGAACCCCCTCGTCCAGTCCCAGATGCTCCCCATCCAGTCCAAAAACCTCATCAACGAGTCACATATGCCACTGTAACATATTCAAAGTCGCCCGAAGCAGTCGCTTCAACTTCAACAAACAAAGACGAGTTAATCATCACACCCGAGAAAATCAGTCCGTTCCCAAAGGCACCACCACGTAAAACAAAGGCTGAAGAAAGAAGGGTAAACCATTGTTCTGACAGACACTCCAATCATGGAACAAATCAGCGCTGCTAACGAATATCAAGGAAGAAATATAAACACGGGAGCCGAAAGACTAAAATGGCTAGAAAAAGGCAGAAAGAAGCTGAAGTTCCAATCTGGAGACAGCACAAATTCCAGTGGGGAAACAGATGAGAAAACATGTTGTGTTGATGACGACAGTGTATCATATTCAGATGATCTTGAGGAGAATTAGCTAGAGGATATTGAACTGCCTCATTTCAATACTCTGAATCCAAATGATTTTGTGTTGACACAGATTGCCACAAAGAAAGCCACAGCTATGCACATAGGGCAGGTCCAAAACCGCATTGAGGATACTGATGAAAACACTTTTGAAGTGACCTTCTTGCGACGGGAGAAACCAAAGTCATTCACATTCTTTTATCCAAATGTGGAAGACTTATCAGATGTTTCGGTCGAAGATGTTGTAGGGAAGCTTCCCAGCCCCTTCAATATGGTGGCACAACTCGTGTTGCACGCCATACGGTATGTCTTGTGGACCTCGCCTCTTATTCAAATGTGCTGCGCTAAGTTGAGTAGGTCAACTCATTCAGCACCTTATACTGAGGGTTCGGTTGATATGTCTTGAACATTGCACGATCGGCGTGGTTTCAGAGTGGTCCACTCTGCCCCGGTACTTGGGCACAGTGAATACGATTTGTTTTTCAATCCCTATTTTCATGGTCTGGTTCCGCCCATGGTTGGTGTTCGCTATTTGCAAATTATTACAATGATCATCGAATTACGGAAGCACATTTAGCTGTTTACATGTTATCGGGGGTGTGTTGACTCTGCAATGACTGAGCAATTATATATATATATATATATATATATATATATATATATATATATATATATATATATATATATATATATATATATATATATATATATATATATATATATATATATATATATATATATATATATATATATATACACATTGTTTACACAACATGGTATTATATATATATATATATATATATATATATATATATATATATATATATATATATATTAATTAGTGCTAAAATGTCGTTATACATATAATAAATATGCATCTCGCAGTCTTCTTCAGCAGATTGAAGTTACGGATCGGGGCTGGAGAAAACGATCCGTAACTTCAGACTGTGAGATGCAGTCGAAATATTCAGAACAAACTTCAAGTTTTTCACGATTTAAAATTTACACTGCGTATGTTTTCAACTCAGTAATGTTTTTCTGTTGTTGCTGTACTTGTAGTTGTATTGAAATGATTATGAATATACAATTTGGTCAATTTATTGGTATAAATATTTTTGTTGGTACATTTTTCATGATGTTGCGATGATTTTTCTATTAATGTATAAAAACATGAACAAATACTATTAGAATATGAAAAACAATTTTAGGATCAAAGAAATTATGGAGTAGCATCACCCTGTTAATTTTCTATAGAATTGCATTAGTATTATTATGTAAATAATTGTTTACTGCAAAAATAATGTGTAAACAAACATAGTGCATTTATACCGCAATTATTGGTATTTTCACATGTTGATGTCAAAAGTTGCATCTCTGCAAAAAAAATATGTAAATAAACATGACTTTAATGAACACAATATGTTCAGATAAGTTGAAGGTGGCATACTATAAGTTTGTAATAGGTTGGTGTACAGGGAAGACCATAATAAATTAAATGTAACATAGAAAGTGATGACAAAAACTGCTGTTCTAGTTACTTTATGCCGGTACTATATATATATATATATATATATATATATATATATATATATATATATATATATATATATATATATATATATATATATATATATATATATATATATATATATATATATATATATATATATATATATATATATATATACAGTTTTAAAATGCTTTCTCATCTAGCCCTTCAAAACCACTACGAGCTACCAGGAGGGGCGAGATGACCAACTAATATGCAAAGTGTTATTTACAAAAGATGTGTTGGAGAGTATAGATAATTCGTGCAGCACTTGTTTTTTCATAGACGAGTTGCCCTCAATGCTTGTTGTTTTGTGTACACAGTAGATTATATACACTGTTTTAATCGAAGTGTACAATGTTTAGCACAAATAAATATATTATACATTATTATGCCGTTGACAGCGTCAGTGCAACGTAATCCGGTATTATAATTATTAGCAAAAATGCCCGTCCCCATGACGGGATGTTACGGTTTTTTTTATGTCAACATTCTTAACGAAAACAACACTACATTATTTTGATCCACATGGATCTAATCTACTTTCGTGTCTTCAATGTTGTATTTTATATATAGATGAATTCATTAGGTAATGATACAGAATATATCAGATTACAAATCATCTATAGAAAGAAGAGTTTTAGTCACTTTGCATAGAGACATAGCCAAATCAATGATTGAAATAAAACCGAACGAAAGCTCAGTTCGAACGAATCTTACTGTACCACAGTAACGATAAACATGTAATTTATTCGTCATATAGAATCTACTATTTAGTGATTTAAGTTCGATGCAAAGTTCTAGTTTTATAGTTCGTTATTTTACCAGAGTTAAATACTTTATCATAAAAGGTTGATTATTTATTTATCAAATCGTATAACGTATAACGTATAACGGATACGACAAAACTTGTTTACATAAGACTTATTTCACCGATTAACGAATGTCGTTAAGGGCCGGGTGCAAAACGCACGTAAAATTCCCGCCAACACTGGTAGTTTACCCTTGAAATATGACGTAGGGACGCTGAAATTATCAAGAGATACGATTTGATTGGTTAGATCCATAAAACCTCCAAATCCGTTAGTAGCGTCGGTAACGACAGCAAGCGTCATTCGGAGTTTTATCCTGGTCGTGTAAGGACGTACTTTTATTTACGACCGCATGTGTGCGTCAAACTTTTACTAACGATGTAAAGTTCAACTTAGGGCGAACAATGCCCAGTTTAGTAATTAAGTTGATATGTTAAATTTATAGTATTCTGAAAAGGATGAATTAATCCTTACAAGATGTTATTATTCTGTAGAGTAGCGATTTTATAATAGAAATGTAACCGTAGTCTTAGACTTAGTCCAAGTCATCAACATTCTATATGTGAATGAATCCACCGAAACGTTCGACCTGATGATCGCGTATCCACCGAATCGATGTGCATGTACGACAACTCTTCATTTATGATTCCGCGAGACGTTTCGACCTGATGATCGCGTAACAGTCGAATTTCTGCGTCTACGACGACACTTTGAATATCAACCATGAACCACCAACCGTAAGATGTTTATTATAATATATGATTGTTAATGTTACAAATAGATATTGTAATATATATATATATATATATATATATATATATATATATATATATATATATATATATATATATATATATATATATATATATATATATATATATATATATATATATATATATATATATATATATATATATATATATATATAGAGAAAGATATTTATTATAATATATGATTGATGTTACGAGAACATATTGTTTCATTGTTTATGTAATAAATGTGCAAACGATCCATACGTCTTATATATATCGTGTATAGTTGCCATAGTATTTATAGATTATTGGAACCCACAAACGAAGAAAGTCATGTCGGCCCATCCACCGTTATTTATTCACCCCTAGCCTAGACAAACGAACTTTATCACATTTTTATCAAACATCGTGACACGGGATAACTTGGTAGTTCTTTCGTGACAGTCATGATAGCAATGTTTACCAAATAAGTGATAATTTTTATGAATATGGCTAGAAAACAATGTCTACATCTTCCTACCTTGTATCAGCGTCTAATTCATGTTGCCGTTTCCCAAGCAACCTATTCGATGTTATGTGCCAGAGGGCGCTACATACACACCAAGCAACCTAGTTGATGTTATGTACAATTGCTACGCGTGTTTTCTACTATAATTCATATAAACCGACCAGATGGCGCTACGTACTCTCAAACGCTTTACGTAATGAAGTATTCCCGCGCGCGTGGTTTCTGCGATTGTTGGAACCACTGCAAACACGTAGTTTACCATAAAGAAATACTAAAAACGCTTGATATACGGGGTATTTCGAAAAAAATAAAGGCGTTACGTTTGATTCGTGGGGTCGTAGATTAATCTGTGAAAGTTTGGTGCCCGAAGTGCAAGCCGTCTAAGAGGAAAACGTTAACATACATACAAATATAGCTAGCTCGGTTGTATGTAGATGATAATTATGTAACAATATTAGCGCATTTAACTATATAAATGTTGTTTAGTTCACATTCACCAGATGGCGTTAATGTACAACCGGATGCGTGACCGAAGCTACCAACGACGTCACTCATCATTCGTCTGAACATTTCATGAATTTTACGCCAGATAAATAATGCGTTAATTTTTAGACATCCGCCTGATACCAATACTGGTGTACGTTATTGTTATGACAAGACGGCCAAGCGATATGATCTCCAGTAAATATTAGATTATGATAATAAGATTTTTCTACGGTATTCAAATCGTCTCCATTGTTTGCGTACGTGGCTCGTCATTCTAAGTTATGTCCCTTCATTACGCCAGAGCATTTCTAACATTAACATTTCAGAAATGTTTCCAGACATCTTGAGGCAGACATGTTTCTTCCGCTGCTACATGCTTGCTTGCCCTGGTCTGTAAAATTAGTCCAGTAAAATTGTAAGAGGCCATGCGAGTGTTGAGTGTACATGCAGCGCATAGAACTGCTGCAAGAGACAAAGCTGCTCGAGGTTTGTCCATAATATAGTGCCAGCACCGACAACAGCACTCAGTTGGTCAAACATATATAATTTTTCTAAGAGAAGAAAAAAATAGTGTTTGCATGCATGTGCTTGTTCGTATGCATGTGCGTGTTCGTTTATTACTATTCTCGCTTGATTATGTGTGTTTGCAGTTAAGCGCCTTTTAGTATAAGGGTGTCAGGTGATTGTATTTTTTTAATGTTGCATACATATATAGCAATTTTGCATTGTGCATCAATCATGATAATTTTGTAAAAAGTTTTGCATACTGAACAAATCCTTGTAAGCTGTGTGTTTTAAGCTTTTCATTAACTATTGTGGGAATATTATTAAGTAAAAATGGTTAATTATGCCGAAGACATTTCTTTGTAAATTCGTGTTTAGTTTTATAAGTATATATTTCATTCTTGATTCGTGTATCATAATTATGTATGTCACAGTTGAAGATTATCCTCCAGTTTTGTAAATAAACTGGTAAATTGTTATGTAAATATTTATAATAAAATTTTAATTGTAATTTAAGAATGTCATCTACTTTTAACATGCTGAGTTTTTTTATGGAGTGGCTTTGTGTGGGAATTATAGTTACTTAAGGTCATAATTCTCAATGCTTTCTTTTGAAGTTTTATTATTCTATTTGTTTGAAAACCCCAAACCATGATGCAATAATTAATGTGTGGTACAATTAACGAATTATATAATAACGTTTTAATTTGTTGTGATAACACATTTTTTATATCAATCTTTTTAGAACATGCGTTTGAAATGCGTTCAGTATTTCTTTTCCAGTTCAGATTTGTATCAATAATTAAACCTAAGAAATTAAATTCCTTAACTTGTTCAATATTTATATTATGTATCTTTCTTAGATTTTGCAATGTTTAGTGGTAATTTATTTATTTTGAGCCATTCATTTATTTTTAAAAGTTGATCATTTATTAAAGATTCTAAATTGTCATTTTGTATGTTAACTTAAAAGTATTTTAAGTACTTGATAAGGTTGTGTCATCAGCATAAATGATGACATTAAACATTTTACTGGCTTGTGCAAAATCATTGATATATATATATATATATATATATATATATATATATATATATATATATATATATATATATATATATATATATATATATATATATATATATATATATATATATATATATATATATATATATATATATATATATATATATATATATATCTATATATATATATATATATATATATATATATATATATATATATATATATATATATAATAAATAACAGAGGTCCTAGGATATAGCCTTGTGGTATGCTAGTTGTTATTGGTAACATGTTTGATTTTATATGATCAATTTCAGTATATTGTTTACGGTTATTTAGGTAGCTACTGAATAAGTTCAGATTTGTACCATTTATACCATACTATTTTAATTTGTCAATTAAAATTAAATGGTCAGTGGTATCGAATGCTTTAGAAAGGTCCAAATATATGTGTATGGGTATTTCATCCTGATCCATTTGGATTATAATCCTATCTATTAATTCAAGTGCAGCGTATTCCGTTGAATGCTTGGGTCGAAAACCATATTGATGGTCAAGGAAAAGTTTGGAGTCTTTTAAATAAGTTGACAATTGATAAAAAATATTTTTTCCAATACTTTTGAGATAGCTGGTAGAAGAGATATGGCTCTATAATTATTAAATATTGTTGGCTCGCCTTTTTTATAAATTGGAATAACCTTAGCAACTTTTAATTTATCAGGAAATACTCCTGTGGTTAATACTTGATTTGTTAATAATGTTAAAGATTTAGTTATTGCAGGTCCAATTAATTTTAGCAGTTTGGTGGAAAAAACCATCAAACCCATAATTATTTTTATTGGGTAGATTATTTATTATTCTCTTTATAGTGTATTCTTCAATATTTTGTTAATGTAAAAACATAATTTACTTTTTTATTTATATAATTTTCTGAAAATTGCAGAATCAGTACTTAGAGAAAGTCAGTGTGAATGTTGAGCTGGTGGATTCTTAGTTGATGAGATCTTTATCCTGCGACAACTACAAGAAAGTCAGTGTGAGTGTTGAACTGGTGGATCCTTAGTTAATGAGATCTTTATCCTGCGACAACTACAAGAAAGTCAGTGTGAGTGTTGAACTGGTGGATCCTTAGTTGATGAGATCTTTATCCTGCGACAACTACAAGAAAGTCAGTGTGAGTGTTGAGCTGGTGGATCCTTAGTTGATGAGATCTTTATCCTGCGACAACTACAAGAAAGTCAGTGTGAGTGTTGAGCTGGTGGATCCTTAGTTGATGAGATCTTTATCCTGCGACAACTACAAGAAAGTCAGTGTGAGTGTTGAACTGGTGGATCCTTAGTTGATGAGATCTTTATCCTGCGACAACTAAAGAAAGTCAGTGTGAGTGTTGAACTGGTGGATCCTTAGTTGATGAGATCTTTATCCTGCGACAACTACAAGAAATTCAGTCAGAGTGTTGAGCTGGTGGATCCTTAGTTGATGAGATCTTTATCCTGCGACAACAACAAGAAAGTCAGTGTGAGTGTTGAACTGGTGGATCCTTAGTTAATGAGATCTTTATCCTGCGACAACTACAAGAAAGTCAGTGTAAGTGTTGAGCTGGTGGATACTTAGTTGATGAGATCTTTATCCTGCGGCAACTACAAGAAAAGGTCTATGCACTGCGTGTAGTCTGTGTGGACTTCCCATATGTTTTTGACTACATAGATAGACCAATACCCTGGAAGATATTCACCTAATGCGACTGTCCTGATAAACTCATCAACCTGGTGACGAATGTCCACGTGTGAAGTAAGGATGAGTCCTAGCACCCATCCTCTGTGCAATTTTCCTAACATCAGTGCTCAAAACCATTGATGGGGGACCAAGTGGGAGAAAATACGCATTAATACGTTCAAATGGAAAAATACAAACACAGTTTAGCTTAATAAGGGGTCAGTGACTACTACAAAGACTTTACAGTCGCTCTCAAAGGAGCTACCAATGAAATATAATTAACCTAACTCATTTATACAAAAGGTTATGACAGTGTTTGTGTGCAGAGGGAGAAAGAGTGTGTGTGAATATTTGAGTGTATATATTGAGATATGTGTTATTATATATAATATTAATTATAATATATAGTAGTCGTGCATTCATATATATATATATTACTGATTAAGTCGAATGTGATAGCATATAGCAATTTAGTATTGTACACGTATCTTCATATTTTTGTAATAAATATGCCATTGCATAATTTGTAAAACGTTGTAAACTGTGAGTTCCTATCTTCTCTGTAACTATTTTAGGGGTGTTATTTATACCATGGCAAGTTATATCTAAGACACCTTTTGGCAAACTCATCTTTACCTCTGAATAATATATATCAGTTGTACACCTTGTGTTATGATTGTGTGTATATGTTTTTTTTTAATTATTATTAATAAATTATCTATTTTTTAAATATTAGGTTTTTTTAAAGTAGTTATGTGTGTGAATTGTATTTACTTAAGATTAAATCAGCATAGTTTTCTTTTGAATTTTCATTTTCTGCTACCTTAGTAACCCCATGCTATAATAAAATAGTTAATGTGAGATAATATTAGTGTATTACATATGAGGATTTTAATTTGTAGAGGCAACACATGCTTTAATTTGTTAAATATGCCGACACGTTTGGAACACTTGTTTGATATTTTTTCAGTGTTTTTTTTTCAAATTTAAGTTTGTATCTAAAGTCAGTCTTAAACAAATAATTCTTCCACTCGTTCTATGTAGATATTATAGATGTTGAGCGAAAAGGTGTGTTTAGCTTTATTTGTCATTTGAAAGGTCATATATTTAGATTTATTTTTGTTAAATGATAATTTATTAATATTAAGCCATTCCATTATCTTAGGAGTTCATAATTTACTGCAGATTCAGTGCTTTTGTTTAGTATATTATCATTAAACGATTTGATGGTGCTAAATAAGGTGGTGTTGTCGGCACACATAATAAAGTTAAACATTTTGCTACCTTTGGGAAATCGTTTATGTAATTTATAAATAACAAGGGACCAAGGATAAATCCTTGAGGTACACCAATTTTTATAGCTAAGATATCAGATGTTATCATTCTCAAATTCGGCATATTGACTTCGGTTAATTAATGTATTAATGTTCATTTGTTTGATAATATTGAATTATCAATAGTGTCAAACGCCTTTGAGAGGTCAAGAAAAATGCTGAAAGGTACGTAATTTTTATCCATTTGTGTAATTATTCTGTCTGCTACGTGTTGCATATTCAGTGGAATGTTTATGTCTAAAGCCATACTGATTTTTAAAATAAAGTATATTATCGTTGAAATATGCATATAACTGATAAAAAATTGCTTTCTCTAGCACTTTTGAAATAGTTGGAAGGAGATAAATGGGTCTATAATTTTTTAAGTAGTGATGAATCATCTTTCTGTAAAATTTAAATAATTGTGGCAATTTTTAGTTTATCAGGGAATGTGCCGGTATTTATAACTTGGTTCATTAATAGGGTTAATTATTTAATGACGGCAGGTTCTATTAGTTTCAACAGTTTTGAAGAAATACCATTACATCCATAACTGTTTTGTTGGATGGCGTTCTATATTTTTTCTTTACGGTTCCGTTGTCTGCGTCTTTAAATCTGAAAACATACTCAACTCGTTTTTAAAATAATAACTATAATCCTTTTTGCCATCATATTGAATCCCAGTTTTACCTATACTTTTAAACTAGTTATTGAATTTATTTGCAATATCTGTTTTGTTTGTTTTATTTTTAAAAAGAATTTCATTTATCATTTTCCAAATATTTCTAATGTCATTATTGGAACGTTTAAAGCATAACTAAAACTAATTTGTTTTTAATGCACGGATATTTTTCTTTAATATTGAGTTAACCGTTTTAAAATTGGTGAGAATGACCTCATAGTTGGTTGAGTTTGAGTTAGACACGTAATTGTTTATAGAGTGAATTTTGATATTTGATAGATTTTAGAAGACCCTGTGTGTTCGAAGTAGAATGTTTATGATTATGTTTTTTGAATTTCATGATTTTGATTGGCATATGCTTACCCTTTGCTCACATAATTTGTTCATGTATTATGTTGTAATTTAAATTGCGATCAGCCTTAGGAAATTTATTTAGTTTGTTGTAGATTTTCTCAGAGTTTAATTAATTTTTTACATTATGCATTGCTACTTGATTTTGTAAATTTTGAGAAATTTTAGAGAACGAGAACGTGCGTACTTGCGTGCGTGCGAGCGTGCAAAATCCATCCAAGTGCGTGCGTGCGTGCATGCATGTATGAGAGAGAAAACGAGAGAGAGAGAGAGAGAGAGAGAGAGAGAGGGAGGGGGGAGGGAGGGGAGAGAGAGAGAGAGAGAGGTTGGAGGGATACAATGAGAATGAGAGAGATAGTGAGATAGATAACTAAATTCAACTTTAAACCAACAATAGTTTAATGTAGGGAATACTCTAGTATAATTAGTGGATATATAATGATAGCAGTTTATTCAAAACAAAATAAACACCACATTTTGGTAATACTTCCGTTATTCCGATAGCTAGATATTAAATCAGGTCGCAAAATCCTGTTTTTCTTTGTACTTGGATCTGCAGTACAGGTTTGCAAATAACTGTCTTGCCATTCGTAGCATTTTTGTGCAGTGACATATTTGGGGGGAAACCCGTATTTTCGTTGTTATGTAATAGCAAGTATTTCACCAACAAAATACTAACAGTTTGTTTGTACTCAATCGATTAAATAACTATACCATTAACAATATTTTTAATATTAAAATTGGAACTGCTGAACTATTGTTTGATTGTAAAGACGACATTCTGATCATTGGACATTGAAGTTGATGAACCGGTAATATTGCATATATATTATATTATAGCCAATAACCCGATATAGGTTAACCGCTATATTGACATTAGAATATTAATAATTAAACGGGAACGTTAACTTTTTGACGCTAAACATAATGTTATTAAGCACTAATATATAACAGCATCCTCTGAATCGTAAAATACAAAAGTACATTCGTGTGCATGCAGCAATTTAGCATCGAAGGTGCGCGTTTTACATTGCGATTACTTACCGATAGAGATTCCTAGATCGTTCTAATATGGCGGCTCGGTGCGGTAAAATTTACAAGCCGACGCACCATCCAGTTATATATAGATCCGTGGAACCGCTGTAATTGCTCAAAAAGGGTAAAGCATTAAGTCGGAAAGGGTTACAACGCTAATTCGCAATCGGGTTGGACATGTGTTTAAGGGCTTCCAATATATTTTCAATACATTGTTTACAAGGTTTTCCACACAGGTTGTATTCCTGTATAGATGTATTTTGTAGTGGCAAACCCTTTACAGCATTCCATGTTTGTTGGCACACTTGGCTGCCTGGGTAATATACTCTCTGCATAGCCATGGCATGTAGCTGGTTTCACCCGATGGGCTTGGTCGGGTTGATATGTGGTTATACTAGCCACACAAGCGTCTTGTACGTTTCCTACAAACAAATCGTGTGTAAGTTTTTTTTCAGGAACTTACGATATGTTTTCCTCTTCGTCGTTTTGGTATATTTAATGGTATCTCGGAGGGAAAAGAACTAGTAGTGGTACATGTATGGCTGGTTTTACATTATTAACCCCTAGATGGCGCCAGGAAAACATTCACCTTTACAGACCGGTCGCGCAATATATTGCGAGGACATAGGGGCAGTCATGTGTGGTCAGGTGCGACTTTTCTATTGCTTCCTGTAGCAATGTCATCGCGTTTTTAACACTAGTATTCAGCACTGGTTGTATATTGCAGTTAAGATGATAATCAGAGTTTGAACCCAGTGGAAGAGTAGGGCAGTTCTCAGTGCTGTCTACTGGCCGTATTAAAGTGCTTTTGAAGCCAAAATCCATAAAATAATGTTTGTCATTTGCCCATTGCTGCTAGTTACATTGGTTGGTACTGCATCAGAGCATGTCCACACGCAGGTGTGTTATGCGCACTGCTCCTCTGAAGCCTCGTTTTATTCAGGTACTATTGCGGTTGTTTATTGCCAGGTTTTCGCATTTATACGTTGACGTCCTGGTGTGCGCGGGCACTGCAACATCGCTGGTTGTGTTAGAATAACCTTATTAAAACTTCCTGGTTGTTTCGGCCAATGACAAGAAAGGCCGTAGTTCACATGGCCAGCAATGTTGTCACTGAGTTCAGCTCAACGTTTCTCTCAATATAAGCGGTATTTAGACACCGAAGGTTTGTTGCTTCGCATAAACGGTGAGTGTATGTTGGTGAAGGTTCGGTAATATGAGCATACTGGTAATATGGGCCACTTCCATAACTTAGAAATGGTACAACATTTGTTGTCATATGGCGATTACTTACCGAGTTAAGGAGTGTGGCAAACCACGGTGGCACTATTTGCAATGGCAAGACAACACAGTTTAGAAATATGTATGCGAACAACTTTTAACAACATTTCTTTCGATTTCCGCATTCTGGAGGAATGCACATTATAAATATATATATATATATATATATATATATATATATATATATATATATATATATATATATATATATATATATATATATATATATATATATATATATATATATATATATATATATATATATATATATATTATACGTGTAGTCTACATCCACATGAATTGGTTTTTTGATGAATTCATTATTCTGTCAGCCTTTGTCACACAGGCGATTATATAAGCATGTAGTGTAAATGTCCCACCTGAAAGCAAAAGAGAACTGGATTACTTTCTGGGTAATATGAGCCACATGCAATCCAGGGAATGTGTGTATGTGTGCGTGCGTAAGTGCGTGCGCGCGCGCTTGTGTGTGTGTGTGTTGTGTGCGGGTACCCATGTTCAGTAATGACTATTGTATTGAGTTAGGCTATGACTCTATGACCATCTTGGGTAATATGGTAACTCATGTCCCATATTTCCACCGCTTAATGTAATATGGGGGATATAATCTACCACGAGAACTTTTACGTCAACTTTACACACAGCAAATATCTAGTCATGTTCCCCAGAGAAGTTGTCCTCAAGTAGTTTGTGGTAAATACAGAACCGCTGTAATGTATCGCAGGTCGTTGTGTTTTTATGGCTGCCCATGACAGGTGAAATTTATTGCGCCTGCCGTGAGTAGAATGCCATAGCAGTGCCGCGGTAGTTTGTGCGCCACCTCGCAATACACTAGTGCAATTATCAAGCGTGACGACCTTTCGTGCGTGTTGGAGTGATGTATGGCAAAGTAGGGTGCACTCACATTCGCAGACAAAGGAGTGGACAGCGGAGACGCTTTGTGATTTGTCTATGTATGCATATCATGCCTTAGGATACATTAGGATGGTTCTGATCGTAAGATCCACTTGGTGCCTCAATGTTCAGATCTTCGTCTTCACAATAAAACAATAACTGTTAGTAGCAATGGTGCTTCATACTCGTATACCATCGCTATAGATTTGGTCTGCTCTATTGTTTCTGGGAGGTTTAGCTCAACATGTCCTGCATTGTGAGTAAAAATCAATGAAACTAGGTTCCCGATCTGCTCATAATTGTACACAGTACACTTGTCAAATTCGATGCAACTGTAATATTTCTGCCACATGAAATTACATAACGATGTAAATATACAGTCGTTGGCTAGCGCTTCGCAGAGACGTTGAGTTGGCGTTTGAATGAACAATTCTCCCACAACCAAATAAATGTTATCCAATAATTATATTATTGTCTTACCACTGCACACCATACAATCTAACTTCCTGTGTGCACATGGGGGTCACTATTCTAGACAATTGAATTGAACTATTCTAGACAATTGAACACATGATACTGCTGTTGAAAAACGTTTATGTATGTACATAAAAACAGTAACACAACGTCATCATTATCGGCTGTCAAGACAAGTGGATTGCTATGAAGTGTCTGTGTCGGGTGTGAGACGCGAGACCAGCATTGGAGCCGAAGGCACGCTGGCAATGCTGACAGGTCCAATGATGAATGGCGTCTGTGCTTTAGCAGCTGGATACACCGTTTGCTCCCTGTGTATTTGTGTTTACTATGATTGTTGAATAGGCCATGCAGCTCTTTCTTTCTTTGTATAGATACACCAACTACTTGGTAAAATGGGTAATCAAATTTATTCACATTATACAAGGATTGCTGCTGCGCAATTGTATAAACCGTGTCTGCCAGGTAAGTTAATAAATAAGTGACTAAAACGTACCACACAAGCTGGTATGTATTCCATGTGAATATACAATATATGTTGGTATTGATATCAGCAGCTTTGAGGCGCCGTTTGAGGATGTTTTTATGTCGGAGTTGTTGATATCAGCAGCTTTTCCCTTTTTAATAGAAAACACTTTTTGCATTTTTCTTTACTCATCCGGATAACATGTCCGGCCCAGAATAGTAGATCAGTTGCTTACAAAGCTTCAACTACGGGTATGTTCGCTCTTTTCAGGACTTCAGTGTTAAAGATTCATGCCACTCACAACATATAAAAAATATTAAGAAGACACAAACACAAAAATATATCTTGATCATGATATGGTACTGATTCTTGGCACTTGATTACTGCTAACGCCATCCGTGAACATCAGTCAAGCCAACTTCACATACCACACAATACACATATTAACATGATTGTAGAATTATGAGATTCATTTGTTCCTATTTCATCATTACATTAATTGTAGTCGGAAAACAAACAATGTCTTGGGGGACATACACCTATATACGGCGATAAACGAAACGTGTAATAACTGACCAACTAAAACCAATTTCGGTTAACGTCTATCTTCAATGTTTTGAGAGTCCCCCTTGTTCATACTTATTTGGCTACGGTTCGCTGGCATAACACAGTGGCGAACGGAGAGCATTACACGTTTACCGGAATAGCGGTCGTTGGCAAGCAAATTGTGACGGCAGGCCTTTGGTATGATTTGTGATCAACAAAACTGATGTGTCCTGGATAGATATCGGCGCACTATATGTTCTTTTTATGTCAACGGTGAGACGAGTTTCTACAGTAAGCAATACATGCAGTGGCACATCAGTATTATAAGGTGGGTCCAGCGTTGTCCTGTCTCACCCAGGTGTATTGGTCCTTCAGACGGTTTACCAGAGACGGTTTACCAGAGACGAGTTTCTACAGTAAGCAATACATGCAGTGGCACAGCAGTATTATAAGGTGGGTCCAGCGTTGTCCTGTCTCACCCAGGTGTAATGGTCCTTCAGACGGTTTACCAGAGACGAGTTTCTATAGTAAGCAATACATGCAGTGGCACAGCAGTATTATAAGGTGTGTCCAGCGTTGTCCTGTCTCACTCAGGTGCAATGGTCCTTCAGACGGTTTAACTGATGTGTAGCATTTCAATATGATACATTGCTCTAAGTAATTTTGTAAGTACAATGTTGGAGAAGCAAAAAAAAAACAATGTAAAGGGATATCTTGAAAATTTTAATTTAAAATCAATGTTGAACCCAATCTTGCAGAACAACTTACTCTACCTAAAAAAGGTGTATCTATTTTTTTTTGGGGGGGGGATTTGATAAAAGTATGTTGATAAAAGTCCTGTTGGTGACCGAGATATTATTAGAACTGTTAAAAATCGTAAGAGTAAAATGCCAACAGATTGTAATGATTGAAATATGAGCATGGTTAAGAACACTATTGCTTATGTTGTAAAACCTTTGATGCATATATGCAATGTTTCTGTTAACACTGGAATATTTCCAAATCAAATGGAATCAGCAAAAGTTATTCCCATTTTTAAATATGGTGAGAACGGTGTGTTTATAAATTATATACCTATTTCTTTGTTGCCCCAAGAAATTATACAGTGATATGTTATATAGTTTTCTATATAATATACTCAGCCCTAGTCAATAAGGATTTAGATAAAACATATCAACATCACATGCCTTAATAGAATTGGTTGACAACTTACTACTTCTCTTGATAATAATAAATATGCCATTAGCATATTTGTTGACCTTAAGAAAGCATTTGATACCGTCAACCATGATATATTGGCAAAACAATTATACTTTTATGGCTTTCGTGATGTTGCACATAAAAGGATTATAAGTCAATTTGTTCACTACGACACTGGCGACTCAGAAGTACTCAAAATATTTTGTGGTGTGCCAAAAGGATATGTTTTAAGTCCGAAGTTGTTTATGCTCTAAATAAATGGTATTTGTTGTGTTTAAACTTTTAAAAGTGTATCTTATTTGCAGATGATACCAACATGTTCTACAGTAATGGTGATATAGGTGATCTTGTCCGGTTGTAGTATAAACATAACAGCTTGGCTGTATATATATATATATATATATATATATATATATATATATATATATATATATATATATATATATATATATATATATATATATATATATATATATATATATATATTGATTTATTTTAGCTAAAAAAAAATGTTTTGCTTTTGCTGGTCTTTTCGTGTTATTCTTGAACTACGCTACGGTGACTATCTAGCTTAAACACTAATATGTTATCATTTAAATTGGAATATAAATTGTAAGTTGTAATCATGCATGTTGCATACTGTAAATATTTGCTTCTTGATGTATTTATAATTGGGCAATGTTATAAGTGACACACTTCTTCTTGCACTGGTTTATTAATTGTTAACTGCAATTAAGAAGGGACTCCAAGCAAAAACTGATTTTATGAGTCATACCATGTATGTATGTTTGTAAAATGGAGGGGTTTGTAAAACGTAACCATTTGTTTGCATGGGTAGGCATTATTTTGTCTTCAAGTAAAATATAATGTTATATATATATATATATATATATATATATATATATATATATATATATATATATATAATAAGTATATATTGCCGTAAACCATAATTATATTGTACAGGTCTATGCAGAACTTCCCTACTGTACACAAGCTGTACAACAAATGGAAATATTTTCCTAAAAGAAAAAATGCAAAACAATCTGTGACAATTATTAATTTAAGACGATACTTACACATTAACTGATTAGACCATATCCACTGTCCAGATATATGGTCCATAGATCTGAGACTATGTAGGTAACATATGAGGACTCCAAACCTGGAGAACTCCTCACTGACCCTTGATTGCAATTGCTAACAATGACTCAAGTGCTTCATAACAATGAACTCAGTGTAGGACCAGTGAAGCCATGAGACATGCACCATGTCTCATTACGCCATCGGACATGCTAGTCTGTGTCTGAGAGAGCAGGGACTGAGAGATCAGATATGCTAAACAAAGAAATGTAGCCAGTGTGTTGTCAGGTAGCAATTAAGCAATATTTTTGTGTCTGAAATACGTTATTAGTTAATATTCTGAAAGGGGAGGAACAGTGTAAGCACTCACATGTATATCAGCTTATATTTAGCTTCAAGGTTGACACATATCTCAGGAACGCGGGTTATAAGTAGATGAACATTGTTGGACTCTCGATAAGCCAATGGCTTCCTTGTCCACTTGCCATCTGGGCCTTTGGCATGGATGGCAAATCTTGTTAAATCTTGTTAAATCTATTGAACCCTTTAATCAATTATGCATACATTATCAATGACTTAGGATTATTTGAAGCTATGATTCAATTACATTTGATAAATTAACTGATCTCTTGATCAGCTATAGTGGCTTCAGATGATCCGAAGCCACCAAATCACTTGTATTTGCTTAGGATAATCACTGACAAGTAATCAATTGCAAACTGTTCAGATATGTTGATAATAAATACCCGGCACCGCAGACATGCAAGCCTATGCATAATACTGCTGCTTTTGCGTTTTTATCGCTTTGACCTTCACCATTATGAAACGTAAATGTAGCGTCCGATGTCCTTGACTGTACTTGACTGCAAGTTTCAAAGTATTTTGTAATTGTATGTAGATTTTTCACTAAGTACTTTTACTTGCCTGTAATTTTAGACAGTATGTGGACTTGTACTTGGACTTGGCAAAATTGAAAGTACTTGTACTTAAGTACATTGCCCATGCACTTAAATACATTGCCCATGTACTCAGGCAGACCCCGTCCGGGGCATACCCATTGTTGTGTTGTCGGCTGGATAGGCTATCCAGACGGAATGCTATTGTACTGTACGGTCGTATCCGACATAATTTAACAACACTCTTGACAAAACTCTCCGGAAAAACAATGAACTTCTAAACTGACAACTCGCAAAATGGCTTCCTTGTTTTGATTTGAGTAGCGGAACTGAGCATGTGCACAGGCGATCATCCAATAAAACTGGATAGAGCACAACACCTGATCAATTTCATTAGAATGTAAAAGTCATAAACAGGTGGCTGCTTCCTGGTCGCGTTTGAGCTATTTCTGTCCATCGAGCATGAGTACAGTCTTGTACGCGGGATAAATGACGTCATATTGATAACAATTATGCAGATTTTTTTGTAACACTTTTTACCATAAATTTTGTAAAACCAATATAACGAACATGATACTCTCACAAAATGTAATATAAATTGATTGCTCTCGAATAGTATTACAGTGCTGTCAGATAAGATGCTAAAATAAAAGCTTTTTCATGTTATGCTTTCATGTAACATAACGCCATCCGTGAATATCAGTCAAGTCAGTCAAATTTTTCCGATTTTTCCAGGGCCAATAATAACTTTTTTATGATTCGTGTGAACCCTGTTTAGAAATTTGGGGGTATACGGTGATAGTACTTTTCTTTTGCGGTTCGTGTTTTTGCTGGAAAGTTCTACCCACGTGTTACCTCCCATTGACGTCAACACACATTTTTCCAACTATTTTCGATACGATCCACCAACGGGATCAATTGAGAGAAACAAGAATTGCACCTACGCATCTTGCCAATGGCCGCCAAATGAACAGGAAAGGCATAAATCGCTTCAGTTGAAAATCTGGTTTACAACACAAACAGCTTATAAAATATAATAATTTTATCAGTTTTATGAATATTTTCTTCCACACCTAATAATTTGGTAAGGAGTCGATTTTAAAAACAGGTTATTTTTCATTATCCATGTATCCGATCGGGGGCCGACAATTCTAATTAGGGCCTACGTCGACTCTTTCTCAGCGTTTTCCCTCAATCCATGACGACACATCAAATCCAGAGTCTAATATATATCTGAAGTTTTTTTCATATGTGTTCCACCCATTAATTTATTAAGAGGATACCGCTAGAAGTACATTTTTTTAGCCTTTTCACGAGTGCTTTGTGGGCGATAATATGCGCTAAATCTAATGTGCGCTCATTTTATATATCATATTTTGAATGGAGTGTGTGGTGAGAGGATTAGGTTAAATTATCATTCACACCAAATCAAAGTATTATTTTAGTGGGGACAGGCTAACTAACAAAATCGATCGGGCAAAATATTTTCACTTAAAGCTATATTCTACATAAGAAGACTTCAGAATTTAGATTATATTAAAATTGAAAGCTTACACGTATAGTGAAACCCAAAGTGTCATCAAAATGTTGATGGCACGTAGCAGCAACAAACAAAAAGAAGACGGACGAAGCCTGGGAAGAGTGCACAACGTCGCATCCACTACGCGCACTCACTGCTTACAATACGACTGTTTTGCGATGCTTCTGTGAATGGTCGACGACGTATACAACGACCGTCTAATCGAAATAGTCTCCGCCCGATCGTGCCCGATGCGATCTCTGGTTTGTTTGGCGTCGGACCATCTTTTGGCAGCTATGAGAGAAAATGGCGCAAATGTGGAATTTCTAGCCACCTGCACTACAGGAATCCGAACTACTACAAGCAGATAAAGGATGGCATATGCGAACAAGAGAAAGTGCGTCTGTCTCAAATTTTCAACCGATGCACAGTCTTCAGTGTGCAGATCGAAAGCAGCTGTGACAGGCAAATGTTGGACAAAAATGTTGTAAGTGGACGGATGGCTAACAGTGATGGTAGCGTAACGAGTGTGCTCGTTGCCATGCATTCGCCAGAGAAGAACGGTGCCCCTGGACTACTGGCAGCGGTGAATAACGTTTTGGATCTGACCGAAGGTAAAGACACGAAGCTAGTCGGCGTTACCACTGACTGCGAATCGGCAAACACTGGCAGACAAGGTGGGTTATGGCGTTGTTTGCTATGCTATGTTTGCTGACCAAGTGCAAAGAGGTCTGGCAACTTTTTGGTCAGACTTAGCCATTGCGTCGATCGTCAGCACCGTACCGGAGCTGGGCATCTGGAAGTATAATCTACTGGGACTCGTACGTACGACTTCCGGACGCCGAGAAGGACGAAGATGTCAGCGCAGGCCGGGAATGTCAAATAGTTCCCCCGGCACCCCGATGTCAGGTTTGCCCAGCACGAGCTGCAGCTGGTGGATGCTGTGCAGGAAAACCTACCAGCCTGCATTAAGGTGTGGGACAGGTACCAGAAAGTACCAGCGACAGAAAGGAGAATCTGGAACCACCACCAGAAATGGATCACCTCACTGATGGGCGACGTCCTGGAGATAGTTGAAACACGTCAGAAGAAGTTGCAAAGGAGTGATTTGTTCATCAACGATCTTCTCACTATGACTGACGCTGCCGACAAGAAGTTGAGCCTGATGAGGAATGCGCTATTCCCGGGAAGAAGAGAGGAGAAAGAAAGTTGTCCAATCGATAGCACAAATTAGGACCTAACACAGCGAAAGTCGAACCACCAGTTCGTTTGTGCGACGAGCAATCAGTACCAGCATCCCACGAATATCTCTCTGAACGCACGCACCTGGAGCAGGAAGACGTCATCAAAGACATGAAAGGATGGGTGTTATCACTCAATAGGGGATCATTTGTTGAGCATGGCCTTTTCCCAGACAATGCATCTCATTTTGCGGACGGGGCAGCCGAGCAATGGGAGATGAATGATGAATGTGTCATTCCTGCCCGATGGCTGTGATCTCGTAATAAGTTGACTGTCAGACTGCGGCAACTTCTGCCAGTCATCACAGAATCAGTTCAGACGGTGTTGGCATCTCTGGCTTGCATGAGTCCACGCTCTATCCAGACCGAAAGGATCGCGAGCCACCACAATCCCGTGGCCGACAATCACCGACGAGCAAAGGTGAGGACACGATAGACGCCCGCCTCGTGGTGACACTGACTGGTGTGAGCACCGCCTACTTTGTCCCAAGACCCGCTGCCGTCAAATTCCTGGAGAAGACCAGAATATGCGGGGCTCCAGACTGGGACGTCTACGGGCAGCGTGAATTGGTTAGGAAATTCACGCGCGAAACGGGGCTTGTTTAGTCAAATTGACCCGACTGTCAAACGTACTGACTTGCAAATTGCTAGAGACGTGTCATGTTTCTATAACTACTGCATGTGTTTGTAATAAAAAATCTAGGACATATGTGTAACATTTATTTTCATATCGAAATGCAGCCGTCAGTGTAAACTATGTGGATAAAAAGATTTATAGTGAGTTAGTTTGACGTTAGTGTGTGAGTGGAAGATACGTAACTTCAATTCCTGGTGTTCTACACGATCCAAATATCAATGAAATATCATAATTTTATCACAATATAAAACATATTTTTGAGTGTGAGAAATAGATAGCTAAGTTGCAATTTCTGAAAACATCTGGCTAGGTAGATGAAAAACAGCAAGTTTGCCCACATCACTTGTCATTAATCAGTTACAAAATTACTGAAATTTCGCGAAATGCCTGAGTGAAACAGTCATTTCGCGTAATGCCTAAACATGTCAGTCATTACGGGAAATGACTGATTACGCAGATTGACTGTAACATACACACACAAAAAAACACACACACACACACACACACACACACACACACACACACACACACACACACACACACACACACACACACACACACACACACACACACACACACACACACACACACACACACACACATACACACACACACACACACACACACACACACACACACACACACACACACACACACACACACACACACACACACACACACACACACACACACACACACACACACACACACACACACACACACACACACACACACACACACACACACAAACACACACACAAAACACACACACACACACACACACACACACACACACACACACACACACACACACACACACACACACACACACACACACACACACACACACACAAACACACAACACACACTATATATATATATATATATATATATATATATATATATATATATATATATATATATATATATATATATATATATATATGAACACTGCTGATTGTTTTTCATGCAGGAAAGAAGCAATGGTGCTATACGTTCTGTGTGTTGTCATCGGCTTAGCAAGAAGTGGTCTTGGTGAGTGTCGCGTTTCGTTCCTGCATCTGCTATGTTACCCCCATGCCTTATCCAAGCAATTATATCGTCAGAGTTCCTCAACACTATTGTTCGTTACACTGTATTATTTTGATATTTGCAAATTTCGTACGCTTTTGTTATTATCACCGTTATCAAAATTATGTTGTTAATTGTGTTGGATGGTGACGTGGACATGTTGCTGACTTGCTTAATGTTGTATATTTTCCAGGCGTGGTGCAAGACAATTTCTTGCTCGTCACCGATTCCTTAAGCCATGGATTGTTCCAAATAGATTTGTCAGCAGGATCTGGATTGAAGATCCCTTTGTCTCAGCAGACAAATCCAATTGCAATAGCATACGATCACATGTATTCGAAAATATATTGGACAGATGTCCAAGACAAAGTCATTAAAAGATCAAATTTAGATGGAACCGTTGAAGAAGTCGTCAAATCACTCCACAAAGGTACGTGTCCATGTGTTATTAAGTTATGTGTGTTATGTTGTGTTATGAACATATTGAAATTGGTTTTGCTGCTGCTAGATAAATCAGACTAATTCTTTTGTAACCCTCCTTCCTATATTCACTTCTTGCAACATTCCAGCCCTGTTGGACTATAGAAATGAGGGATCCCAACTAGACCCGAGCCAATATATTGAGCGGAAATCCCGCCAGTCCGTGATATATCTCATGTCCAATATCCCTAAGATGTGTTCCAACCTGTATTCGTCATTCTCCCTCTGTCCCCAGCCCCATTCTCTTCCCACTGTCTTCGCTTAGTCTACAACCACGTGTATATACAATCAATACAACATGTCTGCCTTGAAACCCTCGTCCCTCCTCCACTCCCTCTCTCACTTAACTCCTCTCTCCCTTCCTAATCATTTCTCACCCTTTCCCATATTCTTAATGAAAGCACTGGTCATTAGAACTTTTTGAACAGTTTGCTTATACACCACATACGTAGATGAGCAAATTGTTAATGGGTTTGACTTAGATTCAGTCCCAGACGGCATTGCGATCGACATCGCGGCCCGACTTGTGTATTACACGGACACAGGGGCCGACCTCATAGCTGTGATGACACTGGATGGAAGCCAACATTTCACACTCGTAACAGAAGATATGGACCAACCTCGAGCCATAGTTCTACACCCAGCAGATGGGTGAGTTTACCCTGTAATGTTCAGCTGATATTCGTTTTCCCGTAATAAGTCGATAGAGAAGTGATCCTTTTCAAAATATTAAATCAGTTGTTGTTCTTGGTTGGAGTGAAATATCCCTTCTTTCATTTACCAACATCTAACGTTTAACGACAGTTGTTATTGCTATTTGATAGAGTTGACTCACTATACATATTTTAATTTCAGATTAGCATAAGAGAAGGAATAATCAATAAGTAAAGTATGCAGTCGATAACCCGATGATCCAACCACTCGCAGAAAACTAAATATGGTGCTTATCAATATGGGATAGCTTACTACACTAGAAGGGCCTATCTAGGTATGTAATGTCAAACGCAACAGCGCGAAAACAATGGTGATAATAATAATAATAATAATAATAATAACAATAATAATAACAATATTATTATTATTACTAATATTAATACAAATCATACACTTTTATAGCGCATATATCGGCATTAACCTGAGGTCAGTGGCGCAAAAAAAATCATTAAGCATTCTCATGAACAGTGACGCGAAATATATCATAATCACAACAAGGGACCAATCGAAGATTTAAGATGGAAATACAAATTGAAATAAATGCGCCATGAGTTTTTTTGTAGGGTAGCTATAGTTTCAGACGTTTTCAAAGTGATGGGGAATTCATTCCAGACCTTAGGCGCAGCCACAGAGAAAGCATGTTTGCCCAAGTTAAGTTTAGTTTTTGGTTCAACACGTTGTTGTGAAATAGATGATCTGAGATGCCTAGGAACAATGAAAAGATACAGGAGACTAGCCAAGTAGGGTGGTTGTACACAGAGCATGATATGTAAGCGTTGACGGTGTAAATGTTATTCAATTAGTAAAAGGAAACGAAATCTGGGCGTAATTTCAACAAACAATTCCGAAAAAGAGCAAAAGTTATGCACATGCGTAGTGTATGTATTTAAAACAGGTTTGACTTAATTTTGTATATCCACATCTCGAATGTATGCATATGTTTCTCAATTTCTTTTTTGAGTGAATGCCACACGGGGTAACGCTCGAAGCAAGGGGCTACGCAAAACTCTTCTTCAATCTTAACACATGGCAGAATCTTTCCCGGTATTAGCAAATTAACTTATCACGCACGCACGCACGCACGCACGCACGCACGCACAACAGTTGCATTTGTTTTGCTCTTGTTCATCGTCGTACTAAAACAATACAAACCTGTTAAAGTAAGACATTGTGTCGTTGACCTTTGTCAGACTGATGTACTGGAGCGACTGGGGACGTTCACCCAAGATCGAGGTTGCCGCCATGGATGGTAGTCAACGTAGAATACTCATTAGTCTCAAATCGACGTCATGGGTCAATGGCCTAACGATAGACCCAGTAGGTAAGCTACAAATACATCCACGGGTTATTCCCATTATACAATACGAGACTGGTGATTCCTGCTGTGCTCACTGACTCGTATCCTAATCGAGAACCCGGTAAAAACGGCATTGATCTTAAACGTTCTGGTTTGACAAATATGTAAGTAATTAAAAGTATGGTTATAGGATATTTACAACCGATTAATTAGCCAAGAAACACATAGATGATTGTATGATTCGTTAGTGTCCCTCGTCATAAGTGATCGTGTATACACTAAGCAAGATTTGTTAATAGTTATGTGTAGTTGGGTTGTTGTCAATGACCGTTTCCTTTTTTCGAGGACTACTTAGACGGACAGAAATTAATTGTTGTCTTATACGAAATATGCTATAGACATATATTTTATGTGAACCCGTTGCATAGGAAAACGACTATACTGGTGCGACGGACGCCTACACACTATCGAATCTGCGGCAGTCGATGGCAGCGACCGAAATATATTGATAACAACACCAGGAACGCATTTCTTTGGAATAGTTTTCGTTGAACCAAACGTGTATTACACCAATTGGAATCGCAAGTAAGAGTAGACGAGACGAATCAAAATGTGTTGCTTTTAAGTAAGGGTATATATATATATATATATATATATATATATATATATATATATATATATATATATATATATATATATATATATATATATATTTCACAACGCTGCAGGTAATAGAGATACTTTCCCCTAAAAGCTAATTTGTTTGTCCCTGTTTTTTAATGTTATTAATTAATAATATCGCCATACAGATACTGGATAAAAAAGTATTGTTTCGAAAGACACTTTTTTATCCACCGACAAATATGTACCTGTATGGCGATAATATTAAATAATAACATAAAAAAACAAGGGTCAAACAAGGGAGCTTTTAGGGGAAAGTGTCCCTATTACTTGCGGTGTTGTGAATTGTTTACAAAATATAAATGTAGCAAGTATCGTATGTTTGAAAATGACTTAGAAACGGAACTATATATATATATATATATATATATATATATATATATATATATATATATTAATTATTATTATTATTATTATTATTATATATATATATATATATACATAATAATAATAATAATATTCTTAAGTATTCTAGATATGAATAAGCATAAGAGGACGTGGTGATAATTTTGACATTTTTGTGATTGACTATAATATTATATGTATTACTCTTATGCTATATATATATATATATATATATATATATATATATATATATATATATATATATATATATATATATATATATATATATATATATATATATATATATATATATATATATATATATATATCGAACAACACTTTTCATCCACCGACAAATGTATGATAGTATGGAGATAATATGAATTATTAACATAAAAAACAGAATCAAACAAAGGAACCATTATATATTGCAGCGCTGTGAATTATTTACAAAATATAAATACAGAAAGCACTTATCATATGTTTGAAAATGCCTGAAATACATACAAAATATATAGATATATTTAGTATATTTAATATCATAATAGCACGTTTATTAAACTATTATTTGGCATATTTATAATATTATAATATTCTTAAGTATTCTAGATATGAGTGAAATAGCATAAGTGGACATGCTGATGAATTTTACATTTTGTGATTGACTGTATTATATGTATTACTCTCATCCGGTGTTATCGTTTATAGATACGTTTCAAAGATAAACGTGTCTGACCCAACACCGACACCTGAACAAGTAGGACCTGATTTATTCAGTCGTCCCAATGGTATTGTCGCTTACAACAGTGGAAATAATGCGTATGGTAAGGATGTTTTGTTGTGTTGCACATAATTCAATACCATAACGCGGACTCCTAGTATCAGAAAAATAGTAAACTACATTATTTAGTACCATGCGTGCCCTTCATAGTATGTACTACAAATCGACCGTATGAAGCGGCCTTCTATTTTCCTGGTTAAACATGTCACCAGCCTAGGTTTTTATTGTGTTGGATTTGCATGACGCACAGTTCACTCTATTGGGTGTTGGCGTCCATGAATTGTTCACAAGTGATGTTATATATATATATATATATATATATATATATATATATATATATATATATATATAGATATATATATATATATATATATATATATATATATATATATATATATATATATATATATATATATATATATATATATGTATGTGTGTGTATGTATGTATGTATAGATTTATATATATATATATATATATATATATATATATATATATATATATATATATATATATATATATATATATATAGCTGAATTGCCAAGTTATTCCTTGCATACAAAGTGGGTATATTGGCCCCGGCACTTTAATTTGCCTTCCCAGTGCAACCAACTTGCGCAATAATATAATGATAATTGTCCAGAAAACTACGACAGTTTGCTAGAGGGGTAGAAAGGGACATATTCAATTGTAAGCAAAATTCAATAAAAAGCTGTTTGTTTTGGAATCAAAGTCAAAAGAGTTTCCGTGACAACAAATTACGCATTGTTTTTATTAAAACAGATCTAAACGAGGCTAAAAATCAGTATCTCCACAATATTTCACGATTCACCAGTCTGTTTCAATAGCAGTTCGGTCACTGCGTTATTTGAATTGTGGATGATGAATACGATAGATATAGTTTTTCAACAATGAAAAAACACTCCTAAAGTTTATTTTCAAATACAAAATTCATCATTTGGTAAAATGGGCAAACCTTTTCTATAGTACCATTTTGTAGGTTAGGATGTGTATATGTAAATATTGAGTTCTTCATGCTACTCATTCGTATTAGTGCCCTGAGTCCAGACCCGGCCCAGGCCCGCAGCTACTTTTCAAGCCCGGCCCGGCCCAGGCCCGCAAACTAGAATTTAAGCCCAGGCCCGACCCAGACCGTGAATGTTTGGCCCAGGCCCGGCCCGGCCTGCAAGTTTCAGGCCCATACCCGGCCCATACCCGCGGGCCAAAGACGGGTAAGCTAAGTTTAGAGAAAATAAAACTATAATCTTATCAGAAATACGAAACACAAATAAACTGGTTATTCAGGCCGGCAATGTTTGGAAGGAAGACCTAGACAACAGAATGTCCACTGGTTTGGTCAAAGGTTGATTAAGTTGATGGTTAATCATGGCTTGATTGCCTCTGCAAATATGTTTAAAGTAAATATTTGGGGCTGGCTGCTTCCAGCCAGGTGAACTTAAGTGGTCTGGTATGGGGTCGTTAGATCTATGCAAAAGGGTACATTCATGCCAAAAATATGCGGTTTACAAAGTCTAGACATCACGGATTAAGGGATAGGAAGTTAGGTTTGAGCTGAAGAAGAATGATGGGAAACATGCATTAACTGTGATGAAGCCAGTGAAACAAGTGCCACTACTCCAGTCACAGTGTCTTGGAAAGCCAGTACATGTTAAAAGAATTACAACACAAATATATCGGCATGCGACTATGTATATATTTTATACGAAATGTCTCTATTAAAATAATGCATATTATTAAAATGATACCATAGGAAGTCCCATTGTTGAGGTTAAACTGCATTCCAATGTATAAAGCACTAGTGTCATTCATAATTCCATGCAAGGTCTCAATTTCCAACTATATAATACTAAAGAATTTTAAGCATTCATTAACCGGAATTACAATTTATAATTAGTTTTTATTAATAATTAATAATCTGGGTTTTGTATGAATATTTTTATTATGTCCAGGCCCAGCCCAGGCCCGGCCCGGCCCGCTCACATTAGGCCCAGGCCCGGCCCAAGCCCGATGTGATTAAACTTTTTTCAACCCGGGCAGGGCTTGGACCCAAAGCCCGGCCCATGCAGGGCACTAATTCTTACACAAACATTGCATAGTCTAAATAAAATATTAGCCTAGGAAGTGTTTTTTATTTATTTTATTTATCATTCATTATCCGAAATTCAGTTGATATCCGATCGATATCAGAAATATCCGTTGATTCAGATGGATGAATTTTGAAATAGTTTTGAGTTATTTTTGTAAACAACTGCTATTTTGCAGGCCTCATGCATGGTACGTGTACTTTGCAAAGCAGAAACTGTGATTTTTACAAACGTTCACAGGCTCCATATACAACATTATTATACATATGAATGAAGTCATTGGTGGCTGCAAGAATATCAGAGCGTTGACAAACAATGAATAAGACATGATATTATAATTTCCTCTCAAGAAACTTTCGTAGTCGTTCGGAATGAATAAGACAACTCTAGCCCTAACCATAACCCCAACCCTTCCCTAGCCCTGACCGTAAGTAACCTTTGTACTCGTTGATTTACCTTTAGAATAAATGTTTAATGTCTGTAACTTTGCACATATTAGTTTTTAGTCAAAATACTTAAAGTAAAGGCTGACATTTCAAAATGAGCTTTGTTTAAACCCAATATATATACATATATATATATATATATATATATATATATATATATATATATATATATATATATATATATATATATATATATATATATATATATATATATATATATATATATATATATGTATATATATATATATATATATATATGTATATATATATATATATATATATATATATATATATATATATATATATTAATCTGATGCGTTTGTTACCTAACTAATTTGCCATGTTGACTATGTGTTAATATTTTCCTTTGATGTTAGACGTTCAGATGAATAGTTCGTGTAGCTATCTGAATGGCGGATGTAAACACGTTTGTCTTGCAACACCAACCGGACCTCGATGCGCGTGCCCGGATGGACTGAACTTCGTCAACGGAACAGAATGTTCAGTTCCAACGTGTACGTTGCAATGCTTTCACTCTGTACAGTAAAACTACGTGGAACAATATGTGAAACATAAAGGTACGTTTTGAGATACCGCTGTATCCAGTCATTGAGACAGCTCAAAGCGCTTGATGCTTCACCTCCTGGTAGGCCTGTTAATTCCAAGGTCATCTCTACTTCTTTGGGAGGCATTCAGCAGTTCCATTACTGCGCGAACACTATTCATTCACATATCCACCCTTGTTTGTAGCCAGGTACTCATTTATACAACTGCGTGAACTGTGGCAACGTGGGGTCGACGAAATTGCAGCGTTCTCTTGATTGAAATTCCGGCATTCTAACGGTTACGCTACACACAAATATATAAGGAAATGTTGGCAGATTAAATTTATATAATATTTTCTCTGATTCTCAATTGATTAATCAATGTACACGATGTGTAGTTGATGAGAATATAATACTTTTGTTTTCGTTCCTCTGCGTATCTGTATGATACAAACCTTGGTTGACTTCTTCAATGTTGCAGTTTCTATGCTCTCTTCAAAGATAACATTTATTTGCTTCCTTCAACCTGTAATAGTACATTCATTCCGGTTCAGACACGTGTCCCGAGGAATACACAGCGAAGAAGGGACGCATTCGAAGTCCCGGCTACCCAGGTTACACAAACAATCTGCACTGCGTCATCATAATACGAATGAACAACACGCAACACGAACAACGCCGCATTCGGCTTTACGTGGATGATTTTGACGTACCAGACAAGCATGACTACTTGCTGATAGGAAAGAACAAGGTCACGGGTTCGAGACTACAGAGATATAACTCGTATACAGGTGTTGTTGTCATGTTGTTACTGGGTTGGTGGCTCAATGGTTGGCTGCTTGTTTAAAACCAAGAGGGTTCGATTCCGATTCATCATCTCGAAGTCATGTGTTCTAATCCATACCGGGAGCTTGCGTTTCTTACAAATTGGGTTAAAGTCGTTAGTAATTGCAATACTTGTAAAAGAGTTTTTTCCCGATTTGTGGCTATGGCAGGCGAAATATATCACTGTATTACAGTATTCCATACAAAGTCCTCGGAAAAACAATGTTTAATATTGTTCACAACAATATTATATATGTGTGTGTGTGTGTGTGTGTGTGTGTGTGTGTGTGTGCGTGCGTGCGTGCGTGCGTGCGTGCGTGCGTGCGTGCGTGCGCGTGTGCGTGTGTGTGTTTTCTCTTAAAGTGTGATATTTGCTTCACTTGTTTACGGATATGTTATATTTTCAATCTAGTGAAAACTTCACAGGAAGACTCAAGATGGTTGTTCGTCACTGATGGCTCTGTCGTCGGTCGTGGTTTCTACTTCGTGTACGACATTTATAGTGGTGAGTACGTAGATGCTGGTATGTTAGTGTTTTAGTATATTCATGTGAAAGAATGGTAGTGCTAGGATGTTGGTGCGGGTGCTTTTATCATAGCTTATTCTCATATATTATTATTGGGTCTCATATCGTCTTCATAGCAGCAACTAAACTGATCAATACACTGCGTTTAGTTATGAAGACGCCTAATACAGTTTGGCTTGACTGGCATCAATTGTGTATACTGCTTAATGGATGTGTATGCAAGGAGTAATGTTGGAACATGTTGTTGCCAGTATATGTTATTGCGAGCGAAGCGCCACTGCTGCGCCCCCACAAAGGACATGCACCCATCATAGTGACCAAGTTAACAGGAGACTTATTATTTCATTATTATTGAATATACAAAGCTGACACTTTCAGACACTGTGAGTCCAGATTTGGGTACATATATTTCAACATATAAAAGGTAACCCCAATTAAAAATGAACATATTTGTTGAGCATGTAAACCAACATTTAGTCCGATAATCTTGTTATGTATATGTAAACAATTTTTATTTCACCTTTTTATGTTGTCATCCTTGGTTCATTGTAGTCGTGCACTGCACCAGCAGCAGTCCGTGCCAGAACGGTGGAACTTGCATTGAACGCGAATATTGTATGTGTCCTGAAGGCTACGAGGGCAATTTTTGTGAACAAGGTAAATTTTTTGTGCCAGAATAAAATGTACATATGTGTTCGTGTATTACATGACCACATGGTTACGACGAAAACGACACATACAATTTCAATTGTAATTTGACACATTTTGCATGTTTGATATCAATATTATAATCTTACACTGCCAATATAGGAAATAGAACACAATAGTTGAGCTGTTGCAGAAAGGCTCAAGTTCATTACTAAGGGTTGGTCGAATAAGATCTCAAATTCTCCCCCCCCCAAAAAAAAATGTGGTTTGGTGTTCACCAAGTTTCGCGAGACAAATAAATCGCCCCGACAGTGACGCGACCTAGCGACTGAAACGTGTATTCATGTATATTTACGTTATTGTGAATATTATACCGTAGAGTGTATTGGTAGCCATATCGCTACAGTTGAATCTGTCTATTGGTATTTCTGCATTTCATTTACATTGCTGATGGTTTTTCTTAAATAAATTATATTTTATTTTATTGCTTGAATAAGTATATATTGAAGTAACTTGTGTTGGATTCTCCTGTCCCATGCATTAATCAGTAATTTATTTTCTATACCACATAATTCTTTGTTAATAGTTGCTTAGCTAATTATGTTAGTATTTTGCTTGTTGTTAATATGATTTATCAGTTGTAACTGAATTTTATGTTGGGGTGTACAGTAATCCTGCCTTAGCGGACACCTTCCTATGACGGACACATTTCATAGAACCGAAATACTTCCTTTTAGTTTGTACTGTCTGCTAAATATCCATACCGGCCACCTGGCCAATGTGGACAACGGACAGTGAATATGAACCCAACCATTCTGCTTGCGAACAGCTCAAAGGACATTGGCAATCCTGCGAGTCAGTAAAATATCCGCGAAGAATAATGTTTTCGGCGGCCTGGTTCCGGAGTTTCCCGAAATGCGACATTCAAGAATCATCAAATCTACTAAGATGAACCCGGTGATTTTGTGACACAAAGTTCACTTCATAATCAAGGTCACCGCCAGCAGTTTAAATATTCTCGCTTTGGCATATTTTTGCCATCACAGCAATTCCAGCCCACCTTTTCCTGGGGCAGTGGCTAATTTAATCAACTTAATTTGACATGCCGCAGGCTAACTTAGCGGATTTGCTTCACGCAAATAAAATGTATTGCAACTACGTGAAGCCATGGTTGTTGAAGAATACGTCACGATTTATGAGGATTTGCCAGTGGCTGAATCAGTGGGCGCCGACTACGAAGACACTCGGCTATTCAGGTTCAAGGAAGGACAAAGCGACGCGATTGAAAGTGCTGATGGCAGTGAAGTCGTCGAAGAGCAAATAGAGCAGCCTCGTCTTATTACTTCAGACAAGGATGGGCTGAAGTAGGCTGGCCAACTGACCAACTAAGTCTTACAACTCTGTAAGCTTTCGTAGCTTCTGGAAGAGTTGCCCAAAACACGTTCCACTCAAATTTCATTTGATTTGATTGTAGTAATCATTATTTGAAGTGGCGGCCAGCAGTGGTTATTCGTTTTGTGTGCTGGATGGATGCTGCCTTTTTCGGGGGAAGGCAATCCAATGTTCTACCCTTCTGTGTGAACAACTGTTTGCAGGTTAGGATGATTCACTCCCTACTGCCATTTTTTCACACCATCCTTAGCAGTGAGCTTGATTCGTGTATCGGCCTCCTCGTGACTGCATGGAGCAAGGCCTGACATATCACGGGGCACATCAGAGTTATGTATTCTGATGACTTCCGCAGTGATATCCATTGTTGCTGCTGTTACTAGGAAGGGGAATCCCCACGTCTTACCTTATTGTTATATCATCAAACTTCGGCAGCTTAAATATATTGTATACATATATTCGTATACAATATATATATATATATATATATATATATATATATATATATATATATATATATATATATATATATATATATATATATATATATATATATATATATATATATATATATATATATATATATATATATATATATATATATATATATATTATGCTTGAGTGCGTGCGTTGTAGTGTGTGTGTGTGAATGTGCATGCGTTCATGCGTCGGTCGAAGGTGTTCGGGTCGGTTCGGGAATAAATTGTAAGAACTCTGTGAAGAACTGATGACATTTCTCAGCAAGAGTTGAATCATCATGTGAATCAGGCAACTGAACGGGTGCAGATCGGCCAAGCGATGCATTGGTGATACGGAACAGTTTCATCGTTTTGTGTCCGGCTTTGTCTATCACCGTGCAATAGCGTTGGCCAGCTCCTCGGTGTGCCACGGCGTCTTCTGACGGAACGTGAAGACTCGAGTGATGATCGGTGCGTGTTTGTCGACAATGTTCGCGATGGCACTGACGCAGGTTTCAGTGAGCTCAACGATGGACCCTGAACTCACAGAGAGCGCGTCGCAGATATCATTAGCGAACGCCCGCTTCTCAATCGACGCGTACTGTCGATATCGCACGCGGCATTTCGGACGTGCAGGTTTGACCACAAGAAAGTCACATTCGACCGCACGGTGATACGTTGCCAAAGTTGTCGGAGTAACAGTTGCTATGAGGATAGGCGAACACGGAGTGATCACCAGATCAAGCATATTTCCACTCACATGCGTCGCACCTGTCATTGCGCCAATTGAGCGAAGATTGACGTAGTGCACACTACAATCTCCACAAATAATCGCTTCGTTCGGATGGCGTACGGCTGCGTTTAGCGGAAGACTAAGGTCGTCCATGAATGCACTGGACAGCGGTGACGGTGGCCGGCGGTAGGTCACATACACACGAACGGAGTATTTTGTTTTCGGACACTGGAGTATAACACTAATGCCCTCAAATGTGTCAGTCATCAAAGGAGTTTCTGAGATCATGCGCAGGATCGACTTGAAGAGGACCCCGACCCCACCGCGTCGTCGGATCTTATTCGTCAACATAGTTCTTTGTCAACATTGCTTTATTGCGGACGGACCGTGTGTTGACAAATACAAATTTAGTATTCACTACTTCACCGTTTCCCATGGCAGTCAGTTCAACCAGGTTGTGATTATTTACACGAGTTATTTACTGACCTTACAGCAACTAACACAACGTTCTAGCCTGTAGACAGGCAATGCCACTGGAATGCGTCTACTTAACATTGTTCCGCCTCGATTACTTCTACTGGTTGGGTGCATATGAGTTGCTGCAATAGAGATATCTTATTATCACACAATGTTTTATTATACAAAGCTGTGTGAGTTGCCGTAACAGGAATACATAAGTTTTCCTAAAATAGCCAACGAGTCCAATGTATTACGTATATAAATCACAGATGATTACATTTGTTTCACAGACATGAATACGTGTCGAAGCCAACCATGTATGAACGGGGGAAGTTGTCGCAGTCTGTACGATGCCTATGAATGCGACTGCGTTGACGGATTCACTGGAGACGTCTGCAACTCGCGTGAGCGTTACTATCAACCCATAACTTACATATAGCTGCAATAGAAACTTAACAGTTGGACATGTTTTATGCCAGTCAATCCGTTTATTGCGAAGCAGATTATCACGCATATATTTACAGATCTATCACTTATTACGCATGATGGTAGACATTTACAGTATAAAACCTCACTTTACTAGATCTACCAATTCGAAGTTTATTGCAAGGCAAAAAAACAAGTAACATTGAATTTACTTTAACTTATCCCGTCTTTGAGTTCATCGTAATTTCAATCAAATTATCGTCATATTTGTCGTTCGTTCCATGAAGTTATTAGTGCAATAACTGACACAAAGTGATCTTATTTACTTGTGTGACGTTTCTTTGTACAGACGTCGATGACTGTGCCAGTCGTCCTTGTCTTAATGGCGGAATTTGTGTCGATGAAGCAAACGGTTTCCGCTGCGTCTGTGAAGGTTACTTCAGGGGCACAACCTGTCAATACAGTGAGGAAACTTTACGATTACTTGGCGGTGCACATATAGTAGTCTAGTCGTTTGAGATGACCGAAGCAAATGCATGCTTCCTTGACGTAATGTTTATTCTTTGACATATTTGTGTTTGTAATACATTTCCATCTGCATGCGCTGTATTTTTTTTAGACCTAAGCTCTCCTGCTTAGTAATGTTACGTCATTAAAATAAAAGAGCACATGAATTAGCAGAGTGTGTAGCTATAATACGCGTTTTTGAAAGTCAGTAGTTTGGTAATTACCGTAATAGAAATATCTGGTGATATCATTTTGTGCGGGTTACTATGACTGGAATATACGGTGATAGCATTGTGTGGTAGTTGCTGCAACATATATAACCGGTAATATAATTTTGTGACAGTTGTTATAACGGTAATATCTGATTACACAAAGTTATTGGGGTAGTCGTAAAAGGAATATCCAACTTGCCCCAAAAGACCCTACGGGTCCATTGTATTACGTATATGCATATGTTTGACAGACATGAATACGTGCCGAAGCCAACCCTGTTTGAACGGGGGAAGTTGTCACAGTCTGTACGATGCCTACGAATGCGTCTGCGCTGACGGCTTCACAGGAGACGTCTGCAACTCTCGTGAGCGTTATTATCAAACCATAACTTACAGATAGATGCAATAGAAACTTAACAGTTGGACATGTTTTATGCCAGTCAATCCGTTTATTGCGAAGCAGATTATCATGCACATATTTACAAATCTAAAATATATTAAGCATGATAGTAGACATTTACTTTACAAAATATCACATTATTTGGTATATAAATTCGAAGTTTATTGAAAAGCAAAATATAACTAACACTGAATTTAATTTAATGTATCCCATCTTAGACTTCATTGCAATTTCAATAAAATTATTCCTGTATGCTTAACGTGTTTTATATATGTATATATATATATATATATATATATATATATATATATATATATATATATATATATATATATATATATATATATATATATATATATATATATATATATATAATATATATATATATATATATATATATATATATATATATATATATATATATATATACATATATATATATATATATATATATATATATATATATATATATATATATATATATATACAGATACACACACACACACACACACACACACACACACACACACACACACACACACACACACACACACACACACGTGTGTGTGTGTACGGTGCTATTCAGCAGAATGCACATTTTCTTGTGAACGTTATTTTTACTTCTCACAAATATTGCAGCATAAACGACATGTCTGTCGACAATGTTCGCTATGGCAGTGATGTAGGTGTCAGTGAGCTCAACGCCGGCCACAGCGGTGCCAGTGGCCGGCGGTAGATCACATACACACAAACGTCGCGTTTTGTTTTCGGACAATGGAGTATAACACTAATGCCCTCAAATGTCTCAGTCGTCAAAGGAGTTTCTGAAATCATGCGCATGGTCGACTTGAAGAGGACTCCGAACCCATCGCGTCGTCTGATCTTATTCGTCATAGTTCTTGATCAACATTACTTTATCGCGGACCGACCATGTGTTGACGAATGCAAATTTAGTATTCACTGCTTCACCGTTTCCCATGGCAGTCAGTTCAACCAGGTTGTGATTATTTACACGAGTTGTTTACTGACCTTACAGCAACTAATGTTCTAGCCTGTAGACAGGCAATGCCACTGGAATGCGTCTACTTAACATTGTTTCGCCTCGATTACTTCTACTGGTTGGGTGCACTCTAGAAATGGTATTCAATTTCAGCACATTGAACAGTGGGTTGCTGATATGTTTTCCAACTGTCAGCCCGCCTGTACATAGTCATGGTTGAATACTGCAATTATGTAATCCAAGAACGTTCCGCTTGACGATCTGTAGAACAGGCTGACCAAATCAGGTCTAGGTAAAGTCACATAAAACCAACATCATTATAAAAAACTAGATGAAAAGCGACATTGTATGATCATTACAATGTCCTTACATATACTACCAATAAAATGTTTAAACGATCGAGAAAGTGAAACACGTAAAATTCGATGTATTAGATATGCTACCAAGTGCTGCACAATACCCAAAGACTGGTGTACCTAGAATAGTATTTTCTATTTCATATATATATATATATATATATATATATATATATATATATATATATATATATATATATATATATGGTTGGAATTAAGTTCATGACATCAGATCAGTCAATATATGATGGTACTTATAATTCGGACAAAGGTTCAGTACAAATCCGTCCGACAGGAAACTAATATATATTAGCAATTGTAAACTAACCCCTGGTGCACGGGCTGTTGTCAACCCATAGCTTACTGCTAGATGCAATAAAAACATAATAGTTGGACACGGGTCACATGTTTTTATGTCAGTAAATCTTTTATTACGAAGCAGATTATCCCACACATATTTAGAGATCTATCAATTATTAAACATGATAGTAGACATTAACGGTACAAAATATAACATTATTAGGTATATAAATTCGAAGTTTATTGAAAAGCAAAAAAATAAGTAACAGTGAATTAGCTTTAATGTATCCCATCTTACACTTCATTGCAATTTCAATTAAACTATTCCTGTATGCTTAACGTGTTTTACGTTAAGCGTACAGGAATTCCTGTATGCTTAAGAGAGTGAATTAAACTGGTGTACTAAACTGTTGTATACATTGTTAAATATATATTAGATAAAGTGAGACATTTACATTAATTACATACATAAGGGAATATCTGACATAGTTGTAGTAAACGATTTCGGTAAAAAGGAATTAACAGCAGGATTTTAGCGTAAATTGGTTTACACTGACTTCGTTGTTTTGTTAACGCAGTGTTCTCCGTATTCGCTAGGTGGCAGAGATTTTCTTTGCTCGTGCGAGCTTAGTAGAAGAGACATAGTTAGCAAGTATATTAGCCTAAAGTGTTCTTTTGAACACAAAAACAGCCTTATTCAAGTGTAACGTAGCAATCAGATTACGTCTAAATTTTGTGATGGCGCCGTGCAGACCGAAGGTAAACGCCACCAGGCATTTAATATGCAGCAGTTGTAGCAACTGGGTGGACTTCACCAAGTCCGGATGTGGGTTCTGGTGGAGGGAAGTAGATGATAAAGTGGGGGAAGTCGACGAGAGAGATGATAGGGAGAGCTCACTTCAACCAGGGAGGAGGCTGAGAAGAGGTAAGGTGACATGTCGTAGGGAGACAGGACGTAAGGAGACGAAAATGAAAGAAATGGGACGGAAGAAAAATGGATCGAAGGAAATGGGAGTGGGGGAGACAGTAGCGAAGGAGACGGGGGGGGGGGAGGAGAAGCTAGTTAAAGCGATGGGAATGAGGGATACGGGAGGGGAGGTGTCAGTAGGGAAGGCGATTGGAGCGCAAGTTAGCCAGGAGACAGGAGGGAAAGGTGACAAGTTGAAGAGTGAGAGAGAGCCTGATAACATTCTGCCACCAAGTGATAAGGCTACAACACAGAATGTGACGGAGGGAATCCATCGGAAGAGCTATTCCGAGGCAATGATAGAGGGGGTGAGAAAGAGAGCGAGGGTGTTTGTGGGGGACTCAATAGTTAGGAAGACCGAAAGAGTCTTAAACAAGGGAGATGACATGGTAGTTTGCTTTCCTGGGGCCAAAATAGAGGCGACAACTGAGAGGGTAGAAAACATCGAGGGTTCGGGCAAGGGTGGATATGTTTTAGTACACGTAGGGACAAATAACGTACACAGGGAGGGTTCAACTGCCATAGTTAGGAAATACAGGAATTTGGTCAGAACACTAAAGCAGACGCGGGTTGAGCAGGTAATACTGTCAGGGATTTTACCAGTAATAGGAACGAGAGATCATAGATATCGAAATTGCCGGAGGATGGCAATTAACATGCTAGTCGAGAACTGATGTAGGGAAGAGGAAGTTGGTTTTGTGCATTTGTGGGGAAGATTTGTTGGAAGGGCGGATATGTATATGAAGGACGAGCTTCATCTAAGTGGAAAGGGGGCAGCAGTATTTGCGGATGGACTCACAGTAGCAGTAGACAGTGGAATGGGTAGCATAACAAATATTTTTGGTAGTAAACACGATTTAAAGTAGAAGCGCAGGGAGATTACTTAGATATGCCTCAAACAGGACAAGGGGCCACTAGTACAGATAAACCAATAACAAAATGTCCGAAAAACATGTATGAAGCAGGTTATAGATGCGTGTGTTTAAATGCTAAGAGTATAGTAAATAAGAAAAACGAATTAAACATTATGGTAGAAGATATTAACCCTCACATAATTGGTATTACCGAATCATGGGCCAACACAGACATAACAGATGCTGAATTAGGATTGACAGGATACGTAATGTTTAGGAGAGATCGAATAGGAAGAACGGGTGGGGGAGTTATTTTATATGTTAAAGAGTCTATTCAGGCTAATGAAATAAAATTAGGGAAGCAGATTATGGTGAAGCTGTATAAGACCGCAATTGAATGTCGGAATATTTTAAAATATGAAATTAAGAGTATCATCGATAATTTTATTCCCTTGAAAAACAAGGAAAACGGTCTAGAAAGAAACATTTGTCAAAATAAGCTATTAGAAAATAGTGTATAAACAAACTATGTAGAGGGTTTATAGCCATACCAGAAAGGATGAAGACTATGCAAATTGCAAAGAGACAATTAACGTAGCTACAACTGAAATTAGAAAATCTAAAAGTACCTTTGACAAAAAAATGTGCAGGTGATATAACAAATGACAGCAAGAGTTGCTACGCTTATAAAAGGAGTAAACAGAAAGTTCGAGATAATGTCGGACCACTGGAAAACAATAGTGGAAACATAATTTCAGACGGGTTTCAAATGGCAGAGGTCCTGAATGCGTATTTCAGCTCAGTTTTTACCACAGAAGATATCAGCTCACTTCCAGTTCCATTTACTAAATTTGAGGGCACTAAATCAGAACATTTAGTGCAGTTATTTGTAACTCCTGAAATGATAGCAAAGAAAATTAAGAAGATGAAAGATAATAAATCACCTGGAGTTGATGGGATACCACCAAAACTGCTAAAGGAAATTGCTGAACAAATTAGTACACCACTTCCAAATTGTTGAATTTGTCACTAGAAGAAGGAATAGTTTATTCAGAATGGAAAGAGGCAAACATTACGCCCCTATTTAAGAAAGTATCGAGAGAAAAAGCCAGAAAATTACAGACCAGTGAGTTTAACATCAGTTATATGTAAATTACTTTAAACATTAATTAGAGAACACATGGTGGAATTCCTTTGAAAACATAAATTAATAAATACATCTCAACATGGGTTCCTAAAATCAAGGTCATATCTAACCAATCTCTTATGTTATTTTTTGAAGAAATGACAAAGTGGGTAGATCACGGGTCACCAGTGGATATTGTCTACTTAGATTTTCAGAAAGTTTTCGATAAAGTGCCACATCAATGATTGTAACTTAAACTAAAAGCCCATGGTATAGGTAACTGTGTAATCAACTGGATGGAAAAGTGGCTTACACACAGAATACATAGGGTAATAGTATATGGTGAGATTTCAAACTGGAACGTTTTGAGTGGGATACCACAAGGATCAGTGTTAGGCCCTATACTGTTTTTAATATATATAAATGATTTGAAAGATGGCATATTCAATTGACGTGCTCAAATTTGCAGATGACACATATGTATTCGGAAAGGGTACTAATGAAATGTACATGATGATCTAGATAAATTAGTTAAATGGTAAGAAAATGGCAAATGTTATTAAATTTTGGGAAGTTTAAATGTATACACATAGGACATGGAAACATGGACGAAGAAAATAAAATGGGAGATGCTGTACTAGGTAGAACCACACAAGGAAAGGCCTTAGGAGTAACATTTAGTTCTGACATAAAAGTTTCAGAGCAATGTGTGATTGCTGCTTCGAAAAGAAATCTAGGGCTAATTATGATAACTATCACGTATAAGAAGAAACAGCTAATTGTACCCCTGTACAAAGCAATACCTAGACCACATTTGGAATATTGTATTCAAGCATGGAGGCCATATCGTAAAAAGGACATAGACATGCTAGAAAGAATAAAAAGAAGAGCGACTAAAATGATTTCAGAATTGAGAGACCTTAGTTACGAAAGTCGCTTATTACAATGTGGTTTGACAATACTAGAGACCAGGAGACTAAGAGGAGACCAAGTAGAAGTGTTTAAAATAGTGAACGTTTATGAGGATGTTGATAGGAATATGTTCTTCAAACTTAAAGAAGGCAGTAGAACCAGAGGATACAAAGCAGCATTAGTTAAGGAGCAGTGTAGGTTGGACATGAGAAAGTACTCTTTCTCACAAAGGGTGATAAATGAATGGAACAAACTGCCAAATTATCGTGTTAATGCTAGTAGTGTGAATATGTTTAAAAATAGAATTGACAAATATCTGATAAGGGCAGGCTACACATATATGAGAAAATTGTTGGACTCTCGATAAGCTAATGTCTTCCTTGTCCACGTGCCATCTGGAACTTGTTGTTCGAGATGGCAATCTTGATAAATCTTATTAATCGAAATTGTTGGGAACTGCACGTAGCAACGTATCTAAGATTAATCACAAAGACACAACATTGTTAGTTAAAAACAGTAATTGTTATAGTCAGGTTCAATTATGGTAAATCTTGCTTAACCGCTGCTACATGGTGTGTACGTGTTTCTTCATAGATCTGTCCACGACTCCAACATCGCCATCGGACAAGGGTGTGAACGTCGTTACAGTAGGTCAGTGGCGCTGACATATTTCGATGGGTTAAATTAGCACGTGCTTATTTTGCTGCGTCTTCACTTCATCTAGTTACTAATAAAAACATTGTGTCTTGTCCATTCCACCGCACATACAGTGCTTTGCAGACTGATTTTTCATAACATTTGTTATATAGTGGACGAAGCTATAAAACGTCTGTCGTTTCGGACCTTCTACAATACATGCACATAGGCATAAATGTTATAATCACCATGGTATATAATTTTTTTTTACATAGTTATTGAAATATAAGTTGAACATAGAACAAAGTTATGGCGTATTTGTTGACATAATATTTATTTGAATAAATCGTATGACGTTTTTTCTGTTATCTTCTCTGTAGGGATCACAGTCGGCGCTTTGGTGGGTCTCGTTATCTTGGGCATTGCTATAGGCGGGACCATCTACTGCTTAATCAAGAAGTCACGAAATAGGTAATGTCTTTTTTTTATCAGTGCGTTCCGCACCAAATAATGTTGGAAATAGTGCAATGGTTTTGCTTTCAACGGAAACGCACATATTCCCAGTTATGTTAACCTTTTACTCTTTCACATTACACAAATAACACTACCTATTTTTAACATGACAAGATTTAACAACATTGCCATCCCAAATAACAAGTTCCAGATGGCAAGTGGCAAGGATTTTATTTTTTGCATAGCCAGCCCTTATCAGATATAATGTCAAGTCTATTTTAAACATATTCACATTACTGGCATTAACACAATCATTTGACAGTTTGTTCCATTCATTTATCACCATCTGTGAGAATGAATACTTTCTAATGTTAAACCTACACTGTTCCTTAACAAATGTTGCTTTGTGTCCTCTGGTTCTTCTGCCTTCTTTAAGTTTGAAGAACATATCCTCATAACCATTAACTAATTGATGCACTCCTATTTGGTATCGTCTTAGTCTCGTGGTCTCTGGTGTTGTCAAATCACATTCTAATAAGCGTCTTTTATAACTAAGGTCTCTCAATTCTGGAATCATTTAGTTGCTCTTCGTTCTTTCTAGCCCTTTTCTTGTGTGGTTCTACCTATTTCGGCATCCCCCATTATTCTTCGTCCAAGTTTCCACACACACACACACACGCACACAATGGTTGCGTCAAAACTATTACTAGCAGTGGCCAACTTCTGTAACGAGAAGCAATGCATATTTTAGCTGCTTCATGCCAGGATGTTGGCAGCATCACGCCTCGTTCCCTTTAACTCCCTGTAAATGCGTTACGCTTCTATGTCGACAGCAGAATCGCAACTAAGACTGGCTCGCCAGGTAGACCAGTCTTCTGCAAATGTTGACTGTACACAGGGTCAAGTAGCTGTTATTAATGGATAAAACTGTCTAATCGACGGCCGCGTTGTCTTCACAGGGAGGCAAAACGGGAGGACCAGAATGCACCGGTCACCTACATACGCGAGGAGCAAAACGCTAACAGAACATCTGAAACGTCGAACGTCTACTTCAGTCTACAGTTTGACAACCCCGACTTCGATGGTGGAGATCTCACCAATGACCACTACGAAGTGTTAGGCAACACACCGGTGTCACACGAACAATGAGAGGAACGTTTGTATTCGTGTGCATAGATCCGTGAGTGTGAATGCTTGTGCGTTGTGTTGCTACAAAGTAGGTGTTCGCAATAATATAATTGATATGCATTCGAACACTGCGAATATTAGCGGAGATGCGTGTTTGCTGGTAGAACGAGTGCAGAACAAACTGCCAGATCCCAACCTTAATTCGCCTTTTGCATTATACATTACGGACAGCGTGCAGCTGAAACGTATTATTAATCACTTGCTGTTGTTCATACCATCACCCGGACTTCAGGGTAAAGATGAGAGCAACAACTAATGTGTTCACTTAATGCTTTATGAAAGTGTAATCGCTTTATGAAAGTGTAATCATATCAAATTAAAGTTTTCATGTCATATGTATGTTTCGTTTCCTGTATTCTAATTGACACAATACTATGTTTTTCTTTGTCGTGGTATCCCAGATATTGCATCATGTTAATAAATCACCATGATATAGTCGTATGTGATGTTGTTCTTTTACACAGTGTGCGTTAACATAATGGATTGCAGCCTCCTTCACATGGATCGTATGCCGCTCTGTTTGCTTCATTAACCGACAAACAAAATCATATTAATTATGCTCTACTGTAACCAGACTGTTGTGTATGTATACGTGTATGTTTATATGTGTAGTTCTGTATCTGTGTGTGCGTGCGTGCGTGCGTGCGCGCGCGCGTGTGTGTGCGTGCGTGTGTGCGTGCGTGTGTGTGTGTGTGTGTGCGTGTGCGTGTGCGTGTGCGTGTGCGTGCGTGCGTGCGTGCGTGCGTGCGTGCGTTTTGTCAGCCATCTGTAATGCGTTCGTCTTCTACATCAAACTGTGCAACAGTTGTGATGTTACTATATTAATTGCACTAGCAAAAATGTCTAGTTTAATTACTAGCTTACACCCGTCCATGTAGCAAAATGGGTGAAACCATACTTGATTTTCCAATTAGCCGCCAATATAACGTACGTTTCTTGGGATTCCTGCAAAATGTTTCCTACGGTTTTGTTCTCACATTTATCCTCCATTAATACACATGCTGTGTATAATTTGATAATATCACATACCTTTCAGAAAAACGAACCCTAAATTTTGGCCAATGTGAATTATTTAGAAATGTTGGTATGTTGTCATCGAATCAAAGATAGGTCTAATATAGAAGTAAAGAACACATTAACTTTACCAACATGTCCGATGTGAAAATACTCGGGAAAATTCACTGATTAAACTACCACAAACTACACTACACTCCATCTACCATTACCCACATAAAGAGTCCCTAAGACGACTGCGCGTTATGAGTGAATTTGTTTGTGAATTTCAATAATCGCCAATGGGTAGATCAGAGGCGACTGGCCCAAGGAAGCAAATGAAAATAAAAAAGGCGAGAGGACGTCAGCGCCTAGGACAATATACTACTAGACTGCGCCCAACGTTGTTAATATATGGTGGGGTCACTGCTACTCCATCTGGACAGTGGTTCACACTCAACTTGGCCGCAATTCGGCCACTGTTTCCATCTTTGTCCGACATGTAGACAACCATAGTATTAAATAAGTCTAAATGAGTGTTTTTGAGTTTTTTATATAACGCCAATGGGTAGAGCAGACGCGACTGGTGCAATGAGGCGAATGAACACAGATAGAGGCGAGTGGACGTCGGCGCCTGGGAAGATATTCTGCCAGATTGCCCCAAAAGTTAATGTATTAATATATTGATACAAGCGGCAACTCGGTTGAATCCATTAATGGTTCCCTCTTACAGTAACAATAAAACCATGCGTTTTGGCATGGTTTTACTATCCACCTAGTTCAACAAGACAGTGGCGTCGACTGAGAGAGACTACTCAATGTCTAAAGATTTCTTGATTTCGTTGTACATAAATCCATCTGCTAGCAACACACCAATCACGTGCAACCGAACAGGGGTATCCAACTTACGTTTGCTTAATATTGTCTGACTGTATTGTACTGTCCTACACATAGAACCGATATTTTTTTTAAAAAAAGGTCAACGTTATTGAAGCAGAAATTAACTGCGAACCTAAGAAATAATGTTAATTGATATTAACTAGGTGGGAGAGTAAATACATATGGTTAAATACCACCTTAAACTATACTTAATGTACTATGACCATCTATATTGCACGAAACAATTTCTGTTCTTTCAATTCATGTTTCACGTTAGTCTATCCAAAACGAACTTTGGCTGGATATTTTCCAGATTGCTAATGACATATTCATCAATCATTTAGTTGGTCGGCAAATACAATTATATTATGTTTCTTCACAGAGTGGACATGTCAATTGAATTTCATTTTTATATAAAATGCAATTGTCAAACAATTGCGTCAGAAAATGTTTACTGACTCGACAATATATTCTTTATTCAATATATGAACAGAAATAACCGATAGATGATCTCTACGACGGTGCAAGATAACAGAAGTCGAAATGTTTTAATATGTAGATTGACTTTGTAGGAACGAAGCAAACAACCGATTAACCTGTCATGTGCCTGAATATTATGCGAGTTGCTTCGGTACATTAGTACCGTCTTCTCTTGCACTCCCGAGACCAGCTTCAGTGATTTTCCTGCAGTGACTATCATTTGCAGAAAAGACGGCACATTAGAATATGAAATGACGTGTCTTCGTATTAGGAAGAAACTCCTGATGGTTTGTTCTTCGCATCACGCAATGTGGCACCACCGTTAGCAATTTAACGGTGTATGTACTGAATAAACGCTGGACATCGGAGTGACGTTGTGTGTTGGTAAAATACATGTGCTCAGCTGGCGAATACAATGCTGCACCGGGAGGAAACTACAATTGTTTATTTGTTTTCTCTTGCAGCTGTTATTTACAGATATATTGGCAGCAATGTTGAAATATGTTATGTTAAAATAATAAAATTGATTGCCCTTATGTCATGTGTATTTTTCGAAAACAAATGCGAACAAGATCGTACCATATTAAATGTGAAACAATATCAAACCTAAAAATCACAGTCGTACATTGTATAAAACCGGTAAATAAAATAATAGAACATTTGATTTCTAGAGTTTGACCGTTTGACTCCATAGGAGTGTTGGCCAGTAACAATACAAGACGAGTTGAATTCTTTATACCCTTGTCTGATGGCGACGGTGCGGCCTTCTGAGAAGAAGCAACTAGACGTTACAATACGACTGACAAACGCAATGTTCAAAAAAGTTTGAAATACAAAGACTCTAGAAAATACATAGAATTAAGGAACGATGTGGAAGATGCTGTAAGTTATACCTAAGAATACGTAACAATTAATTTAGGAATATTTGCAGATAACTGTTGTTTGTGTTTCCTTGTGCTACATTTCTTTAATGGAAACATTGCGCAGATTAAAACAAAGAAACCGTAATTATAATTAAATTAATATAGCTTAAATAAAAAGACGCGTATAACATTCATAAGCTAACCCTGGACATGTTCTGTATTTCTACATTATTCAAAAGAAGCGTTATTGCTGTGTTGTAGTGAACGTTACGTATATAAACCGAGGCTGAACAAAACGGTGCTAACAAATGTCGACTGAGACAATTCAAGACAGTAATGTTTAAAAGTATACAGCCGTACCGTCCTTCACTTCAGCTTAGGGACATACTCGACGACAACATGGGACAAGGACGCGAAATGATTGAAGTCACGTTGAGGTGCATATTATTATGATTGGGAATTGCAGACAACGATTCTGCACCAATGTTAATATGTTCGTGTTTATTGTGTTTTTGATACGTGAAACATCAAAGGTTGAAAAGAAAACGTCACATTAGAAAGCATGCAATGGGTGAGATAGTTATTCGAGACGATTAAGTACCGTTAGAATATTAACAAGGCAGAGAAGAAAAAAATAAACGATTATCACCGGGGCTAAAACGGTATTCGTCGTATGGGATAAGTGTTTCAAGAAAGTCCTAAATCAGGAAGGATAACGTATGAGAGCTGCACGTGAGTGGAATAACAGAACATAAGTTTACGACGGCGGCAGGGAAGACGAAGCTTGAGGCGGATGGTAGAACGGGTGAACCGTCAGCGGAAATGGTGAACTGATTGGATTCAAATGGCTGACGGGGTTGCTTGATGTGTGTTTCACATCAAGACGGATGTTAGCAGAGTGGCGAAAATGAGTGATTATACCCATGTGGAATCGGAAATGATGAATTTATAACTGAGGACCTACAGGTATGTCTCCCACACAAGATTTGACATTGTAATAGCGAACAATGCATGCTACAGAGAGGAGAACAGAGAATAGTAAAAGCAAGGTAGCATTCAGAAAAAGGAGGGGAACCGATGATGTTAGATATATAGTCGAAAAGACGACCGAAATTCAGGAAGGATGTTGCATTTGATTTTGTGGATTTAGCGTTTGAGGACATACTCGAAATACCAAGAGAACTACCGTTTGGAATTATGAGGTAGATGGAGGAAGGATAAGAGAGGTCACAATGATGGAGGCAATACGCACATACCGCACCGCAGTGGTAAAACTTGAGATATGTCAACAGAATAGGAGCTGGGAAGTGACTTTGGCGATGATCCTGATATTGTATACGGACTACGTGACAGATAGCTAGGAAGAGTTAGTTATAGGTGTTCACAACCAGCTTCATTTATACTTCCACAGTCCTTTTCTTTTTTAGTTATGTTTTGTAACTATAGGCCTATATCATTATTACCAGTCATTTTCGAAGTTATCGAAATAGTAATGGACAGTCAAATTGATTCGTTCTCTACTGAACATAAAAATGTTATGCAAGCCAGTATGGCTTCAACACTGGTCATTCAACAGAATATGCTGTTTTGGAGGTACTGGATAGAACAATAGCGATGTTGTATTCAAATGAAATACCAACAAACATATTTCTACATTTATTCAAAGCGTTTGATACATTAGAACACAATATTTTATTAAGCAAATTAAATGATTATAAAAAAAATAATGGCACAGCTCTCAACTTAATGTAAAGCTATTTGAGTAATAGAAACCAATATGTAGTGTTTAATGACGCAGCATCAGACATCTTGCTTATTACAACAGGTGTACCACACGGTTCCATACTAGGTCCTCTTCTCTTTATAATATTATGCATAAATGATTAACCATAGGCAAGCCAGATATTTAACTATATATTATGTATGCAGATTTTATTCATTAATGTTGCCACACTTAAACCTGGGGCTTTAAATATGATAGAATAATCAAACTTCAATAAAAAAATTCTGATTAATATGTTTAAGTAAATAAAGAACCTGTTTTAAAACCTTAAAGAACTGAAGGTATATGACATCCTTCAATTAGAGAATTGAGATTTATTATAAATTCGCGGAAGTAAAATAAAAGAAAATTACCGCTTAATCCTAATCGGTCATATCATGACCTTAACACCCGTATAATTGTATTCATATCAATAGAATAAGACATGCATTTTCAAAAGATGCATTATGTATGACATACTATTAATTATAAATAAGTGTAATAAATGTGTATACTGATGGTGCAATTGGTAGTGTCGACTTCTGGTGGGAGCATGTGTGCACCAGAGGAGGATGTTTGAAATTGCCACTACTGGAATCAGTCGTTCGAGACGATAATGGAGCAACACACCACTGTTGTGAGTCACAGAATGTTTTTCCTTGGGAATACACTGTCGGGGGGGCACACACGGCCATACAAGGATATCTGGCAATGAACACCGAGAAAGCCTATCAGAAGGCTAGGGCCATCATACGCAGGCAATATGGCGACAAGTATACCTTGTCAAAAGAGTGCGAGAGGAAGATCAGAGACTGGCCATGAAGCATTGTGACGGCAAGGGACTTCGCGAGTTCTCTTATTTCCTACTGCACTACAAGACGGCCATGCAGTCAACCAATCGCCTGAGTTCTTTGGGTTCGGAAGAGGCAATCTCTGCTGCTATCTCCCCTGAGCTACGAGCCAAGGATGCTCAGAATCTGGATTTGACTTGTTACTCTCTACCCATCGAACGGACTCTTGGCATCCAATGGTGCATCGAGTCGGACACTTCTCAGTTTAGGATTGAAGTGAAGGAAAGACCACTTACTCGGCGTGGGATTTTCTCGACGGTCATCTAAGTGTTTGACCCACTTGGCCTGGTTTCCTCTCATGTGCTAACGGGGAAGATGTCCTACAGGAGCTGGTCCTTGACAACGGTGAATGGGATGACCCCTTTCCTGATGAAACGAAGGCCCGATTGGAGAGATGGTGTGGTGAACTGCCCTACCTGTCTATACTCCAATCAATATGAAGTTGCACAATTTCTCAGATGCCCGTCTGAAAGTATACGCACAGTGCAGTTATCTGCGGTTGATAGACGATCACGACAATATATCATGTGCCCTAGTAATGGGCAAGTCCCGTGTTGCCCCTTCAAAGTCTATGACTATACCGCGTCTCGAGCTGACGGCAGTAGTCTTGTCATTCAAGATTGGCAACGTCTTGCAGAAGGAATTGAATTACGAGGCCATCGTGCACTACTACTGGACGGATAGCAAGACAACGAGTCTAGGAGGTTTCACATATTCGTTGCAAACCGGATTCAACAGATCAGAGACAGCACGAAAGTGAGATGGAAATACGTCGACACCAAACAGAACCCGGCTGACATTGCCTTACGCGGCATGAGTGCCGCTGATTGGTGGAACGGATCCGCCTTTATCTGGTCTGCCACACCGCTGCCATTGCACTGTGAGTGCATGCCAGTTATGCCAGATGATCCTGAGGTCAAGAAGGTACTCTTCTGGACAAGATCGGATTCTTCTCCGACTGGCATCGCGCTAGGCGTGCCGTGGCTCTATGTCTCAGATTCAGGCGTGGTTACAGACTTTTACATCAAAGAGGGACGCAGTGAGAAGAAAAAATGGGGAGTTCTCTTCACGCGCATGGTCAGCCCGGCTGTGCACACCGAGACGGCAAACTCTCTTTCAACGGATTCATTCATCAATGCCTACCGAAGTTGTGTAGGCCGACGTGGACCCGTCAGACAGCTGTGCTGTGAGCGCGGTACCAACTTCGTGGGAGCCCGCTCTGAACTTGAGGCAGCTTTCACTGAAATGGATGACGGAAAGATCACTGCAGAACTGTTGAAAGAGAATTGTGACAGGGTGATCTTCAAGATGAATCCCCCTCGCGCCAGCCACATGGGTGGTGTCTGGGAGCGGATGATTCGATCTGTCAGGAACGTGTTTTTAGCCCTACTCAACGCACATGGCGATCGATTAGATGACTAACAACTGCGCACTCTGATGGTAGAAGCCGAAGCGGTAGTGACCAGCCGCCGATTACTTACCCCGACAACACGGCTCCCGACTCTCGTGTGCTCCTCTCTCCGAGTCAGATTTTGACTCTTAAGTCAACAGTCGTGCTGCCACCTCCCGGGATCTTCATGCCGTAAACGTTGGCGTCTGGTTCAATTCCTGGCCAACCAATTCTGGAACAGGTGGCGTGCAGAGTTTTTAACGGCTCTGCAAGAAAGATCTAAATGGAACAAGCAGCATCACAACATTAAGACAGGCGACACTGTCTTGGTAAGGGATGAATGCAACCCCCGTTGTCAATTACCCTTGGCTCGCATCAACCAGATCTACCCAAGCGAAGACGGATTGGTTCGCAAGGTCAAGGTGATGATAGGAAGTTCGACATATGATCGCCCCGTATACAAGCTAGTGCTTCTCGGTGTACCGGGAAACGCCGCCGAGGAGCCCAATTAGTACATTCACGTTTATAATGACATTTGTTTTCGGACATTGAGTCAGTTGTATCGGGTGTGGTGACCGTAATTAGATTTAATACATGTTAGGACGTTTTTTTTGTGTGTGAGTTAAACTAGTCAATGGTTCACTAAATTTAGAGGAGCCATGTAATAAATCTGTATACTGATGGTGCAGTTGTTAATGTCGCCTTCTGGTGGGTGGATGTGTGCACCAGAGGAGGATGTTTGAAATTGCTACTAGGTGTAATGTCATGGCGTCCTACTTCGGCATCGTGTTTGTACGCGGCTCAGATTAGAAACGATATATTAAGATTATTAGAAGATGGCAACCCTGGAATGAAGATAGATGCGTATCTGATGTACTCTAGCACAACTGTATACTAGCTTGAACATGTAAGATTCAGCAGAATTTTTATAAAACAACATGTGAAAGTAGCCATTGTCCCCCCGCTCCAACTCCATCAAGTAATAAGTAGTAACATTGGTGGTAGAAAGGGGAGGATGGTGGGAGGAAAAACGTCCAATGTGTTGCTTCCAGCAAACATGACTTGCGTCAGCGAGGTTTACAACACAAAGGGACAGGGTTTAACTTGTCGCGTGGTCACGTGACGTTTTTGGACTAAAACCATTTCGCGTACTCCTGACTGTTTCTCGTGTTGCGGACCGCAACAAACATAGTAAAATAGATTCTCGCCTCACATTATATAAATACTATTTATACAAATGTGAAAATATTCATTTATTGCCATTTATTGGTAATTTTCATGTTGTCCACACATATTGTGTTGTTTCATTTGTACCTTGATTTCATCTTGTATTTCAGTTTTACGTAATTAAATGGACATCAACAGTAATTGATTTGGACTTGGCTTATTTGTATCTGTTGGTATATAAAACGCTACAAACACTTCGTGCTAATAAAATATAAGATTGTTACATATTGTTTACATGGGTTTTCCTGTTATGTTAAGAAACACTTTTTACAAAATTACTAAACATTTTACTTCTCATAACTAACTCTCATAACTGCACTAAACTTAACACTTTTCAAATGTCTGCGTTGAGAAAAATAAAAATAATTTGTCTGACGTTTTTCAGTGAATCCTTCTTTGATTGAAAATATATGCATTTGTGTTTTTCTTTTATGAAAAATGCTTGAAGTTACTAATTTATAAATGTTATTTCATTAGTTTGGCTGCTATGGTAGCGATCAATTTTGGTTTAATGCAGATTTTGCATTTTGTTTGTTTGTTTTTCAACTGCAATATACTATTTTATTTAATTATGTATTGGACATTGTCATAAAAGAGTGTTTGTTATTGGTTACTGTGATAATATTATGTTTGTATTACTTTGTGTTCAATAAACGTTTTCCTATTCTGATTCCGATTTCTAAGGGTTGGAGTATTGATGATGAGTATAGATGGAGATATAGTTTCATTTTGTATTTGTATAACGTATTTTAAATCAATGCATTTTAACGACGCCTTAACTCCTCTTCGATAATCATCGAAAAATGGTTACTGCATTGGCAGTTGTTTCCGGCATACTCCGATAACGCTTAGTTTCAAACATATTGTTTTGTTGGCAGTACATAGTAATCACGAATTATTTAATAAGCAGTGCGCCTGATTGTTCTAATGTATTGCTGGCAACAGGTCAGTCGCTGCCACACATCTTTATGTAGTCACAAAGTTCAACAATGATTCGATGCCCAGAATGTACAACTTTGATTCGTCTAGCACTAACCATTAGGAAGGGAATTCATCAGTCTGTGTCTTTCGAATGGGACCATAAACGTCGTATGGCCCTTCAAACTATATTCAATGCTCGAGGAAGAAAAGAAAGGGAGATGTTCACGACCCTGGAAAATACCGAGATATCGCATTGCTGAGTCATGTCGTGGAGGTATTAAAAAGGATTCTGGATGGAACAACAAGAATTCAGAAGAGGGAGAGGTACGACAGACGGGAAGTTCATTCTGTTTGAAAAGAAAATGGAGGGACAGGAGAGTATGGCTCTGGGAATCATATACCTTAAAAAGGCATACGACACAGTTCCGAGAGACATGGCCATGACCACGTTGGGGTGGATGGGTGTCCCAGAAGCGGAGGTATGGATGGTGGAAGACATATATGAAAAGAAAAAAGGTAGAGTAGTTTGCGGACGGGGAATATTGGAGGAATTCAGGATGGACGTCGGTTTGGGAGAGTGATCAGCAATAAAGCGAGAACAAGGATTATTCTCCGCAAGTTGCTATACGTCAATGACGTGGCAGTAGTAGCGGACAGTGAGGCAGACCTTCAAAAGTTGTTGGTAGATTGGAAGGAAATATTTGGCAAACACGGACTGAGAGTAAGTCTAGACGTAAGTCAGCAGAAAAAATCTCGACATATGACTGGATGGGAAAAAATTTAACCTTAGTAAAAACAGTGTCCGTTGTATACAGTAATTGTTATAGTCAGATGTCCGCTATGGTAAATGTTGCGTAAATGCAATAACAAACGGTAATGTAATAACTGACAATGTAGTCATGATGATGATGATGATGATGATGACGATGATGCCGATGAGGGGGTGGGGGAGGACGACGATCACCATGAGTATGACGTTGTCGCCCTCATCATCATCCTCATCATTATCAGCATACTATTCCCATTATAACCATCATCATTCTGCTCATCGCCCTCCTCAGCATCATCATTATTATTACATAATCGATTATTACATTACATTGATTTTTACATTATCAGTTGTAAATAACGTTTGACTCTCACTGCCGTTCGAAATCTTCTTTCGATCACTCCACGATGCCATATTGCACAACAATAAATAAGTTCATTCAATTGTAACCATAAATAAGTCATGGAATTGTGTGTAGGAACACCTTTCGCTTTCGTTAATCCGTTACGCTTCAATGTCGACACCAGAATCGCCATAAATATTGGTTCTGCAACTAGACATGTCTTCAGGAACTGTTTATCATTGTAAACGGGCCGGTCTAAATGTGTAATTGGTGTATAACTGTCTAGTTTTCTTCACAGAGCGGAACAACAAGAATATCAGAACACACGGGTAACGTACAGACACGAGGTACTAAGTGCCAACAGAACAACTGAAATGTCGAACGTGTACTTGGGTCAACAGTTTGACAACCAGAACTTCGATGCTGGAGATCTCAAAAATGACCACTGTGCAAATGTAGGGAGTATACATATGTCACACCAACACTGATGAGCACCTTTGTCTTCGTGTTCACAGGTGCTTGATATTGTTGTGTTATTGCAAAGTAGTTGCTCGTACGAATATATTTTTCTTACACATTCGAACACTACGAATATTACTTGGGCTGCGATAAGGAACGGGTGCAGGATTTAGTATATTGATGGCAATGAAAAGAGTGCGCTTTTTCGGGGAATCTTTTTAGCATGTAATGTTTCTAAATACCCACGACGTCACGAAAAGTGGTTGGGCCAAACCAACCAGAATCCAACCTTAATTCTCTCTCAGCTAAAATGTATTATTAATGACGTTGCTAATTTGTTTTCTTGAAGCTTTGTCCCTTCTAATGATGTATACTGCATAATGGCTTAGGCATGTGTAAATTAACCTTTCAAAATTGTGCAACTAGCAAGGTTTCGGAGTTATTTAACGAATGTTAACTGTATTTAAGCAGATGAGTAAATGAACTGGGTTGTTTCGCTTCGTATTGATTGTATTGTATCTTAACATCAAACAACGAAATATCCTCGTTATGATGGACAGTATGCTGCTCTATTTGCTTCAATAACTGACAAGCAAAACTCATATTATTATGTTTCACTGTAATCAGATTCTACGTGCTTGTTTCCTCAGTTATCGCAGAAATAAAAACATCTATTTCAAAAGACAATTTATGTACATATTTATTTGCCACGTAGTTAACTTACTTTTATTGCAGCACGTGTAAATATTTTGTTTTGTTGTAATTTACGCCGGACAAATATGTAGAAATGGCCCACTGAACATCGAAAGACTAGCCTATGATAAAAATGCACTATCGATGGGTTACTGCATTCAACGTATCCTATTAAAGAATATTGTTTAGCCACATTATAGCCAAGCAGCTACGTGTATTTCTGCTATACACCCCACATATACGTTTTAAACATAGACATGAAATCAACGACACAATAACTGAAAGTCAATTATTTATGTGTTTTAAATGAGATCAAGTCATGAGCATTGCATTTGCCTTGGCAAGTCAACAGAAAACGTCGGGAAACTATATTAATATTAGAGCCAAAACGCTATGAAAATATGCCACCTACTCAACACGAAGAAAACCCGACTAATTATTAGTGTGATACATTTGATGGCCAGTGTATCTATTTTGTGGTCCCCTAGATGACGCTACTACTACTTTCTCTATTTACCTTAAATATGAAGCCCAGGAACAACAGTGTGTCTGAATCGACATTGTTTCAGTGTGCCATATTGGTGAGTTCATCATTCAAGCATTAAGACAAACACTATGTCATCAAAGTAAACTAGATATTTTAATATCATAGCAGTGCCAAACGGCTCAGTATGTCCTTCCTATGTATGTGGTTCAGCGTTTTTTACTGCATTTCCATTTCGTTTTTCAGGAATCCCATCCCCGCCGCCATTGTGGTATATTTAATGGTCACTATCTCGGTGGGAATAACATCTAGTAATAGCATGTGTGCAGTTGGTTTAGTATCTGCTTTATCATCCCATAGATGGAGCCAGTAAAACATTAAACTACAACGAACTGCATGGTTTGTCACGGGGTGGAGTTTTTTTAACAGTCCTTTGGACAGTATATTACGCTTTATAAGAACGCGCCTTTACCTTTTTAGAAGTCTCCTACGACTATGACTCGAAACCCTTCACATTGAGAAGCTTCATTAAAAAATATACACAGTGACGCACTAAGAAAACAGTCTAGCCGTCAACTGACTGGGCCAAGTGTGCGACATTTTACCTGCATGCAAAGGTATTGTAATGACTGAAGGCCTTTGCATTGTTTCCAACATTCTTTCCGTGGTGTCAGACTGGATCCACCAGCAATGACATGCCAATACGGTTGGGGGTCTCAGAGATTGTATTAAAGTGTCTAAGAAGCCTAAGACCACATCAGAGCATGTCTACACGCAAGTGGGGCATGCGCACTGCTTCTCTGGAGCGCTCGTTTTATTCCGCAACACTTGTCGATTACTGCTAGGTCTTCGAATTTATACATTGACTTCCTTATGCGTGCACGCGCTGCAATATCGCTGTTTGTGTCAGAATAATCTCAGCAAATGATCACGCTAAGTAAAACTTCCTGGTTGTTTCGTCCAATGACAAGGAAGTCCGGAGTTCACATGCAACGGTGACGTTCCGTTCAACGTTCCTCTCAATAAGCGGTGTTTAGAGACCGAGGGTTCGTTGCTTCACATAAACGGTAAGTGTCTATATTACCCAACAACTAGTCTGTTAGTCCCCTCGGAGTTTGTAACTACATGCAATCCTATAAAGCCTGGACAAGTTTGGTTACACGTCATTGCCCGATTTCACTCACTGCCGAGGCATCTAATATGGGATTGTGAGAAGGTGAAATTTTGCTTATTGAAAACAGCTGTGTAGAATGCTTCCTAAATCAGTCGATTAGTTGCATGAATGAACTGGTTGTTTTTGGTAAACACAGAGCCGCTGTAATGTATCGTGCCGATCATCCTACCGCTAAGCACCATACAATATACTTCCCATGTGCACATGTGAGACATTATTCTGGAAAATTATTAAATACATTATAATGCTACTTCAAAACGTGTATGTGTGTATATAACAACAGTAACACAACACCATCATTATCGGCTGACCGTCGTGGTCGACCAAGACAAGTGGGTTGCTCCGAGGTGTCTGTGTCGGGTGTGAGACGCGAGGCCAACGTTGTAGCGGAAGGCTCGCTTACAGTGCTGGTAGGTCCAATGATGAGTGTCGTATGGGTTGGAAGGGTGGAGATTATGACGACTACTTCGTGTGCTTTAGTAGCTCGATACTCCGTTAACTCCCTATGTATTTGTGTTTACTATGATTGTGGATAAGGTACTGCAGACATTTCTCTGTGTGTGTGTGAATACACCAGCTACTTAGAAGTCTGGAACGGGCAATCCAAGTTATTCACATTAAACTTGCCGCTGAGCAATAGTATAGACAGTGTTAGTCACATATTGTGTACAGCCAGGTAAATAAATAAATAAGTGATTAAAATGGATCGCACAAGCTGGTATGTATCACATATGAAAATGAACTAGAAAACAACAATGACATTAATGATATTTCAAACGTAGCTAGCAAACTGCCAACGTTTCTAAGACAACGTTACCTCATACAAAACCTAAGGGGATACCAATGTACAGACAGTACAAGTACATATAATACTATAGAGTGTTTATGATTTGATACACACAAACGTGGGGGTAGTAATATCAAAATCCCCAAAATATATTTTTCTCTGTTGGTATATTATCCCCCTTTGGGTATCCACTATACACTATCCTGGCTCCACGTTCCTAGGGGTTGATATTGATCTCATCAGCTTTGAGATGCCATTTGAAGGTGTATTTGTTTCGAAGTCGTTTTCCTGCCCCTGATGTTTGCCTTTTTTAGTAAACAAACAGTATTTGAGTTTCTTTCTTCACTCATCCGGATCACAATATCCAAACCAGCAGAGTTGACCAGTTGCTAACAAGGAATCAATACTGGACATGTTCGCTCTTTTCAGGACTTCGGTGCTAGCTATTCTTTCTTGCCTGTTGGTGCACGATACCACTCACAACATACAAATACACATGAAAACACTAACCCCACAAAGTATCTGTTGATCTTGAGATTTTCATTTGTTTCATGTGATTATTGCTTTCATATACCTGTTGAATTTGGCTGTTATCATATGCATCTTGACGTTGTGTTAATGCTATCATATCCCTCTTGATGTTGTGTTACTGTTTTCATATACCACTTGATGGTGGGTTCCAATTTTATATGGTTATTGGTATTGGGTGACATATTTCATATACCTATTGCGTTTGGATTGCTGTTTTCATATGTATGCTGGTGTTTTCCTTTGACTGTTGGTAGTGAAATAGTGATGTTGAGTTGCTCCCTTCACGTGCCTGATATCGGACTGTTTATTGGTTTATATATAGGTTGTTATGTATACTTCATGCATAGGTACTTTCGCTCATGTAAGGGTGTACGTCTACGGCACGTTACAATTTTCCCTCTGCCGGATATTTTACTTCCTTTCCAAATGCTAATTGCCATACGAGTGGCCATGTTAAAAACATTAGTCCAAAAATAACTAGTTCGGATGTCCGGCACCTGCTACATCCTAGTCACAAGGCGACATGAAACCACTAAGCCCCCGGGTAAACTGCTGCATTACGTCTGTCTTTAAACTGAGCCGACGTAGTGTAGTACAGAGACGTGTGCGCGGCCTAGCAGTATGACGCATTCATGACTAATTCAAGTAGTTATGACACATAAGAACCTATATAGGATAATGCGGGTTGCGTGAACGGCGAATGCTAACATTGCATCAACAAATCCCGGATAGACGAAGTTGGTTAACCAGAAATCCAAGGAAGTAATGTCATTCAAGATAGACGGTGACAGGCGATACAAGCTATATGGTCAGCAGTCGCTCAATATCGTTGTTAACATATTGTATCCAATAGCCACACCACATATTTATCAGATTCGAGTGACTCAGTTGACCGAAGAGTAGTCGACATTGGTAGTATCATCTGCATACATTATGAAGTTGACAATTTCACTTGCATTTGGTAAGTCATTAACATATTAGGCCCCAGGATTTTATTAAAACATGCCACCATGTTTCCAGGATTTCTGGCAATTTTTTAACGATATTACCTCCTTGTGTTAAAAAATGTGTAGACAAAACTATTCAATATTAACAATTACAAGTTGTGTTTATTTTGAAGAGTAGTAATTTCTCCACATGTATGTATACATAGAAATAGGAAATATTAATAAAATGTTGACATTTGACAAGATTTAACAAGATTTAACAAGATTTGCCATCCAAGCCAAAAGCCCAGATGGCAAGTGGACAAGGAAGCCATTGGCTTATCGAGAGTCTAACAATGTTCACCTACTTATAACCCGCCCTCCTGAGATATGTGTCAACCTTGTTTTTAAACATATTCACGCTGCTAGCAGTTACACAATCTGTAGACAATTTGTTCCATTCATTTATTGTCCTCTGTGAGAAAGAGTGCTTCCTGATGTCCAATCTACATTGATCCTTTACTAATTTTACCTCATGTCCTCTAGTTCTGCTATCCTTCTTGAGTGAGAAAAACATATTTCTATCAATATTTTCATACCCATTCAATATCTTAAAAACTTCAATCTGATCTCCTCTTAACCTCCTTGTCTTTAGAGTTGTTAAACCACATTCTTTCAGGCGTTCTTCATAACTAAGGTCTCTAAGTTCTGGAATCATTTTAGTTGCTCTCCTTTGTATGCGTTCAAGCGTACCTATATCCTTCTTACGATATGGTCTCCATGCTTGTATACAGTATTCTAAATGAGGTCTAACTATTGCTTTATAAAGAGGTATAATTAACTTTTTTCCCTTGTATGTTATGTTTCTTCTAATCAATCCAAGAATTTGATTACCCTTTGAAGCTGCAATACCACACTGCTCTGAAACTTTCATATCAGCGCTTATTGTAACTCCTAAGTCCTTTTCTTTTACAGTAGTACCCACAACAGTATCTCCCATTTTATAGTTTACATTCAAGTTCCCATGTCCTGTATGTAGGCATTTACATTTCCCAAAATTGAACAGCATCTGCCATTTCTCAGACCATTTCACTAATCTGTCTAGATAGTTTTGTAAATGTTGTTTATCACCATCAGTATTAACCTTTCTAAACAGTTTTGTGTCATCCGCAAATTTTAGTACGTTACTTGTTATACTGTCGCCCAAGTCATTGATATAAATTAAGAATAATATAGGTCCTAATACTGATCCTTGAGGTACCCCACTCAAAACCGATTTCCAGTTTGAAACTTCTCCATCTACTACAACTCGTTGCCTTCTATCAGTCAGCCATTGTTCTATCCAGTCAGTTATGCTATCCCCGATACCATGGGCTTTTAATTTAAGTAGTAATCTTTGATGTGGCACTTTGTCAAAAGCTTTCTGAAAATCTAAGTAGATAATATCTACTGGCGATCCCACGTCTATCCACTTAGTGATTTCTTCCAAAAAACATAATATATTTGTTAAGCATGAGCTCGCTTTAAGGAATCCATGTTGAGATGAATTTAATAATTTATACTTAATGAGGAAGTCCACCATATGGTCTTTAATTAACCTTTCTAATAATTTACAAATCACTGACGTTAAACTCATTGGTCTGTAATTCTCTGACTTATTTCTCGAACCCTTTTTAAATAATGGTATGATGTTTGCTTCTTTCCATTCAAACGGAACAACTCCCTCTTTTAATGACAAGTTGAATACTCTTGCAAGTGGTATACTGATTTGATCTACTGTTTCCATTAGTAATTTTGGAGGAATCCCATCCACTCCCGGTGATTTGTTATCCTTCATTGCCTTTATTTTCTTAGCTACCAATTCTGGAGTTACAACTAACAGTCCTAAATAGTCAGATTTAGCCCCCTGAAATTTAGCATCAGCAACTGGTAATGAACTAATATCTTCTTTGGTAAACACTGAACTGAAGTAACCATTTAGGTCTTCCGCCATTAAAAACCCCTGTGATATTATATTTCCAGCACTGTCTTCTAGAGGTCCAACCTTGTCTTTTACGTTTTGTTTACTCCTGACATATGCATAAAAACTCTTGCTGTCATTTTTTATGTTACATGCCAGTTTTTGCTCATAGCTTCTTTTAGATTGTTTGATTTCAGTTGTAGCTGCATTAAGTGCCTCTTTGTATTTTGCATAGTCTTCTTCCTTTCTGGTACGCCTATAAACCCTCCACATAGTTTGTTTTAGCATTATTTTTCTAATTGCCTCTTTAGACAAGTGTTTCTTTCTACACCGTTTTCCTTGTTTTTGGAAGGGAACAAATTTATCGATGATACTCTCAATTTCATATTTTAGAATATTCCAACATTCAATTGCGGTCTTATTCATCAGCATGTTATTCCAATCTAGCTTTGCTAAGTATTTTCTCATATCTTTGTAGTTACCTTCGTGGAAGTTTCTCTTGTACGTTTTCTTATTTTTACTTTCTGATTTTACATTGATGTCAAAATGTATTTGATTATGGTCACTATTACCCAATGGTTCAAATATTTTTACATTGTCCACTAATTCTTTTTGTGATGACAAAACTATATCTAATACATTTTCTCCCCTGGTTGGTTCTAGTACGTGCTGAGTAAGAAAGCTATCCTGGATTAAACATAGAAATTGTTGATCCTCAATCCCTGTGCTCTCTAGAGAATTCCATTGTATGTGTCCATGGTTAAAATCTCCCATTATGATACATTCCCCTTAACTAACTTCCTTTATAGCGTTTTTTATTTTTGTGTTGTCCTCTTCGTTTATGTTTGGACTTCGGTAAACTAATCCAATAGTTAATTTTGAATTTCCTGAAACAATTTTGTACCAAACAGCTTCATCGCAATCTGCTTCCCTTTCTAGTTTTATTTCATAAGCCTGAATAGATTTTTTAACATATAAAATAACTCCCCCGCCCCTTCTTCCTATTCGATCTTTCCTAAACACTACGTATCCTGTCAGTCCTAATTCAGCATCTGTTATATCTATGTTGGCCCATGATTCAGTTATAACCAATTATGTGAGGTTCAATATCTTCTACCATAATGTTTAATTCGTTTTTCTTAATTACTATGCTCCTTGCATTTAAACATACGCATCTATAACCTTTTTCAGAGGTGTTTTTCGGATGATTTGATACTGGTTTATCTGTGCTAGTGGCCTCTTGTTCTGCTTGAGACACCTCTAGATAACCCCCCTGTACTTCTAGTTTAAAGAATGTTTACTTCCAAAAAATATTTGTCATTGTACCCAAGTCGCTATCTACTGCTGCTGAAAGTTTGTCCGCGAATACTGCCGCCCCCTTTCCACTTAAATGAAGCCCATCCTTCATGTACATATCAGCCCTCCCAAAAAACTTCCCCATAAATCCACAAATCCAACTTCCTCTTCCCTACACAGCCTCTGGACTAACATGTTAATTGCCATCCCCCGACAATTTCGATATTTGTGACCCCTCCTGCCCATTACAGGTAAAATCCCTGACAGTATTACCTGCTCAACCCGCGTCTGTTTTAGTGTTCTGACCAACTGCCTATATTTCCTAACTATGGCAGTTGTACCCTCCCTCTCTACGTTATTTGTCCCTACGTGTACTAAAACAGATCCACCCTTACCCGAGCCTACGATGTTTTTTACCCTCTCAGATATTTTGGCTCCAGGAAAGCAGACCACCACATCATCTCCCTTGTTTAAGACTCTGTCAGTCTTCCTAAATATCGAATCCCCCACAAACACTCTCGCTCTCTTCCTCCCCCCTCTATCACTGCTGCAGAATAACTCTTCCTTTCGATCCTCTCCATCACAATCTGCCCTGACCCCTTCCCTCCTGTCTCCCCCACTTCCCACTCCTTCGCTCTTGTCTCTCCCACTCCCCTCTCCTTCACTCCGGTTTTTTCCCTTCCGTCTCCCCCACTCCCTTCTCCTTCCCCCTGTCTCCCCTACTCCCCTCTCCTTCACTCCGGTTGTTTTCCCTCCCGTCTCCCCCACTCCCTTCTCCTTCCCTCCTGTCTCCGCTACTCCCCTCTCCTTTACTCCGGTTATCTTCCCTCCCATCTCCCCCACTCCCTTCTCCTTCCCTCCTGTCTCCCCTACTCCCCTCTCCTTCACTCTGGTTGTCTTCCCTCCCGTTCCTTTCCTTCCCGTTTCCTTACGTCCTGTCTCCCTATGACCTGTCACTTTCCCTCCTCTCAGCTTCCTCCCAGGCTGAGGTGAGCTCACCCTAGCATCTCTTGTGTCTTTCCCCACTTTATCGTCTACTGTTCCCCCACCGGAACTACTGGCACAACTCCCCTGTTCCCTTCCCACCATTGCCACAACGAGCAGCCTCAGCTCTTCCAACTCCACCTCTAGTTCCTTCATCTTCGCGCATCCCCTACACTCAAAACTAAAACTATCTGGCTGGACCTCAGCCCAGGACTTCTCGCACCCAGACTTGACGAAGTCCACCCAGTTACTGCAACTGCCACAAATTAAGTGCCTTGTGGCCTTTAACTGCCGTTTGCACGGCGCCATCATACAATTTAGTTTTAATTAGTTTGCAACGTTAGCCTTGAATAAGGCTGTTTTTGTGATCAAAAGAACACTTTAGGCTAATATACTTGTTAACTGTGTCTTCTATTAACCTCGCATGAGAAAAAAAATCCTGCCACCTAACGAATACGGAGAACACTGTGTAACAAAACAACGAAGTCAGTGTGTACTAATTTACGCTAAAAGCCTGCTGTTAAATCCTTTTTACCGAAAACGTTTACTACCACTATGTCAGATATTACCTTATGTATGTAATTTAAGTAAATAAATCACTTTATCTTATATATATATATATATATATATATATATATATATATATTAGCCAATGTAAACGATAGCTCGATGCACGGGTTGAATGACCTGTAAACAAACTCCCTTTTATCACTCGTTGAGTTTGAATCCGGGAAAAAAAATACTACCTCTGTTAACAAAAACGGTTTCTTAATATATGTCTACAAGAAGTTGGTGAACAATATATGTATAATACTAATACTTATTCTAACCAATATTCAATGTTACTGACTATTCACTATGTTATCTCAATTTTCGAATTATAAACACCCCTATTAACGGTCGCTGAATTCCCTGACAGAATCCGAAACTAACTTACTCTAAAATACTCCCTCTGACTAATAATTAGCAAAACCTGTTTCCTAATATATGTCTACAATACGTTTGTGTATAATATATATGCAATAGTAATACTTATTCTATTTGATATTCCGCGTATTTCTGTAAATGATCTACACCAAATTCAAGTCGCTGCACCAAATCCAAGTATCCGGAAATATTTGATAACAATTTGCAAAGACAAAATAGTACATTTGTTAAAACTTTGAAAGTTGCGACTGACATTTGACAATGATCCCATGCTATAACCCTATGCAACTCAGCGAAGAAAATGTAGCTATATGCTTTGCGCTACTGAAAACATTATCAAATTCTGACGGTTATTTTTCCGGTTACACCATATTTTATCATGACAAATATAGAAAACAAAATGTCGAGATAGTTTGAACAAAACTGATGAAAATCAAGATTTCCGAAAGGGCAACACATGCGCGTAACGAACTGTTGTTGTTGCAAAATGTATCCGCTATGGTGTGGCAAAATTTGGTAGCGTTTAGTTCAGTAGTTATTCGCAAGGATTTTTTTTAATAGAGGGTTCTGTATGCGGCCGGCGGCGGCCGTTCCAGGACTGCACAGAGCGGCCGGCCGCGGCCGTTTTGGGGTCTAATCAATTATCAGAAAAGTAGGGGACTAAGGGTAAATCTTAGAGGTACCCCTGTGTTAATATTCAGCATATCTGATTTATACGTATTGCTTACGAGTTTGTAAGTAACTTTTTAATAAATGTAATGCTACATTCGTTATTCCATAGTTACTTAGTTTACTAAGAAAGCTTTTGATGAGTTTAACAATACATTGGTTGGGGTTTCACGATTATCAAAGACTGTAGTTTTTCTTTCAACTAATTCTAACACGGCCAGATCTGTCGAGTGTAGTTTTCAAAAATCGTATAGGTGTGCACAAAGCATGCCATGCTGCTAAACGTATTTGCAAATTTGATTATAAATAACTTTTTCTACGATTGTTGATAAAACTGGAGGGAGCGATATTAGTTTATAATTGTTGAAATTTGGGTCGTCTTCTTTCTTAATTATCAGAATGACTTTGACGATTTTAAGTTAATCTGGGAATATTCCTGTGTTTAATAATTGTGTTGTGATTATGGTGAGAGGCCTCATTAATTCATCTTTTATATATTTTAGATGCAATAAATGTGTAAGCCACTTCCACAAAAGAATATACAGGCGTTATGTCTGGCACAAATCGTGAGAAAACCACTAATATGATGTTTGTCATTGTAGCTGTAAATGATTTGTATTATTTGTTTTAGGTGTAGTGATCCAAAACCACGACCTTCGACGTTTCGCATTAATTAATTTGTTGTTGTTGATGTTTTAGGGATATGACATCGAAGCCACAAATTGTCTTCTTTGGGAGCGAATCTATTATCTTGCTTATTATCTCTTTATCGTTTGGCTGAAAATGGCTTTTTTCAAAATAACTTGATGGGAAGCCTGTCTGGGGCGAAACACGTACATCCTTGTTATTAGGCTAGAAACAAATCTCTGAACCATCAAGCAAGGCTCTAGCAGTACGTAACTGAAAGCTCTAGCAGTACGTAACTGAAGGCTCTAGCAGTACGAAACTGAAGTATGAAGCTTTCATTCAAGTTACTCAACGTTGGCGTTGCAGTTTTTGTAAAAAATAGAAAACAACATGGATATACATGCTAGCTTCGCACAATATCAATATGTTATCTTTATAACTAAGTATCGAATGTTTTGCAGTCGACTCTTCCTACTTGTTTGGTCATGGTTCACTAACATAATATAGCGGAACGTGAAGACAAGTGCAGGGTTACTGGAATGGTGGTCATTGGCAAGCAATTAATAACCGCATGTCTTTTTTTGTGAGTTGTGACTAGAAGAACACGTTCTGCATATATATATATATATATATATATATATATATATATATATATATATATATATATATATATATATATATATATATATATATATATATATATATATATATATATATATATATATATATATGTATATATATATGTATATATATGTATATATATATGTATATATATATATATATATATATATATATATATATATATATATATATATATATATATATATATATATATATATATATATATATCGGCCAACAATAGCTAGAATTGCACAGTGTATGTCAAAGCTGAGACGGTTTTCTAATAAACCGCATATTACATATAATAAAATTTACGGAATGGATGGAATTCCGCCAACAAAATCCTCATGAAAACAATAAAACAAATTAGTGCACCACTTGCAAGAGTGTTCAACTTGCCATTAAAAGAGAGAGTGGTTTCTTTTTAATGGAAGTCAGATGATTACATACCAGTGAGTTTAACATCCATGATTTGTTAATTATAACTATATATATATATATATATATATATATATATATATATATATATATATATATCAAGGACGTGTATGTTTGATCTTCTAATAGTTTCATAACTGGTTAACAAATAACTGGCATGCTGGCACTAGTGTATTCTGCTTAGTAGGTTTGAATATACTTTGTTTATATTTGATTAATTTGCTTAATACTTGTTGTGTGTGTTGTGTGTTCTTTTGTTCTGACTATTGTGTCATATACTTATCTCCAGTAGTAAGCACGAGTGTTTCGTACTGTGTTATCGAAAACCAATCGATAGCGTAATCCGGGTGAAGCGATTGGGAAACTTAATTTATAGGGTTTCTTTCTATCGGGAGTTACTTCGGATTGTTTGGACCAAGAGTTACGTTTTGGGAATATTAAACCTTCTCCATATGCTACGTACCGCCAGTAAGAGTAAGCCACGTGTGAAAGTAGCTACCTACTTAGATCCGTGAGAGCAAGAATTAATAAAATATATCGCTTTTAATGAGCGTTCGCAAATACAGGGCCATTATTATTTTCGCTACTAGAAATCAGGCATAGTTCGGGATATTTCATAGCCATGACTGATAGATTAAAGCATGGTAAATTGTTGGGATGAAACAGTCGTAACTCTAACCTAAATGCAAGAGCAGCGGCATTAACTAATTAATTAATCATAACTTTATCACCGGCCTACACCTGCCTCTTAACCCATCTATTTACAGAGGGTAAACTAATCAAGTACTGCTACGTGTTGCAACAATCAAACTCCATATTGTTGTAGTTAATCATTATTGTTAACATGACATGACATCATGCTTTCATTAACATATTTTATGCTTATATATTCATATATATATATATATATATATATATATATATATATATATATAAAATATATTACATATATATATATTTACATGAAAATATATTAATGAAAACACGATGTTATGCCATGCTAATAATATTAACTAAAAGAATATGGAACTTGATTGTTGCAACACATAGCAGTACTTGATTAGTCGATATATGGTGACTGCTTTTATATATATATATATATATATATATATATATATATATATATATATATATATATATATATATATATATAAATATATATATATATATATATATATATATATATATATATATATATATATATATATATATATATATATATATATATATATATATATATATATATATATATATATATATATATATATATATATATATATATATATATATATATATATATATATATATATATATATATATATATATATATATATATAAACACCGCTGAATGTTTTTCAGGAAAGAAGCAATGCAGTTATACGTTCTGTGTTTTGTCATCGGCTTTGCAAGAAGTTGTCTTGGTGAGTGTAGTGTTTCCTTCCTGCATCTGCTATGCCTTATACAAGCAACTATATCGTTAGAGTTATTCATAACTATTGTTCCTTATACTGTATTATTTTGATGTTTACAAATTTCATACGCGTTTGTTATTTTCACTATTCTCATAATTCTATTGTTAATTGTATTGGACGGTAACGTGGGCATGTTGCTGATTTTACTTTACGTTACATTACTTAATGTTTTATATTTCCAGGCGTGGTGCAAGACAACTTCTTGCTCGTCACCGATTCCGTCAACGACGGATTGTTCCAAGTAGATTTATCAACAGGATCTGGATTGAAGATCCCTTTGTCTCAGCAGACAAATCCAATTGCAATCGGATACGATCCCATGGATTCAAAAATATATTGGACAGATGTCCAAGACAAAGTCATTAAAAGGTCAAATTTAGATGGATCCGTTGAAGAAGTCGTCAAATCGCTCCACAAAGGTACGTGTCCATGTGTTATTAATTTATTTGTGTTGTGTTGTGTAATCAACATATTGAAAAGTGTTTTGCTGCTGCTAGATAAATCGGACCATCGCGTTGGCTTTCCTCCTTCCTATATTCACATCTTGCAACATTCTAACCGTTTTGAATTATAGAAATGGGAGATCCCAACTAGACCCGCGCCAATTTAGCGAGCGGAAATCCCGCTAATCCGTGATATGCCTTATGTCCAATATCCATAAGAAGTATTTCAACCTGTATCTCTTCGTTCTCCCTCTGTCCCTATTATCTTCCCATTGTCTTCACTTTGCCTACATGCATCTGTTTGAACTGTTTGCTTATTCACCACATATGTAGATAAGCAACTTGTTACTGGATTTGACTCAGACTCAGTCCCAGACGGCATTGCGATCGACATCGCGGCCCGACTTGTGTATTACACGGACACTGACGCCGACATCATAGGTGTGATGACACTGGATGGAAGCCAACATTTCACACTTATAACTGAAGATATGGACCAACCCCGGGCCATAGTTCTACACCCAGCAGATGGGTGAGTTTACCCAGTAATGATCAGCTGATATTCGTTTCCCCGTAATAAGTCGAACGAGTAGTGGTCCTTGTCAAAATATTAAGTCAGTTGTTGTTCTTGGTGGAGTCAAATGTCCCTTATTTCGTTGGTGGGAGTCAAATGTCCCTTATTTCATTTACCAACATCTAACGTTTAACGACAGTTGTTATTTTTATTTGATAAAGAGGTTGACCCACTATAAACTAGCTATAGTTTCAGATTATTTTAAATTGATGGGGCATTCATTCCAAATCCTAGGCGCAGCTACAGAGAAAGCACGTTTACCCGAACACGATATGTAAGAATGGACAGTTTAAATCTCAAGCAAAAGTAAAAGAAATCTGGGCGTAATTTCAACAAACAATTCCGAAAAAGAGCTTTCTTGAGCGACTGCCACTCTGAGCAACACTCCAAGCAAGGGGATACACAACACTTGAGCGACTGCCACACTGAGCAACACTCTAAGCAAGGTGATACACAACACTTGAGCGACTGCCACACTGAGCAACACTCCAAGCAAGGGGATACACAACACTTGAGCGACTGCCACACTGAGCAACACTCTAAGCAAGGGGATACACAACACTTGAGCGACTGCCACACTGAGCATCACTCCAAGCAAGGGGATACACAACACTTGAGCGACTGCCACACTGAGCAACACTCCAAGCAAGGGGATACACAACACTTGACCGACTGCCACACTGAGCAACACTCTAAGCAAGGGGATACACAACACTTGAGCGACTGCCACACTGGGCAACACTCCAAGCAAGGGGATACACAACACTTGACCGACTGCCACACTGAGCAACACTCCAAGCAAGGGGATACACAACACTTGACCGACTGCCACACTGAGCAACACTCCAAGCAAGGGGATACACAACACTTGACCGACTGCCACACTGAGCAACACTCTAAGCAAGGGGATACACAACACTTGAGCGACTGCCACACTGAGCAACACTCTAAGCAAGGGGATACACAACACTTGAGCGACTGCCACACTGAGTAACACTCTAAGCAAGGGGATACACAACACTTGAGCGACTGCCACACTGAGCAACACTCCAAGCAAGGGGATACACAACACTTGACCGACTGCCACACTGAGCAACACTCTAAGCAAGGGGATACACAACACTTGAGCGACTGCCACACTGAGCAACACTCTAAGCAAGGGGATACACAACACTTGAGCGACTGCCACACTGAGCAACACTCCAAGCAAGGGGATACACAACACTTGAGCGACTGCCACACTGAGCAACACTCTAAGCAAGGGGATACACAACACTTGAGCGACTGCCACACTGAGCAACACTCCAAGCAAGGGGATACACAACACTTGACTGACTGCCACACTGAGCAACACTCCAAGCAAGGGGATACACAACACTTGACCGACTGCCACACTGAGCAACACTCTAAGCAAGGGGATACACAACACTTGAGCGACTGCCACACTGAGCAACACTCCAAGCAAGGGGATACACAACACTTGAGCGACTGCCACACTGAGCAACACTCCAAGCAAGGGGATACACAACACTTGAGCGACTGCCACACTGAGCAACACTCTAAGCAAGGGGATGCACAACACTTGAGCGACTGCCACACTGAGCAACACTCTAAGCAAGGGGATACACAACACTTGAGCGACTGCCACACTGAGCAACATTCTAAGCAAGGGGATACACAACACTTGACCGACTGCCACACTGAGCAACACTCCAAGCAAGGGGATACACAACACTTGACCGACTGCCACACTGAGCAACACTCTACGCAAGGGGATACACAACACTTGAGCGACTGCCACACTGAGCAACACTCTAAGCAAGGGGATACACAACACTTGAGCGACTGCCACACTGAGTAACACTCTAAGCAAGGGGATACACAACACTTGAGCGACTGCCACACTGAGCAACACTCCAAGCAAGGGGATACACAACACTTGACCGACTGCCACACTGAGCAACACTCTAAGCAAGGGGATACACAACACTTGAGCGACTGCCACACTGAGCAACACTCTAAGCAAGGGGATACACAACACTTGAGCGACTGCCACACTGAGCAACACTCTAAGCAAGGGGATACACAACACTTGAGCGACTGCCACACTGAGCAACACTCTAAGCAAGGGGATACACAACACTTGAGCGACTGCCACACTGAGCAACACTCCAAGCAAGGGGATACACAACACTTGATCGACTGCCACACTGAGCAACACTCTAAGCAAGGGGATACACAACACTTGAGCGACTGCCACACTGAGCAAAACTCCAAGCAAGGGGATACACAACACTTGACCGACTGCCACACTGAGCAACACTCCAAGCAAGGGGATACACAACACTTGACCGACTGCCACACTGAGCAACACTCTAAGCAAGGGGATACACAACACTTGAGCGACTGCCACACTGAGCAACACTCTAAGCAAGGGGATACACAACACTTGAGCGACTGCCACACTGAGCAACACTCTAAGCAAGGGGATACACAACACTTGAGCGACTGCCACACTGAGCAACACTCTAAGCAAGGGGATACACAAAACTCTTCTTCAATGTTAATACACATGTCAGAGTTTTTACCGGCGCTAGCAAATTAACTTATCACGCATGTACGCACGCACGCATATATGCACGTTCTTACGCACGCACGCACGCACACAACGTAAACATCGGTCAAAATCCACAAGATCACCAACTCTAACAACAGTTGCACTTGTTTTTCTCTTGCTCATTATTGACCTTTGTCAGACTCATGTACTGGAGCGACTGGGGAAGTTCACCCAAGATCGAGGTTGCAGCCATGGATGGTAGTCAACGTAGAGTACTCATTAGTCTCAGGTCTATGTCATGGGCCAACGGCCTAACGATAGACCCAGTAGGTAAGCTACATTTACATCCTCGGGTTATTCGCATTATACGTAATACGAGAGTGGTGATTCCCGCAATACTCACAGACTCGTGTCCCAAACGAGAACCCGGAACAAATGGCATTAATCTTAAACGTTCTGGTCGGACAAATATGTAGGTAATTAAAAGTATGGTTATGGGATATTTACACCCGAATTCATTAGCCACGAAACACATAGATGTTTGTATTATTTAATAATGTCCCTCGTTATAGGTGATATACATATGTATATTTAGTGCCCGCGGGCCGGGCCGGGCCGGGTCTCTACATAATTTCGGGCCGGGCCTGGGCCTACATACTGCGGATCCGGGCCGGGCCTGGGCTGAAAACAATTTAAGCACAACGTGCTTAGGCCGGGCCTGGGCCTAATGTTAGCGGGCCGGGCCGGGCCTGGACATAATAAAAATATTCATACAAAACACCGATTATTACTTTATTGTTTTAATAAAAACTGATTATAAATTGTAATTCCGGTTAATGAATGCTTAAAATTATTTCTTTAGTATTATATAGTTGCAAATTGAGACCTTGCATGGAACCTAAAGCCCCATAAGGAGCCAGCCCCAAAATGTTTATTTTAGAAATATTTGCATAGGCAATCAAGCCATGATTAACCATCAACTTATCACCCTTTGACCATACCAGTGGACATTTTCTAGGTGGACATTGTCTAGGTCTTCCCTCCAAACATTGCCCACCTGAATGACCTGCCCACTGCCAAGTGCCCACTAGGCCACTAGCCCACTACCCAGTACCCAACCCAGTTGGTAACTGGTATTTCTCCCAGGTCTTAATTAATTCACACTTGTACTAATTCACACATGTCTGAACATTTCTGTCTCAGGCTAGTGACTGCAGGCCTGTTGGAAATGCCACTGGGTGTCAGTGCCAGTGGGTAACATTTAATTGAAATATCATATTAAATTATGTTAACTTAGTTGAGCTAATTCAATTAACAATATAAATTGAGGTTATGGCTTGCATATGGGTTAAGTCAGGGTTAGATAAACAAATCTCCTACCCTAACCATAAGCCAATACATTAAAGCCAAATATAACAAATGTTATCATATTTAATAGTAATGACACTAAGAAGTTTTTCTTTATTTTTCTTCAGGATATTCGTAAGTTTGAAGAAGTTGGTGGTGCTGGATTTTTAGAACTCATCCAGCACACTATGGACTTCAGCATAAGAGTAGTACTCCACTAAGAGCTAAGGATATTATGCCCCATCCCATATATGTATATATGTTTTTTATTTAATAAAACAATAAGTCTGTTTTACAGTTTATTTGTTTTTCGTCTTTGTTATAAGATTATGGGTTTATCTTCTCTAAACTTAGCGGGCCGCGGGCTTGCGGGCCGCGGGCTTACCCATCTTTGGCCCGCGGGTATGGGCCGGGCCTGGGCCAAACATTCACGGTCTGAGTCGGGCCTGGGCGTAAATTCTAGTTTGCAGGCCTGGGCCGGGCCGGGCTTGAAAAATTATTGCGGGCTTGGGCCGGGCCTGGACTCTAACTGCTAATTGCGGGCCGGGCTTGGGATCAAATTCTAGGCCTGAGCAGGGCACTAAGTCGTATATACACTAAGTAAGGTTGGTTATAGTTGCATTTTAATTAATGACCGTTTCCTTTTTTTTCGAGGACTACGTACACCGACAGCAATATAAACTAGAAATGAATTGTTGTCTTATACGAAATATGATATATATATATATATATATATATATATATATATATATATATATATATATATATATATATATATATATATATATATATATATATATATTATGTGAACCCGTGCGTAGGAAAACGACTTTACTGGTGCGAAGTTCTACTAGACACTATCGAGTCTGCGGCAGTCGATGGCAGCGACCGAAAGATATTAATAAAGACGTCAGGAATGCATTTCTTTGGAATAGCTTTCATTGCACCAAACGTGTTCTACACCAGTTGGAATCGCAAGTATGCGTAGACCAATGAACATGTGCTGCTACATTTTGTCTTAAGTAAAGGCCTATATTATATATATATATATATATATATATATATATATATATATATATATATATATATATATATATATTGCAACGCTGTGAAATATTTACAAAATATAACTACAGTAAGTCACTTATCATATCTTTGAAAAACAAAAATATACAGCTATATTTATTGCCATTTTAGCACGTTTATTAAACTATTATTGGACGTATTTATAATATTATAATATTCTAAGTATTCTAGATATGAATGAAATAACATAAGTGGACATGGTGATGATTTTTGACATTTTGTGATTTAATGTATTATATGTATTTCTCTCATCAGGTGTTATCGTTTATAGATACGTGTCAAAGATAAATGTTTTTGACCCAACACCGACACCTGAGCAAGTCGGACCTGATTTATTCAGTCATCCCAATGGTATTGTCGCTTACAGCCGTGGAAATAATGCGTATGGTAAGGATGTTTAATTATGTGGCACATAATTCAGTTTTAATATCATAACGCGGATTCCTGGTATCAGAAAAATGGTAAACTGTTATTTAATTATGTAGTACCGTGCATGCCCTTCATAGAATGTGCTTCATATATATTGTACGACCTTCATTTCTATTGGCCTGGTTGAAGATGTCTCCAGCCTAGCTTTTTATTATGTTGGACTCGCAAGTCGCATAGTTCAATCGATTGGGTGTTAACGTCCATTAATAGTTTGCTGTAATATATTGGAACGTCTTTCACAATCAGTGGGTAACTGAATTGCGTTTAACCTATGTAAGTTCTTGCATACGAAGTGGGGACATTGGCCCCGGCCCTTTAATGTGCCCAGTGCTACCAATTTGCACAATAATGCACAACTATGATAATTATCCACAAAACTACGACAATCTGCTGGTGGGGTAGAAAGGGACACATGCAGTGGTAAAAAAATAAAATGTTCAATAAAAGGCTCATTGTTTTGGAGGCAAAGTCAAAAAAATTTCAGTGACAACAAATTGCGCATTTTTTAATTAAGACATTTTACGAAGGGGCTAAAAATCAATATATCTACAATATTTCACGATTAACCAATCTGTACCACTAACAGTTTAGTCACTGAGTTATTTGAACAGTGCATCATAAATATGGAATATAGTCCCTCCAAAATGGAAAAATACACACCCAAGGTTAATTTTCAAATAAAAATTTATAATGTGAAAAATTGAGAAAACTGTCGTTGATACATATCGGTGTACCTTGAAATATTTTAGAGTTACTTTGTAAACAACTGCTACTTTGTAGGCCTTTCGCATGGTACATGTACTTTACAAAACAGAATATATAAATATGGAAGTTGTATTATACATATGAATGACATCTTTGGTGGCTGCAAGAATATCAGAGCGCTGGCAAACAATAAATATGCCATGACATTATAACTCTCAAGAAACTTTGTACTCGTTGAGCGACCTGTACAATAAATGTTTAATATATATATATGACTTTGCACTGCTTAGTTTTTAGACTGCATCAAGTAAAGGCTAAACACGTTGACATTTCAAAACAAGTTTTGTACATAGGGTTATATGTAGGGTTATATATATATATATATATATATATATATATATATATATATATATATATATATATATATATATATATATATATATATATATATAAATATATATATATATATATATATATATATATATATATATATATATATATATATATATATATATATATATATAGTAATCGGGCGTATGTTACCTACCTAAATTCCCAAGTTGACTGTGATTATTATTTTCCTTTTCCGTTAGACGTTCAGATGAATAGTTCATGTAGCTATCTGAATGGCGGATGTAAACACGTTTGTCTTGCAACACCAACCGGACATCGATGCGCGTGCCCGGACGGACTGAACTTTGTCAACGGAACAGAATGTTCAATTCCAATGTGTACGTTGCAATGCTTTTATTCTGTACAGTATACATATAAAGCTACATGGAACAATATGTGAAACGTAGAGGTACATGTTAAGGTACGTTTTGATATAGCGCGGAATCCAGTCATTGGGACAGCCCAAACCGCTTTATACTTCACCACCTGGTAGGCCTGTTCATTCCAACGCCATCTCCAATTCTCTGGGAGGCATTCAGCAGTTCCATTACTGCGCGAAGACGTTCACATATCCACCCTTGATTGTAGCCAGGTACTCATTTATATAAAGTTTTGAAACAGCAGCAAGAGGATTCCAACCCAGGTTTTCTTGCTTTACAGTCCGGCATTCTAACGGTTAAGCTACACACAAATATAGAAGGAAATGTCGGCAGATTCAAATTATACAATATTTGGTCTGTTTTTTTAATTGATTAATCAATGTACACGATGTGCACTTGGGGAACATCATTTTGTTTTCGTTCTACTGCAAATCTGTATGATAAAAATGTTTGGTTGACTGGTTCAATGTTGTAGTTTTTGCTCTCTTCATTGAAGACATTTATTTGCTTGCTTTAACCTATAATAATACATTTATTCCGATTCAGACACGTGTCCCGAGGAATACACAGCGAAGAAGGGACGCATTCGAAGTCCCGGGTACCCAGGTTACAGAAACAATCTGCACTGTGTCATCATAATACGACTGAACAACACGCAACACGAACAACGCCGCATTCGGCTTTACGTGGAGGATTTTGACGTACCAGACAAACATGACTACTTCCTGATTGAAAAGAACAAGGTCACGGGTTCGAGACTACAGAGATATAGCACGTATACAGGTGTTGTTGTCATGTTGTTGCCTGGTTGGTGGTTCATTGGTTGGTTGCTTGTTTAGATTTAACAAGGTTTAACAAGATTGCCATCTCGAACAACAAGTTCCAGATAGCAAGTGGACAAGGAAGCCATTGGCTTATCGAGAGTCCAACAATTTTCTCATCTATGTGTAGCCCGCCCTTATCAGATATATGTCAATTCTATTTTTAAACATATTCACACTACTAGCATTAACACAATCATTTGGCAGTTTGTTCCATTCATTTATCACCCTCTGTGAGAAAGAGTACTTTCTCATGTCCAACCTACACTGCTCCTTAACTAATGCTGCTTTGTGTCCTCTGGTTCTACTGCCTTCTTTAAGTTTGAAGAACATATTCCTATCAACATCCTCATAACCGTTCACTATTTTAAACACTTCTATTTGGTTTCCTTTTAGTCTCCTGGTCTCTAGTGTTGTCAAACCACATTGTAATAAGCGACTTTCGTAACTAAGGTCTCTTAATTCTGGAATAATTTTAGTTGCTCTTCGTTGTATTCTTTCTAGCTTATCTATGTCTTTTTTACGATATGGCCTCCATGCTTGAATACAATATTCCAAATGTGGTCTAACTATTGCCTTGTACAGGGGTACAATTATATGTTTCTCCTTATACGTGATAGTTCTCCTAATACGCCCTAGAATTTGATTTCCTTTCGAAGCAGCAATCCCACATTGCTCTGAAACTTTCATGTCAGCATTAAATCTTACTCCTAAATCCTTTTCTTGTGTGGTTCTACCTAGTACAGCATCCCCCATTTTATATTCCTCGTCCATATTTCCATGTCCTATGTGTATACATTTAAACTTCCCAAAATTGAATAACATTTGCCATTTTTCTGACCATTTAACTAATTTTTCTAGATCATCCTGTAAACTTTGTTTATCTGCATCATTAGTAACCTTTCTGAATACTTTTGTGTCATCTGCAAATTTGAGTACTTCGCTAGATATGTCATCCTCCAAATCATGTATATATATATTAAACACAGTATAGGGCTTAATATTGATCCCTGTAGTACCCCACTCAAAACAGATTTCCAGTTTGACATCTCACCATCTACTATTACTCTCTGTCTTCTGTGTGTAAGCCACTTTTCTATCCAGTTGATTACAACATTGCCTATACCATGGGCTTTTAGTTTAAGTAACAATCTTTGATGTGGCACTTTATCGAAAGCTTTCTGAAAATCTAAGTAGACAACATCCACTGGTGGCCCGTCATCTACCCACTTTGTAATTTCTTCTTAAAAACATAAGAGATTGGTTAGACATGACCTTGCTTTTAGGAATCCATGTTGAGATGTATTTATTAATTTATGTTTTACGAGGAATTCCACCATGTGGTCTCTAATTAATGTTTCGAGTAATTTAAAACCATGAAGGTTCGATTCCAGTCAGGGTGCTGGCTTCATCACCTCGAAGTCGTGGGTTCCTGTCCAGTCCGGGAGATTGCGTTTCATATAAATTGGGTACATCTATATATATATATATATATATATACGTTTGTGCGTGCGTGTGTGTGTGTGCGTTTGTGCGTGTGTGTATGTGTGTGTGTGCGTGCGTGCGTTGGTGTGTGTGTGTGCGTGTGCGTGTGTATGTGTGTGTGCACGCGCGCGCGCGTGTCTGTGTGTGTGTGAGTGCGTGCGTGCGCTGGTGCGTACGTGTGTGAGTATGTGTGTGTGTTTCTCTTAAAATGTGATAATTGCTTCACTTGTTTACGGATATGTTATATTTTGAATCTAGTGAAAACTTCACAGGAAGACTCAAAATGGTTGTTCGTCACTGATGGCTCTGTCGTCGGTCGTGGTTTCTACTTCGTGTACGACATTTATAGTGGTGAGAACGTAAATGTTGGTATGTTAGTGTTTTAGTATATTAATGTGAAAGAAGGGTGGTGATAGGGGTTTTGTGCAGGAGGGGACAGTTGTTGGTTGTGATTTGTTGGTTGTATGTTGGGGTTGGGGTGAGAGGGTAAATGCTTTTATCAAAGCATAGTATAATATATTATTATTGAGTCTCATATCTTCAGAGCAGCAGCTAAACTGATCAATACACTGGGTTTAGTTATAAAGATGCCTAATACTGTATGGCTTGCCTAGCATCAGTTGTGTATATATAGCTTACTGATGTTCTTCTTGCAGTATCACCACCATGCATTTATGCAGGGAGTAATGTAGGAACATATTGTTGCCAGTATATTTTATTGCGAGCGATGCGCCACTGCTGCGACTACACAACGGACACGCACCCATCAAACCATAGTGAACAATTTAACAGATGACTCTGACCTGAACACATTTTGTTTAATATATCATTATTATTGAACATACAAAGCTGACATTGTCAGAGACTGTGAGTCCAGATTTGGGAACATATATTTCAATATCTAAAGGATAACTTAGATGGATGAATCCTTGCTCACACATCAAGCACGATATCCCCCGTCAAATGGCACCAAAATAAAAAGAAATCGTACATTCTACTGCAACCATAATTATATGCAAAATAAATCAGTGCCGGCGGCAAATTGGGTATAGCTACTGATTTATGCAGATATAATTATTATGTATTTTCGTAATCTGACATTTCTCTTAATAAGTCGAAAATTGTTTTATTACCACATTGCACTGGAACTGTCTTATCAGAAGAATTGGTTACTTATAGTCCTTTTCCTTGGAGTTTTTACTTAGCATGTTTCCCCATTTCAATCAAAAAATATTAAAACTAAATACATATACTGAAGTTTAGCATGTAAATCTATATTTAGTCCGATAATCTTGTTATGTCTAAATAAACACTTGTCATTTCATCTTTTGATTGTGTCATCTTTGTTTCTTTGTAGTCGTGCACTGCAGCAGCATCCGTCCGTGCCAGAACGGTGGAACTTGCATTGATGGAGAGTATTGTATGTGTCCTGAAGGCTACGAGGGCAATGCGTGTGAACAAGGTAAATGGTTTGTGTCAGAATGAAATGTATATATGTGTTCGTGTATTATATGACCACATGGTTACTACGAAGACGACATGTAATTTGACAAATTTTGCAACTTTGATCAACACAAATATCAGTACTATAATCTTACTCTACCTGTATAGGAAAATAGAAGACAAGAGTTGAGTAGTTGCAGAAAGGTTTCAGTTCATTACTAAGGGTTGGTCAAATAAGTTACCAAATTCCAAAAACGTAATTTGGTCGTCACCAAATTCCCTCAGCAGTGGCGCCATCTAGCGAGTGAAACGGGTATTAATGAATATTTAACGTTATTGTGAATACTAGATCACAGATTGTCTTTGTACCCCTGTCAATACAGTTGAATCTGTCTATTGGCATTACTGCGTTTCATTTACATTGTTAGTGGTTTTTTTAACATTAAATTTAATCTTAGTGTATGAATAAGTTAATGAGCATATATTGAAGCATCTTGTTATGGAGTCTCCTGTCCCATGCATTAATCAATAATTTAATTTCTATACTACATATTGCGATGTTAATACTCATAATCAGTTATAATTATACTTTTTTTTATTGGGATGTACAGTAAAACCTGCCATAGCGGACGCCTTCCCATGACGGACACCTGTCTATGACGGACAGTTTTGAAAGTCCCGAATGACCTCCTATTAGTTTACACTGTCCGGTAAATACCCATGGGAACCACCTGGCCAATGTGGACAGCGGACAGGGAATGTGGACCCAACCATGCATAGTCACCCTGCCCCTTGCGGACAGTTCAAAGGGCATTGCAAATCCCGCGAGTCAGGCTAGCTGAGGAACAGCTGATACGCACCAACTTCACTACATATGTATTCTGTGCAATACCATCGGCATAATGTCAACAATAAATAAAAGAAATTTTGTCCATATAATTTATTGTGAGTAAGTTTATCGTCGAATTACAACGAATGCTTTTTAAAACCCACCGCTATATTGTGCGACTGCAATCACGTGATATTGCCGATTTGTTTTATAACAAATAGGTAAAAATGTTATACGTGTGCATGGTTATTGTCAAGTAACTTTAGTAGCATACATATAAGAATGGCCATCAACATGAAATGTTAGATTTATTGGATTTTAATAAGATTCCAAAATCCTCGAAGAATGACGTTTTCGGCGGACTGTTCCCGGAGTTTCCCGAAATATGTCATTCCAGAATTATCAAGTCTACGAAGATGAACGCGCTGATTTTGTGACACAAAGTTCACTTGATAATCACTCCGAGTCAATCAGTTTCACCGCCAGCAGTGAAAGTGCTGGTGACAGTGAAGTCGACGAAGTGCGAGTTGAGCAACCTCGTCTGATTACTTCAGACAAGTAGAGCAGCATTGTCTGATTACTTCAGACAAGTAGAGCAGCCTTGTGTGATTACTTCGGACAAGTAGAGCAACCTCGTCTGATTACTTCAGACAAGTAGAGCAGCCTTGTCTGATTACTTCAGACAAGTAGATCAACCTTGTCTGATTACTTCGGACAAGTAGAGCAACCTCGTCTGATTACTACGGACAAGTAGAGCAGCCGTGTCTGATTACTTCAGACAAGTAGAGCAACCTCGTCTGATTACTTCAGACAAGTAGAGCAGCCTCGTCTGATTACTTCAGACAAGTAGAGCAGCCTTGTCTGATTACTTCAGACAAGTAGAACACCCTTGTCTGATTACTTCAGACAAGTAGAGCAACCTCGTCTGATTACTTCAGACAAGTAGAGCAGCCTCGTCTGATTACTTCAGACAAGTAGAGCAACCTCGTCTGATTACTTCAGACAAGTAGAGCAACCTCGTCTGATTACTTCAGACAAGTAGAGCAGCCTCGTCTGATTACTTCAGACAAGTAGAGCAACCTCGTCTGATTACTTCAGACAAGTAGAGCAACCTCGTCTGATTACTTCAGACAAGTAGAGCAGCCTCGTCTGATTACTTCAGACAAGTAGAGCAACCTCGTCTGATTACATCAGACAAGTAGAGCAACCTCGTCTGATTACTTCGGATAAGTAGAGCAGCCTTGTCTGATTACTTCAGACAAGTAGAGCAGCCTTGTCTGATTACTTCAGACAAGTAGAACACCCTTGTCTGATTACTTCAGACAAGTAGAGCAGTCTCGTCTGATTACTTTACACAAGTAGAGCAACCTCGTCTGATTACTTCGGATAAGTAGAGCAGCCTTGTTTGATTACTTCAGACAAGTAGAGCAGCCTTGTCTGATTCCTTCAGACAAGTAGAACACCCTTGTCTGATTACTTCAAACAAGTAGAGCAGCCTTGTCTGATTACTTCAGACAAGTAGAGCAGCCTTGTCTGATTACTTCAGACAAGTAGAACAGCCTTGTCTTATTATTTCAGACAAGTAGAGCAGCCTTGTCTGATTACTTCGGACAAGTAGAGCAACTTCGTCTGATTACTTCGGACAAGTAGAGCAGCCTTGTCTGATTACTTCAGACAAGTGGAGCAACCTCGTCTGATTACTTCGGACAAGTAGAGCTGCCTTGTCTGATCACTTCAGACAAGTAGAGCAACCTCGTCTGATTACTTCGGACAAGTAGAGCAGCCTTGTCTGATGACTTCAGACAAGTAGAGCAGCCTCGTCTGATTACTTCGGACAAGTAGAGCAGCCTTGTCTGATTACTTCAGACAAGTAGAGCAGCCTTGTCTGATTACTTCAGACAATTAGAGCAGTCTTGTCTGATCACTTCAGACAAGTAGAACACCCTTGTTCGATTACTTCAGAGAAGTAGAGCAGCCTTGTCTGATTACTTCAGACAAGTAGAGCAGCATTGTCTGATTACTTCAGACAAGTAGAATATCCCTGTCTGATTACTTCAGACAAGTATTCGCTGAAGTAAGCCGGCGAACTGACCAACTAAGTCTGGACAGAAATTACCCTGTCTTGCTTAGCATGGTTGCGGATATGAAAGCCCACTAAGAGAGCAGAAAGTGCTCAAAGGACATCTGCAGAAAACAGACTACCATGCTCTGTTTCTTTAGAAAGTGAATTGACTGGTGCCTAAGATGTTGAATATATGTGGCAATTTGTAAGATTGTTGCTAAACTGTGGCTTTACACAACTTTACACAAACTGACATTCTATCAATAATCAATGACAGTGAAATGTTATTTCACCGAACCTAGTCTTGAATTGTCACTGTTGTACTTACACTATTTTAATTTAATGTTTATATTGAGGTGGTTGGATTGATTAAATGTATCATTATTTATGGTCACACCTTTTTGTTTGTTTGCTAATTTAGTAGCATTAAACAAATTAGTTTCTGCAACACGGTATTTTATTTCGCACTGCACAGTATTCCCTACAACACAGACAGTTTTGTTATTTGGTTAACCAATGATTTGTACCATTCGCGACAGTACTAACTTGCGAACGTCAGCGTAATCATTTATAATATAATAGTGCCACCTTGTGAGTATCAACGTTATAAAATTTTCTATAAGTGTCCGCTATGGACAGGTTTCACTGTATATTGGGACGAAGTAAAATGTGATCTGATTCTATAGTTTATATTCTTGGTTGTATTATTTTGATAACTATAGATAGGAGGGCGGCGTATATTGGCTGTGGTTCTTGATTGGGAATATGTGCATTATCGTATGTTCCACACCGCGTATTGGTGTGGGGTGTTGTGGGGGGGGTGAACCCGCACTAAACACTATACGTTCTTGGACTAAGAGAACGTATGAGACTACCCCTAAATGTACATTGTTGTTCCTAAACTATTTATGGTTATTCTATATTTAAATACTTCTACAGCTGTACTGATATAATAAATACAACATCAACGCAATAAAAAACATTTATATAATTACTGTCACCATCATCGTTATTATCAGACAAATGTTATCTGAATATAGCTTCCAGGCAAATACAGATGTTATCTGAATATAGCTTCCAGGCAAATCCAGATGTTATCTGAATATAGCTTCAAGGCAAATACAGATGTTATCTGAATATAGCTTCAAGGCAAATACAGATGTTATCTGAATATAGCTTCCAGGCAAATACAGACGTTATCTGAATATAGCTTCCAGGCAAATACAGATGTTATCTGAATATAGCTTCCAGGCAAATACAGACGTTATCTGAATATAGCTTCCAGGCAAATACAGATGATATCTGAATATAGCTTCCAGGCAAATACAGATGTTATATGAATATAGCTTCCAGGCAAATACAGATGTTATCTGAATATAGCTTCCAGGCAAATACAGATGCTATCTGAATATAGCTTCCAGGCAAATACAGATGCTACAGATCTGTTTGATCTTTGAGGAAAATACAATGTAATTTGTCATTGGACCATTGAGTGCAGAGACACGGTAATTAAAGCTGTTAATAGACGTATGCGTTTCCCATGCAACTGTTGTTTCAGTCTTCGTTGATCATGTTGTAGCACATCCACCATCACAACCAAATAGGGCAGTGCACTGGAGGGCTGCATTGAGGGTATATTGCCATGTCCCCCCGCAGCCCTTCTTGCAGCTACATCGCAGACGTTCTCGGCAAGCTTTCGTAGCTTCTGGAAGAGTTGCCCAAAACACGTTCCACCCAAATTTCGTTTGACTTGATTGTAGTAATCATTATTTGAAGTGGCGGCCAGAAGTGGCCATCCTTTTTGTGTGTTGGATGAGTGCTGCCTTTTTCGGGGGAAGGCGATCCAATGTTCTACCCTTCTGGGTGAACAACTGTTTGCGGGTTAGGATGATGCACTCCTCACTGATAGTACGGTCACGCAACCTGATCACAAAGTGTTTAAGTAATTTTAGTCTTCTATGGACAAAGCAATCAGGCAACAGAACCCTAGCGGTTGTGTGGACTGTCAAGAAACGAAAGTTTCTTCCTGTCCCAAAGAGAATCCACAGCTCAGAGATTAGCAGGCTGGTTTCACTGAGCTGGTTTCTCGACCAAAACGACCACATCTGTATCAACTCTACGCATTGACACCTTGGGATACCATTGTTTCACAGCATCTTTCGCATAGAGTATGATTCGTGTATTGGCCTCCTCGTGACTGCATGGAGCAAGGCCTGACATATCACGGGGCACATCAGAGTTATGTATTCTGATGACTTCCGCGGTGATATCCATTGTTGCTGCTGTTACTAGGAAGGGAATCTCCACGTCTTACCTTATTGTCATCTAATCGAACTCCGCAGCCTTCTAAATATATTGTTATAATATATCTATATGTGCTGTGGGCAAACACGCAGTGGAGAAGCCCCGTTTATCGTGTAGCGTGGACTATAGTGCAGGAAGAAATTACTAGATCTCGTTTTGACGTAGGTGTCAATGGTTGTGCTCAATGCGAAATTAACAAAACGAGCTAAGGAAAACACTGACGACAACGGCAGGAGACATGGACTTGTCTGTAGTCAGACAAAGAAGATGGACCAGACCCTTTCTCCCACAAATGCTATATGGAAGCCCTCGAAACGACAACAATGTTTGACCAGAACATTTCAACCACTAGGGTAAAGTTTAAATTTGCGTGCAGTTATGGAATCAAACACAGTAACACATCATCTAAACAATCACTACATCTTTCCTTGCGTTTCTTTGATATATATGTAGACGAGCATGGTGAAGACTCGTGTGATGATCGTTGCGTGTTTGTCGACGATGTTCGCGATGGCAGTGCTCTAGGTGTCAGTGAACAACAGTGGACCCTGAACTCATAGAGAGAGCATCGTGGATATAATTCGTGCACGCCCGCTTCTCAATCGATGCGTCCTTTCGATACCGCACGCGGCATTTCGGACGTGCAGGTTTGACCAAAAGAAAGTCACATTCGACCGGATGGTGATATTAACAATCCCACGAGTCAGGCTAGTTGAGCAACAGCTGATACGCACTAACTTCACTACGTATGTATTCTATGTAATACCATCTGCATAATTTCATCAATAAATGAAAGAAATTTGGTCCAAATAATTTATAGCAAGTTTATTGTCGGATTACAACGAATGCCTTTTAAAACCCACCGCCATATTGTTCGACCGCCGTCTCGTGATATTGCCGTTTTTTTTATAACAAATAGGTAACAATTTTATACGTGTGCGTGGTTATTGTCTATTATATTTCCACTCACATGCAACGCACCTGTCACGTGCTGTCATTGCGCCAATTGAGCGAGGATTGCCGTAGTGCACGTTACAATCTCCACAGATAATCGCTTCGTTCGGGTGACGTACGGCTGCACTTAGCGTAAGACTGAGTTCGTCCATGAACGCGCGGGACAGCGGTGAGTTTGGCGAGCGGTAGATCAAATACAACCGAACGTTGCATTTTGTTTTCGGACACTGGAGTATAACACTAATGCCTTTAAATGTGTCAGTCGTCATAGAAGTTTCCGAAATCATGCGCAGGGTCGACTTGAAGAGGACTCCGACCCCACCGCCGGATCTTACGCGGGAGATAACAAAGTTTGTAGCCTCCCGCCACCAACACTTCTGCCTCGTCGTTGTAAGTGAGTCATGTCTCCCTCAGGACAACTATGTCAAGGTGGTGTTCGTCAACGTAGATCTTGATCAACATTACTTTATTGCGGACCGACCGTGTGTTGACGAGTGCAAATTTAGTATTCACTGCTTCACCGTTTCCCATGACAGTCAGTTCAACCAGGTTGTAATTATTTACACAAGTTTATTACTGACCTTACAGCAACTAACCAGCTAAACAGACAATGCCACTGGAATGCGTCTACTTAACATTGTTCCGCCTCGATTACTTCTTTTGGTTGGGTGCACTCTAGAAAAGCAATGCGTTGTCAGCACATTCCACAGTGGCCTGCTGACAGGCTTTCCAAGTAGTCAAGTAGGAAACAATTGGGTTATACGGAATTGGTGACACCGGTCGGGGTACCTCGATACCAGCATGCCAGAGTGTTACTGCTATGCAGTTGTTTCTTATTTCAGATGCCTGCGCGTGTCAAAATGGAGGAACGTGCAATCACCAGCTTTCAGGAACTTTCTGCCAATGTCGAGCCGGGTATGCCGGTCAACATTGCGGAACAGGTAAAACAGTTATTAAGCTTATTATTGCGTGGGGGGTTCACTATTATTATCATTAATGTCACAAACTCACTACTCACTCACTCACTCACTCACTCACTCACTCACTCACTCACTCACCCATCTGCGCTCCCACTGGAGCACAAGACGTCAACAAACACCAGCCAGAACGGTATTGGGCGAGCTACCTGAGTTCATTCCAGCCATCCCAGCCACCTTTAGTTCTTCATCCACAGTTATTCTACAGACGTCCAGTGGTACGTGTCTTCTTTTACAAGATGGTGTCCATTTCAAAGCGGCATATGAAAGAATATTTATGTTAACGCAGAGAACATAACCAATCCATATCCACCTTCTCTGCGTTGTATAAACTCATCGACGATGTTGTTGATGTTGATGCATTCTGAGATTTCCTGGTTGGACACTCGCTGTTCACAACGTATTCAGAAGATTTGCCTGCGGCACCTTCCGTCAAAACCTTTGCGTTGGTTCTTAGATTTATTTTAGTTTTCTCGTTTGTTTCTGAACCAAAAAGTACTACTGAGGGAGCGTTGGATCTGTATGTTTTCAACAGTTGTTAGTCTTATTATTGTGTGAGCCGTTCATTGTTATTGCTATTTTTGCAACTATTGCAACAAAGAAAACGTCACAAGTGTTACGTGAATAGGTGTTCCGTTTTCTTGGACTATTGCTTTTGACAGGATATTTGCCTCTAAAGAATCATGTTTCTTTTCTTAGAATATTTCGGCCAATTCATTCGGCAATAAATTTCTTGATTCGTAAATAACACATAAGAAAATGTGTTGTTCTTAGGAGCTTATTTATTATGGTTGTCTATTTATTTCTGTAACATGTTCGTTTTACCAGACATTGACGAGTGCGCCAGTAACCCGTGTCAGAACGGCGGAACATGTGTTGATAAAATAAACACTTTCCTCTGCCGCTGTGGAAATTACCACAGGGGAACAACCTGTGAATACGGTGAGAAAACGTTGTTATTTTTTGGTGATGCCGCTTCCTTTATAATGTGTCCGCACACAAGATGAAGGCTACCAGCTTAACTTGGTCAGGGGTCAAGTAATATTTGAACTTGTACACAATATTTCAGTACAATGTGCAGGTAGGATATATACAATAATAATACTATATTCTTTGTATTTTGATACTCCCAACAACTGTGTTAATTATATTTATATCAATCATTTAGACCTCAACCTTTTTAAAAAGATGCTGGTTCCCCAGACCAGACAGGGGAACACGTGAGGTCAGAACACTCAGGCATGACATCCAATATTGTCTCTAAACTATCCGCCAGAGTGCGCCACTTGCACAAATTGAAATTCGCGGCTATTTTTGGCTGGTTTGAAGAGTCATTTCGCAAGACGGTTCGGCCGACTTGATGACTAAAGGGCAACATTATACTATATATGACACTGCGAAGTTAATGACATTCGAAAATCCATGAAATATCCAAGAGTTGTATGTGTGTGTGTGTATATATATATATATATATATATATATATATATATATATATATATATATATATATATATATATATATATATATATATATATATATATATATATATGGATTTCAGGGGCTGGTTTGAAGAGCATATCAGACAGTTAATTGCTTTGCGTTGTTTCTTATTTTAGAACGTTGTGCGTCCGACACGTGTCAAAATGGAGGGACTTGCCTTTCCTTGATTGATGGGACTTCCTGCCAATGCCCAGGCGGTTTTGCCGGACAACGTTGTGAGACAGGTAAACGTCGTATATGTCGTATGTAACGACTTAAAGAAGATATAAGTGTTGTTCTCGGCAGTTTATGCATTGTGTTTATATTATTTATTTTTGTAACATTTCTTTTTTTAGACGTCGATGAGTGTGCCAGTCGTCCTTGTCTTCATGGCGGAACTTGTGTCGATGAAACAAACAGTTTCCGTTGCGTCTGTGAAGGTTACTTCAGGGGCACAACCTGTCAATACGGTGAGAACACTTCGCGATAACTTTGCTGTGACACATAATATGGTAGCACGGTTTTTGAGCAACCCGTGGCAAATGTTCTTGCATTCGTATGTTTGAACTTTAATATACTTGTGTTTGTAATCGATACGTTTTCAGCTGCATGCACTGTGGTATTTGTGTACCCATTTGACGCCAAATATCGTGCTTACTAATTCCCTTCATAGAAAGTAGTTTCAAATAAAAATAACGTTTTTCATGACGTGAGTTGAATGTAGTATTTGCGGCAATTAATCAATCCATACTTTGTCAAAGCATTGTAGAAGTGATTTAAAGCATACTAGTGTAGGGCCTACATAATGACTGCCACTAGAGGTGTTAAAAGCTGAGTGGCAACTAATAAACTTGCAACTCAGCTTTTAACTCTTATATAATTCTTACACAGGTAAGTCCAGTACAAATCCGTCTAACAGAAAGCTAATATATATAAAACTAATTAAATTAATTCCTGAAAGTTTGGCGCCCGAGGTGCAAAACGTCTAGAAAGAGTTGCATGATATACTATATTATTATACTATATATACTATATATTATTATACTATATTATAGTAAGACTAACATATTTTCAAAAAAGCACTAATGAGTTTTTAAAAAAACATGATGTTATATATGAATTGTGTACTGATAGTCCAGTCCATATAGTTTAGTCCATATTTAATGCATTGATATTAAATAAACTATATTACATGTAATAGTCAAATGTTTCGTTTAAGCTTGAAAAGAAGAACAAAGGAAGTAGCACAGTGTGGTGTGGATTAGTAGTTACCGTAATCGAAATATCTGGTGGTAAAGTTTTGTGTGGGTTGCCATAACTAGAATATAAATTATACTACTGTGTGGGAGTTGCTGCATCAGAGACATCTTATTATAACGCAATATCTTATTATACTATGGGAGTTGCCGTAACAGGAAAAATATGAACTACCCTAAAATATCCAACGGATCCAATGTATTACGTATAAACATCATGAGAGAATACATTAATTTTGTTTCACAGACATGAATACGTGTCGAAGCCAACCCTGTTTGAACGGGGGAAGTTGTCACAGTCTGTACGATGCCTACGAATGCGTCTGCGCCTTCGGCTTCACTGGAGATGACTGCAACTCTCGTGAGCGTTATTATCAGCCCATAACTGACAGCTAGATGCAATAAAAACGTAATAGTTGGACAGGGGTCAGATGTTGTTATGCCAGTCAATTACGTTTATCGCGAAGTAAATTATCTCGTGTGTCCATACGTGAATAAGCATCACCTGTTCCACTGTTTTCTAGAACAGAAGATACATGTCACGTCGATGGTTTCTTTTGTGTCCGACCTTTTTATGTATGAACATAAATTAAGATGTAAGGTTTTCAGATCTTTCAATTATTAAGCATGATGGAAGACATTCACGGCACAAAATATCACATTAATAGGTATATAAATTCGAAGTTTATTGAAAAGCAAAAAACTAGTAATATTGAATTTACTTTAACGTATCCCGTCTTAGATTTCATTGCAATTTCAATCAAATTATTTTTGTATGCTTAAGGTGTTTTACATATACATAGATATGTAGGTATTATTCTATTTATCTTGTGAACGTTATTTTTAATTCTCACAAATATTGTAGCATAAACGACATACTTGACTGTTGTACAAAATGTAGTAATACAACATTATTCGAAAAGCAACAGTAACAAAATCATCGTCTCCTTTAAATGCTGTCTCGCGAAAACACCCTTTCTAAATAATATAAGGTATATGTACTTAAGCATTCGTGCACTTGCCAGCGTTCGTACCGAAACACTCACAAACGCACATACAAACCGAAATAACCGGCTACGTTAAGCATTCAGCACAAATAGAGAGGGTTTAATGGCATTGTAGCTCTCCCTTGTGCGGCTGATACCTGCCCCAACGGTGGCACGTGTCTTGATACCCGGACTGGACCGTCGTGTGTGTGTCCAAGTAACCTAACCGGAAGACAGTGTGATCAAGGTGAGTTACTGAAAACGAGTATTTATAGTACATATAACCAACAATCACCGGCAATATATACCCACAGCGGCTCTCAAACAATTCCCTCTATCGCAAATGTGTGTGTTACCCACGGAACTTGATCGCCGTAAAATATTTGTGGAGTTTGTTTAGACATGTGCTACGCATGCCACGTGAAGCCCCTGCCCAGCTCGCCGTAGATAAGTATTTCACACCCTCTGACGGGGCATGCTTACGGGGGCGACTTCGTACAGAACTACCAATTCCCATCGACAAAGATGTATGAGGAAGTCAGCAACCGTCTACGCAACCAGCGACACATAGAAACGCTGAGGAAACTCTTATCGCGTTACTGGTTGTGTTATGTATTCGTTAGGGCGCCATTAAATATAAATATACGACAACTGCAACACCTATTAAGTAATATTTCATTCGTATTCTGATGTTGTGTTTCAAATCAATATATTTTGTCGCTGCTTTTGTATATAACTACACATCGAATATCAAAAATAAAGTGTTGTTATATTGGCAGCAAATGTCGGCATACTGCGGTAACATATGGTTTGAAACAAATATTGATTTGCTGGCAGCACAGAGTAATAATTTTAGTAAAGAACAAGCTGGAGGGAAATACTCTGGTCTATTGCAAGTGATTGGTAAGTCACATGCACACATCATTTTCTAAACGACATTATATAATGATTACACTATCATTACACATAATACCAATAAAATGTTTAAACGATCGATAAAGTGAAACACGTCAAATTCGATATATTAGAGCTGCTACCAAACGTTGCACCACACCCAAAGACTAGTGTACCTAGAATAGTATTTTCTATTACATATATATATATATATATATATATATATATATATATATATATATATATATATATATATATATATATATATATATATATATATATATATATATATATTTATATATATATATATATATTCATACATCTTGATATATCTTGATATATATATATATATATATATATATATATATATATATATATATTATATATATATATCAAGATAAACCAGGATTGATGAACCAGCAAACATCAAACTGTATGAAATTACATGACATTCTGCAAAAAATAATTTTTTTAATTTCTTACCGACGCAAACGAGTTCAGATCGCGAGTTCAAGGTTCTACGTATGAATTAGATGCTGTTGTAGAACGCAGTTTGGTTAATAATGAGGTGAGCAGACAAACCTCCGCGTGCGGACATGCCCTACCTTCCCCTTAAACATTAATGCATCAATGGAAACCATCGAATAAACAAAACAGTTGGGTAATTCGGAATTGGTGACACCGATCGGGGTACCTCGATACCAGCATGCCAGACTGTTACTACTATGCAGTTTTTTTTCTTATTTCAGATGCCTGCGCGTCTGTCACGTGTCAAAATGGAGGAACGTGCATTCACCAGCATTCAGGAACTTTCTGCCAATGTCGAGCCGGGTTTGACGGTCAACATTGCGGAACAGGTAAAACAATTATTAAGCTTATTATTGCGTGGGGTGTTCACTATTATTATCATTACCGTCACAAACTCATCATTCACTCATTCGCCAACCATAAACAAAGCACCAGGCAGAACGGGTATTGGGCGAGCCAGCTGTGTTCATTTCAGCCATTACAGTCAGCTTTAATTCTTCTTCCACAGTTACTCTCCAGACGCCCGTTGGTACGTCTCTTCTTTTACCAGATAGTGTCCATTTCAAAGCGGCATATGGAAGACTACTTATGTTAACGCAGAGAACATTACCAATCCATGTCCATCTTCTATATATTGTATAAACTCATCGACGATGTTGTTGGTGTTGATGTATTCTGAGATTTCCTAGTTGGTTACTTGCTGTCCCAAACTTATTCGGAGGATTTGCCTGTGGTACCTTCCATCAAAACCTTCGAGTTGGCTCTTATATTTTTTGTAGTCTTCTTGTTTGTTTCTGAGCCAAAAGTAGAAATGAGCGAGCGTTAGATCTGTATGTTTACAACAACTGTTAGTCTTATTATTGTGTGAAGCGTTCGTTATTATTGCAATTTACGCAAGTACCGCCACATAGAAAACGTTATAAGTGTTTCGTGAATGGGTGGACGTTCCGGTTTCTTGGACTGTTGCTTTTGACAGGTTATTTGCCTCTAAAGAATCGTGATTGTTTTCTTAGAATATTTCGGCCTATTCATTCGGCCTTCGTCGGTGGAAGTTTCTTGATTCGTAAATAACACATCAAAATATGTGTTGTTCTTGGAAGCTTATTTATTATGGTTGTCTATTTACTTGTATTACATATTCGTTTTATCAGATATTGACGAGTGTGCCAGTAACCCGTGTCAGAACGGCGGAACATGTGTTGATAAAATAAACACTTTCCTCTGCCGCTGTGGAAATTACCACAGGGGAACAACATGTGAATACGGTGAGAAAACGTTGATATTTTTTGGTGATGCTGCTTCGTTTATAATATGTCCGCATACAAGATGAAGGCTACCAGCTTACCTTGGTCAGGGGTCAAGTAATATTTGAACTTGTACACAACATTTCAGTACTATGTGCAAGGAGGATATATACAGTAATAATACTATATTCTTTGTATTTTGATACTCCCAACAACTGCGTTAATTATATTTCTATACATCCTTTAGACGTCAGCCTTTTTTAAAAGACACTGGTTCCCCAGACCAGACACTGGAAAACGTGAGTTCAGAATGCTCAGGCATGATATCCAATATTGTCTCTAAACTATGCGCCACAGAGTGCGCTACTTGAATAAATTAAAATTCGCTGGTATGTTTGCGCGGACTTGAGGATTAAGGGCAATATTATACTATCTCTGACACTGCGAAGTTAACGACATTCGAAAATCCATCAAATATCCAAGAGTGGTGTGTGTGTGTGTGTGTGTGTGTGTGTGTGTGTGTGTGTGTGTGTTTGTGTGTTTGTGTGTGTGTGTGTGTGTGTGTGTGTGTGTGTGTTTTGTTTGTGTGTGTGTGTGTGTATTTATATATATATATATATATATATATATATATATATATATATATATATATATATATATATATATATATATATATATATATATATATATATATATATATATATATATATATATATATATATATATATATATATATATATATATATATATATATATATATATATATATATATATATATATATATATATATATATGTATATATATATATATATATATATATATATATATATATATATATATATATATATATATATATGTTATGTGGCTGTTTTGAAGAGCATATCAGACTGTTAATTGCTTTGTGTTGTTTCTTATTTTAGAACGTTGTGCGTCCGACACGTGTCAAAATGGAGGAACATGCCTTTCCTTAATTGATGGGACTTCCTGCCAATGCCCAGGCGGTTTTGCCGGACAACGTTGTGAGACAGGTAAACGTCGTATGTGTCGTTCGTTCGTTGTAGTTATTAATGCAATCGCTGCCACAAAGACTTAAAGAAGATATAAGTGTTGTTCTCGGCATTTTATGCATTGTGGATATTGTATTTATTTTTGTGACATTTCTTTGTGCAGACGTCGATGAGTGTGCCAGTCGTCCTTGTCTTCATGGCGGAACTTGTGTTGATGAAACAAACCGTTTCCGTTGCGACTGCGAAAATTACTTCAGGGGCACAACCTGTCAACACGGTGAGAACACTTTACGATCACTTTGCTTTGCCACATAATGTGGTAACACGGTTTTTGAGCAACCCGTGGCAAATGATCTTACATTCGTATGTTAGATCTTTAATATACTTGTGTTTGTAATCGATACGTTTTCAGCTGCACGCACTGTGGTATTTGTTTACCCATTTGACGCCAAATATCGTGCTTACTAATTCCCTTCATAGAAAGTAGTTTCAAATAAAAATAACGTTTTTCATGACGTGAGTTGAATGTAGTACTTGCCGCAGTTAATCAATCCATACTCTGTCAAAGCATTGTAGAAGTGATTTAAAGCATACTAATGTAGGGCCTACATAATGACTGCCATTAGAGGTGTTAAAAGCTGAGTGGCAACTAATAAACTTGCAACTCAGCTTTTAACTCTTATATAATTCTTACACAGGTAAGTCCAGTACAAATCCGTCTAACAGAAAACTAATATATATTAAACTAATTAAACTAACTCCTGAAAGTTTGGTGCCCGAGGTGCAAAACGTCTAGAAAAAGTTGCATGGCATACTATATTATAGTAAGACTAATATATATTCAATAATGCATGATTGAGTTTTAAAAAACATGATGTGATATATGCATTGTGTAGTGATAGTCCAGTCCATATAGTTTAGTCCATATTTAATGCATTGATATTAAATAAACTATATTACATGTAATAGTCAAATGTTTCGTTTAAGCTTGAAAAGAAGAACAAAAGAAGTAGCACAGTGTGGTGTGTGACAAATACACATAATACAATTTTTTTAAGTTAATAGATTAGTAGTTACCCTAATCGAAATATCTGGTGGTAAAGTTTTGTGTGGGTTGCCATAACTAGAATATAAATTATACTACTGTGTGGGAGTTGCTGCAACAGAGACATCTTATTATAACGCAATATCTTATTATACTATGGGAGTTGCCGTAACAGGAAAAATATGAACTACCCTAAAATATCCAACGGATCCAATATATTACGTATAAACATCATGAGAGATTACATTAATTTTGTTTGACAGACATGAATACGTGTCGAAGCCAACCCTGTTTGAACGGGGGAAGTTGTCACAGTCTGTACGATGCCTACGAATGCGTCTGCGCCTTCGGCTTCACTGGAGATGACTGCAACTTTCGTGAGCGTTATTATCAGCCCATAACTTACAGCTAGATGCAATAAAAACTTAATAGTTGGACAGGGGTCAGTTGCTGTTATGCCAGTCAATTACGTTTATCGCGAAGTAGATTATCCCGTGTGTCCATACGTGACTAAGCATCACGTGTTCCACTGTTTTCTAGAACAGAAGATACATGTCACGGCGATGGTTTCTTTTGTGTCCGTCCTTTTTATGTATGAACATAAATTAAGATGTAAGGTTTTCAGATCTTTCAATTATTAAGCATGATGGAAGACATTCACGGCACAAAATATCACATTAATAGGTATATAAATTCGAAGTTTATTGAAAAGTTAAAACTAGTAATATTG
>BSQZ01000071.1:1368351-1610851 GCA_033239005.1 Lamellibrachia satsuma | reverse complement strand
GTTTTGTGTGGGTTGCCATAACTAGAATATAAATTATACTACTGTACTACTGTGTGGGAGTTGCTGCAACAGAGACATCTTATTATAACGCAATATCTTATTATACTATTGGAGTTGCCGTAACAGGAAAAATATGAACTACCCTAAAATATCCAACGGATCCAATGTATTACGTATAAACATCATGAGAGATTACATTAATTTTGTTTGACAGACATGAATACGTGTCGAAGCCAACCCTGTTTGAACGGGGGAAGTTGTCACAGTCTGTACGATGCCTACGAATGCGTCTGCGCCTTCGGCTTCACTGGAGATGACTGCAACTCTCGTGAGCGTTATTATCAGCCCATAACTTACAGCTAGATGCAATAAAAACTTAATAGTTGGACAGGGGTCAGTTGTTGTTATGCCAGTCAATTACGTTTATCGCGAAGTAGATTATCCCGTGTGTCCATACGTGACTAAGCATCACGTGTTCCACTGTTTTCTAGAACAGAAGATACATGTCACGGCGATGGTTTCTTTTGTGTCCGTCCTTTTTATGTATGAACATAAATTAAGATGTAAGGTTTTCAGATCTTTCAATTATTAAGCATGATGGAAGACATTCACGGCACAAAATATCACATTAATAGGTATATAAATTCGAAGTTTATTGAAAAGTAAAAAACTAGTAATATTGAATTTACTTTAACGTATCACGTCTTAGATTTCATTGCAATTTCAATCAAATTATTTTTGTATACTTAAGGTGTTTTACATATACATAGATATGTAGGTATTATTCTATTTATCTTGTGAACGTTATTTTTAATTCTCACAAATATTGCAGCATAAACGACATACCTGACTGCTGTACAAAAGTAGTAATACAACATTATTCGAAAAGCAACAGTAACAATATCATCGTCGGCTTTAAATGCTGTCTCGCGAAAACACCCTTTCTAAATAATAGAAGGTATATGTACTTAAGCATTCGTGCACTTGCCAGCGTTCGCACCGAAACACTCACAAACGCACATACAAACCGAAATAACCGGCTACGTTAAGCATTCAGCATAAATAGAGAGGGTTTAATGGCATTGTAGCTCTCCCTTGTGCGGCTGATACCTGCCACAACGGTGGCACGTGTCTTGATACCCGGACTGGACCGTCGTGTGTGTGTCCAAGTAACCTAACCGGAAGACAATGTGATCAAGGTGAGTTACTGAAAACGAGTATTTATAGTACATATAACCAACAATCACCGGCAATATATACCCACAGCGGCTCTCAAACAATTCCCTCTATCGCAAATGTGTGTGTTACCCACGGAACTTGATCGCCGTAAAATAGTTGTGGAGTTTGTTTAGACATGTGCTACGCATGCCACGTGAAGCCCCTGCCCAGCTCGCCGTAGATAAATATTTCACACCCTCTGACGGGGCATGCTTACGAGGGCGACTTCGTACAGAACTACCAATTCGCATCGACAAAGATGTATGAGGAAGTAAGCAACCGTCTACGCAACCAGCGACACATAGAAACGCTGAGGAAACTCTTATCGCGTTACTGGTTCTGTTATGTATTCGTTAGGGCGCCATTAAATATAAATATACGACAACTGCAACACCCATTGAGTAATATTTCATTCGTATTCTGATGTTGTGTTTCAAATCAATATATTTTGTCGCTGCTTTTGTATATAACGACACATCGAATATCAAAAATAAAGTGTTGTTATATTGGCAGCAAATGTCAGCTTACTGCGGTAACATATGGTTTGAAACAAATATTGATTTGCTGGCAGCACAGAGTAATAATTTTAGTAAAGAACAAGCTGGAGGGAAATACTCTGGTCTATTGCAAGTGATTGGTAAGTCACATGCACACATCATTTTCTAAACGACATTGTATAACGATTACACTATCATTACACATAATACCAATAAAATGTTTAAACGATCGATAAAGTGAAACACGTCAAATTCGATATATTAGAGCTGCTACCAAACGTTGCACCACACCCAAAGACTAGTGTACCTAGAATAGTATTTTCTATTGCATGTATATATATATATATATATATATATATATATATATATATATATATATATATATATATATATATATATATATATATATATATATATATATATATATATATATATATATCAAGATAAACCAGGATTGATGAACCAGCAAACATCAAACTGTATGAAATATATATATATATATATATATATATATATATATATATATATATATATATATATATATAAATATATATATATATATATATAAATATATATATATATATATATATATATATATATATATACATTCATACATCTTAATATATCTTGATATAATATATATATATATATATATATATATATATATATATATATATATATATATATATATAATTCATATCGAATTCAGATCGCGGGTTCAAGATTACGTGTATGAATTAGATGCTGTTGTAGAACGCAATTTGGTTAATAATGAGGTGAACAGACAAACCTCAGCGTGCGGACATGCCCTACCTTCCCCTAACCCTAATACATAAATGGAAACCATCGAATAAACAAAACAGTTGGGTTATTCGGAATTGATGACACCGGTCGGGGTACCTCGATACCAGCATGCCAGACTGTTACCACTATGCAGTTGTTTCTTATTTCAGATGCCTGCGCGTCTGTCACGTGTCAAAATGGAGGAAAGTGCATTCATCAGCTTTCAGGGACTTTCTGCCAATGTCGACCCGGGTTTGACGGTCAACATTGCGGAACAGGTAAAACAATTATTAAGCTTATTATTGAGTGGGTTGTTCACTATTATTATCATTACAGTCACAAACTCATCATTCACTCATTCGCCAACCATAAACAAAGCACCAGCCAGAACGGGTATTGGGCGAGCCAGCTGAGTTCATTCCAGCCATTACAGTCAGCTTTAATTCTTCTTCCACAGTTACTCTCCAGACGCCCAGTGGTACGTCTCTTCTTTTACCAGATAGTGTCCATATCAAAGCGTTATATGGAAGACTACTTATGTTAACGCAGAGAACATTACCAATCCATGTCCATCTTCTCTGTATTTTATAAACTCATCGACGATGTTGTTGATGTTGATGTATTCTGAGATTTCTTAGTTGGACACTCGCTGTCCCAAACGTATTCGGAGGATTTGCCTGTGGCACCTTCCGTCAAAACCTTCGAGTTGGCTCTTATATTTTTGTAGTCTTCTTGTTTGTTTCTGAGCCAAAAAGTAGATTATAATTGTGTGAAGCGTTCGCTGTTGTTGCAATTTTTGCAACTACCGCCACATAGAAAACGTTATAAGTGTTACGTGAATGGGTGGTCGTTCCGGTTTCTTGCACCGTTGCTTTTGACAGGACATTTGCCTCTAAAGAATCGTGATTGTTTTCTTAGAATATTTCGGCCTATTCATTCGGCCTTCGTCGGTGGAAGTTTCTTGGTTCGTAATAACATATGAAAAGATGTGTTGCTCTTAGGAGCTTATTTATTATGGTTGTCTATTTACTTGTGTAACATGTTCATTTTATCAGATATTGACGAGTGTGCCAGTAACCCGTGTCAGAACGGCGCAATATGTGTTGACAAAATAAATACTTTCTTCTGCCGCTGCGGAAGTTACCACAGGGGAAGGACCTGTGAATACGGTGAGAAAACGTTGTCGTTTCTTGGTGATGCTGCATCGTTTATAATATGTCCGCACACAAGATGAAGGCTACCAGATTACCTGGGTCAAGGGTCAGGTAGTACTTGAACTTGTACACAATATTTCAGTACTATGTGCAAGGAGGATATATACAGTAATAATACTATATTCTTTGTATCTTGATACTCCCAACAACTGTGTTAATTATATTTCTATCCATCATTTAGACCTCAGCCTTTTTTAAAAGACACTGGTTCCCCAGACCAGACACAGGAAAGCGTGAGGTTACAACGTTCAGGCATCATAAACAATATGTTCTCTAAACTAACCGCCACAGTGCGCCACTTGAATAAATTGAAATTCGCTGCTATTTTAGGCTAGGTTTGGCTGTGTTGAAGAATCAGTCCGCATCCGGGTTTGACGGACTTGAGGCCTAAAGGGCAACATTATACTACCTTTGACACTGCGAAGTTAATGACTTTAAAAAATCCATCAAATATCCAAAAGTTGTATGTGTGTGTGCGTGCGTGCGTGCGTGCGTGCGTGTGTGGTTTGAAGAAGAAGAGCATGTCAGACTGTTAATTTCGTTACGTTGTTTCTTATTTTAGAACGTTGTGCGTCCGACACGTGTCAAAATGGAGGAACATGCCTTTCCTTGATTGATGGAACTTCCTGCCAATGCCCAGGCGGTTTTGCCGGACAACGTTGTGAGACAGGTAAACGTCGTATGTGTCTTTCTTTTTTTTGTAGTTATTATGCCACAAAGAATTAAAGACGATAAAAATGTTCTTCTCGGCAGTTTATGAATTGTGGTTTTGTTATTTCCTTTTGTAACATTTCTTTGTGCAGACGTCGATGAGTGTGCCAGTCGTCCTTGTCTTCACGGCGGAACTTGTGTCGATGAAACAAACAGTTTCCGTTGTGTTTGCGAAGGTTACTTCAGGGGCACAACCTGTCAATACGGTGAGAACACTTCGCGATCACTTTGCGGTGCCACATAATATGGTAGCATAGATTTTGAGCAACCCGTGGTTGCATTCCTGTGTTTCTTGCATTCCTGTGTTTGTTCTTTAATATACTGTGTTTGTAATCGATACAATGCATGGTGGGGGGGGGGTGGGGGCAGCCGTGGCCTAGTGGTTAAGGTGTTGGACTCTAAATGGTTGTGAGGTCAAGACCCACACTGGTCACATTTCGTTTTCGAAGCTTAGGCAATTTCGTTTATCCTACTTTGCCTCATTCCACTCAGCTGTAAATGAGTACAAACACTGTGTGGAAGGTACCTGCGATGGACTAGTGTCCCGTCCAGGAGAGTCAGTATAACTGCACTCTAAGTTGCTTCGGACTATAGAAACCAGGTTTATGCACTGGCCATATAAGCCTTTATGGCTTCCTAAGGCGTAATGCCTAGGGGATGGCTTTACCTACTTTTTTTTACCAACAATGCATGAATGTGTTAAAACAGCATGATGTGATATATGCATTATGTAAAGATACTCCAGTCCACATAGTTTAGTCCATATTTAATAAATTCATATTAAATAAATTATATAACATGTAATAACCAAATGTTTCGTTAAAGCTTGACAAGAAGAACAAAAGTAGTAGCATAGTGTGGTGTGTAACAAATACACATAATACAAAATTTTAAGTTAATAGTTTGGTAGTTACCATAATCGAAATATTTGGTGGTAAAATGTTGTGTGGGTTGCCATGACTGGAACATAAGTTTATACTACTGTGTGGAAGTTGCCGCAAAAGAGATATGTTATTATAACGCAATATCTTATTATACTACGGGAGTTGCCGTAACAGGAATATGTAAGCTGCCCTAAAATATCCAGTGGATCCAATGTATTAAGTATAAACTCGTGAAAGATTACATTACTTTTGTTTGACAGACATGAATACGTGTCGAAGCCAACCCTGTTTGAACGGGGGAAGTTGTCACAGTCTGTACGATGCCTACGAATGTGTTTGCGCTGACGGCTTCACTGGAGACGTCTGCAACTCTCGTGAGCGTTATTATTAACACATAACTTACAACTAGATGCAATAAAAACGTAATAGTTGGACATGGGTCAGATGTTGTTATGCCAGTCAATTACGTTTATTGCGAAGCAGATTATTTCACACATTTTTTTAGATCTGTCAATTATTAAGCATGATGGGAGACATTGACGGTACAAAATATCACATTAATGTGTATACTATATATTCGAAGTTTATTGAAAAGCAAAACAATAGTAACATTGATTTTTCTTTAACGTATCCCGTCTTAGCTTTCATTGTAATTTCAATAAAATTATGGCCTTAAACTTAACGTGTTTGACATATACATATATATATATATATATATATATATATATATATATATATATATATATATATATATATATATATATATATATATATATATATATATATATATATATATATATATATATATATATATATATATATATATATATATATATATATATATATATATATATATATATATATATATATATATATATATATATATATATATATATATATATATATATATATATATATATATATATATATGTATGTACTGTATTGTACTGTACTGTACTGTACTGTACTATTCTGCAGAATGCGTGTCTTCTTGTGAACTTTATTTTTAATTCTCACAAATATTGTAGCATAAACGAAAAATATTTGACTGTTGTACAAAGTATAGTAATACAACATTATTCGAAAAGCAACAGTAACAATATCATCGACGCCTTTAAATGCAGTCTCACGAAAACCCCCATTCTAAATAATAGAAGATATTTGTACTTAAGCACTCGTGCACCTGTCAGCGTTCGTACCGAAACACTCACAAACGCACATACAAACCGAAATAACCGGCTACATTAAGCAATCAGCATAAATAGAGAGGGTTTAATGGCATTGTAGCTCTCCCTTGTGCGGCTGATACCTGCCACAACGGTGGCACGTGTCTTGATACCCGGACTGGACCATCGTGTGTGTGTCCAAATAACCTAACTGGAAGACAGTGTGATCAAGGTGAGTTACTGAAAACGAGTATTTATAGTCTATATAACCGACAGTCATCGGCAATATATACCCACAGCGGCTCTCAAACAATTCCCTCTATCGCAAATGTGTGTGCTACCCACGGAGCTTGATCGCCATAACATAGTTGTGCATTCTGTTTGGACACGCGCTCCGCATACCACGTGAAGCCCCTGCCCAGCTCGCCGTAGATAAGTATTTCACATCCGCTGACGGCTTACGAGGGCGATTTCGAAAGGAACTACCAGTACCCATCGATAAAGAAGTCGGCAACCGTCTATACAGCCAGCGAAATCTAGAAACGCTGAAGAAACTTTTATCTCGTTACTGTTTCTGTTATGTATTCATGAGTGCGCGATTATATATAAACAGACGACAATTGCAACACCCATTGAGTAATATTTCATTCGTATTCCGAAATTGTATTTAAAATCAATATATTGTGTCCGTGCTTTTGTTTTTAACTACACATCGATTATCAAAAATAAAGTGTGGATACAATGGCAGTTAATTTCGGCATACTGCGCTAACATATGGTTTGAAACAAATATTGATTTGTTGGCAGCAGAGAGTAACAATTTTAGTAAAGAACAAGCAAATAGGGAGGAAATACTTATTAAATAATAAGCCGGATTGCTCTGGTCTACTGCAAGTGATTGGTGTGTTGCATGCACACTTAATTTTCTAGACCAAACGTTCAAAAAAGGTTCGGTGCAAAGAAATGGCATGGCCGGCTAGCGACTATTATAAATATTTAATATACATTAGATCGTGCGATTACGCTTGTCTTCAATAACTTGTTTATTGCTTTTCGTGTACCGCGAGTTGCCTATGCGGCAATAAATGTAGTGTCCTGTTCCTTATTAATTGAAATTGTTGGGAACTGCACAGTGAAATGTACTTATGATTAGTCACCATTGCACTGCAATGTCAGTTAAAAACAGTAATTATTATAGTCAGGTTCAGTTAGGCAAATCTTGCTTTACCGCTGCTACATGGTGTGTACGTGTTTCTTCATAGATCTGTCCATGTCTCCATCGTCGCCGTCGGACAAGGACAAATTCGTGAACCTCGATACAGTAGGTCAGTGCCGCTGACGTCTTTCGATTTCAAATTAGCACGTGCTTAATTGGCTGTATCTCCATTTCATCTAGTGACTAATAAAAACATTGTGTTTTGTCCGTGTCACCGCACAATCGAATGCGTTGCTGACTGATTTTTCATAACATATGTTATACGGTGGACGAAGCTACAAAACGGCTGTCGTGTCGGACCTCTCACAATACATGCACATATGCATGAGACATGATATAAATGTTGTAATCACCGTGGTATAAAAATGTACATAGTTTTGAAATATAGGTTGAACATAAAACATAGCTATGGCATATTTGTTAACATAATTTTTCGTTGAATAAGTCTTATCACGTTTTTTTCTGTTCTCTTCTCTGTAGGGATCATAGTCGGCGCATTGGTGGGTCTCGTTCTCCTGGGCATTGCTATAGGCGGGACAATCTACTGCTTAATCAGGAAGTCACGAAATAGGTAATGTCTTTAATTTTATCAGAGCGTTCCGCACCATATGATGTTGAAACGTATGCAATGGTTTTGCTTTCAACGGTAACGCACATTTTCCCAGATAGCCAAAAGTTAAAAATTTAATCTTGCAAACAACACAAATAACACATTCTATATTTAACAAGAAAAAAATGTGCAACATTGCCATCCCAAACAACAAGTTCCAGATGGCAAGTGGGCAAAGAAGCCATTGGATTATCGAGAGTCCAACAATTTTATCATCTATGTGTAGCCCGCCCTTATCAGATATAATGTGAATTCTGCTTTTAAACATATTCACACTACTGGAATTAACACAATCGTGTGACAGTTTGTTCCATTCATTAATCATCCTCTGTGAGAGTTAAAACGTTCTAATGTTAAACCTACACTGTTCCATTATCAATGCTGCTTTGTGTCCTGTGGTTCCGCTGTCTCATTTAACTTTGAAGGACATATTCCTATCAATATCCTCATAACCATTCACTATTTTAAACCATTCTATTTGGTCTCCTCTTAGTCTCCTGGTATCTAGTGTTGTCAAACCACATTCTAATAAGCGGCTTTCGTAACTAAGGTATCTCAATTCTGGAATCATTTTAGTTGCTCTTCGTTCTATTCTTTCTAGCTTGTCTGTGTCCTTCTTACGATATGGCCTCTATGTTTGTATACAATATTCCAAATGCCGTCTAACTATTGCTTTTTACAGGGCTACAGTTATCTGTCTTTCCTTATATATGTGAAAGTTCTCCTAAACAGCCTTAGAAATGTATTTCCTTATGTAGCAGCAATCTAGCATTGCTCTGCAACTTTCATGTCAGCACTAAATGTTATTCCTAATTCATTTTTTTGGTGTGTTCTACCTAGTACAGTATCCCCCATTTTATATTATTCTTCCATATTTCCACACACACACACGCACGCACACGCCAATGCCAATGCCCACGCACACACACACACACACAAACACACGCACACGCACACACACACACACACACACACACACACACACACACACACACACACACACACACACACACACACACACACACACACATATATATATATATATATATATATATATATATATATATATATATATATATATATATATATATATATATATATATATATATAGTACTGCTTCTAACAGTTGCGTCGAAACTATTACTAGTAGTGGCCAACTTCTGTCTCGATAAGCAATGTTAGCTGCTTCATTCCAGTAAGTTGTCAGCATCACACAATGTACCACTGATATCCCGGTTAATGCGTTACGCTTCAATGTCGACAGCACAATCACAACTAAGACTGGCCCGCCAGGTAGACATGTATTATGCAACTGTTAATAATACACAGGGTCACGTCGAAGTTATTAAAACTGTCTTATCGACGGCCTCGTTGTCTTCACAGGGAGGCTCAACTGGAGGACCAGATTATACCGGTCACCTACAGACGCGAGGAGCAGCACGCCAACAGAACATCTGAAATGTCGAACGTCTACTTCAGTCTACAATATAACAACCCGAGTTTCGATGGTGGAGATCTCACCGATGATCACAAGGAAATGTTAAGGAACACACCGGTGTCACACGAATGATGCGAAGAACGTTTGTATTCGTGTGCATAGATGCGTGAGTGTGAATGCTTGCACGTTGTGTCACTACAAAGTAGGTGGTGTTCGCAATAATATATTTGCCTTATGCATTCGAACACTGCGAATATCAATGGAGATGAGTGTTTGCTGCTAGAACGATTGCAGGACAAACTGCCAGATCCCAACCTTAATTCGCCACCGGCATTACACACTACGGACTGCGTGCAGCTTGAACGTATTATTAATCACTAACTGCTGTTTATGGCATCACCCGGATGTCAGGGATAAAGAGGAGAACAACAACTACTATGTTCACTTAATGCTTTATTAAATTGAAATCGGATTAAAGTTTTCATATGACATGTATGTTTAACCGCGTCGTTTCCAGTATTCTAATTGACACAGTACTATGTTGTTCTATGTCGTGGTATCCCAGATATTGTATCATGTTAATAAATCGCCATGATATAGTCGTATGTGATGTTGTTCCTTTACGCAGTGTGCGTTAACATAAGGATTACAACCTCCTTCACATGGATCGTAGCCGCTATGTGTCTGTGTATATGTGTTTCTGTGTCTGTGTGTGCATGCTTGCGGGCGTGTGTGTGCATTCGTTTTGTCAGACATATATGTGTTCGTTTCCTACATCCAACTATGCAACAGTTATGATGTTACTATGTTAATTGCACTAGCAAAAATGTCTATTCTTCGGACGGGATAAATTTGATAGTTCGTAATTGACTGAACTATGTCAGAATACACAACATTATCACAGCACTATCGATCTATGCTTTGGTACTTGATGCTGCCAGGCAATATATTAAAGGAGCAGCATAGCATACAAACATACACACATACAGCATACCCACAAACATACTCTCGGTGAATTATAATAAGATTATCCAAAACACGTGTATAACATTAATTAATATCTTACACCCGTCCATGTAACAAAATGGGTGAAACTATATTTGACAATATTACGTACGTTTCTTAGGATTCCTGCAAAATGTTTTCTTTTCACATTTATCCTCTATTAACACACATGCTGTGTGTAATTCGATAAAATCACATACCTTTCAGAAAAACGAAACCAAAGCAGATACCCCTCAATTTTGGCCAATTTGAATGATTTAGAAATGTTGGAACGCTACCATCAAATCAAAGAGCAAATGTAGAAGTAAAGAAAACCTTAACTTTACCAACGTGTCCGATGTGAAAGTACTCGGGAAACTCACTCATTAAACTACCACAAACTACACTTACGATCCATCCGCCATTACCCATTACATGACGAGTACCTAGGATAATGACGATTACGCGTCATGAGTGAATTTATTAGTGAATTTCTATCATCGTCAATTGTCGTGAGGCATGATGACGTAAGAATCAAAACAGGGCGGTGCACTGTGGACCTCATCAGTGGTCCGATAAGCGACGATTGTTACAACCAGTAATGTAATAATCGACCGGTAATGTAATAAATTGACCGGTAATGTAATAATCGACCGGTAATGTAATAATCGACCAGTAATGTAATAAATCGACCGGTAATGTAATAATTGACCGGTAATGTAATAAATCGACCGGTAATGTAATAAATCGACCGGTAATGTAATAAATCGACCGGTAATGTAATAAAAATTATGATTATAATCATTATGATGGTGATGATGATGATGATGTTAATAATGATGAAGTAGAAGGTGAAGATGAGATTGATAAACCATTATGATGTTGATGATAATTAAGGGGTCATCTTAGTGACGATGATAATGATGATAAAGATTATGATGATAATGATGATGATGATAACGATGGTGATGTTAAGGGGGATAAATGGTTATGATGATGGTGATGAAAAAGATTAAGCAGTCTTAGTGATGATGATGATGATGATGATGATGATGATGATGGCGATTATGACGATCATCATCATCATCATGATAACGAAGGTGATAAGGATGATAAATGGTTATGATAATGATGAGGAAGAAGTTTATATTCTTCGTCCATGTCTCCATGTCCTATGTAACTGCATTTACACTTCCCAAAATTGAGTAACATTTGCCATTTTTCTGACCATTTAAGTAATTTATCTAGGTCATCCTGTAAACGTTGTTTATCTGTAACATTAATAACCTTTCTGAATACTTTTGTGTCATCTGCAAATTTGAGTACTTTGCTAGATATGTCATCTTCAAAATCATTTATATATATATATATATATATATATATATATATATATATATATATATATTAAAAACAGTATAGGGCCTAATACTGATCACTGTGGTACCCCACTCAGAACAGATTTCCAGTTTGAAATCTCACTATCTACTATTACTCTGTCTTCTGTGTGTAAGCCACTTTTCTATCCAGTTGATTACATCATTGCCTATACCATGGGCTTTTAGTTTAAGTAACAGTCTTTGATGTGGCACTTTATCGAAAGCTTTCTAAAAATATAAGTAGACAACATCCACTGGTGGCCATTTTTCAACATAAATAGGTCATCGTAGGTCATGGTCAAATAAGTAGGTCAGTGCAAGGTCATACATTATTAAGTCAACATGTTAGGGTCCTCTATCTGTTCCCACCTTAATATCTTCTTTGGTACACATTATGCCATGTTCACCTACATTCAGTGGCAGGGCAGCCAACAGACATACCGGTCACAAGAAATGGACTCAATTCCGTAAGACAGAATACACCCTTTTTTGAGTAACTTCTCAAATAATAAAGATATAAAAAAATTTTAAAAAATTATAAACTGCATACATACTTTATCAGGTAGAAGTGCTTAAATTATTATATATTTTTTTTATTTTTTAGTAATATACGGCAGTACATCATCATCATAGTAGATATATTCCATAAAGGTATGCGTATATGTGTTTTATTCAGTTCAAGAGTCAAGAGTGTGTGACATTTAAAAATAACACACGTTGATGCTAGTATAGTCATTTAATAAGTTCCATAAACTGCATATTGGCGTATAAGACATTGCTGCAAGCACACAGGGCTTCGACAGCGTTCTAGGGCTTGGTGCAGCGGCGGCCATCGCTGTTGTTTAGTAGCTCCCTGGTGGCAGATATAACAACACCTAACGCACCTCGCGTACAGCGCGGTCCGAAATCGTGGATCCCGACCACCGCGTTATAACGAGGCTCGACTGTTTATGATATCTACTTTTTATCCCTTGTCTAGTCACTTGGTGATTTCTTCTAAAAAAAACAGAACATATTTGTTAAGCATGGCCTCGCTTTTACGAATCCATGTTGAGATGGATTTAATAATTTATGCCTAACAATGAAGTCCACCATATGGTCTTTGATTAACCTTTCTAATAATCTAATCATTACTAATGTTGTAGCTATATAATTTACTTATTAACTTCTTATGTGGTACCGTGTCAAAACCCAGCAAGCATACCTTCATTGGACCTAAATTGGGTCTATATTGGCATTACGGACAAATATAGGAATGCCGCTATAGTAGAATTGGGCCACAATCGTGCCAGAATTGGGCCTTAACCATTTGCACATTGGCCCAATACTGCTCCGGCTCCGGCTCCAGCTCCAGCTCCAGCTCCGGCTCCGGCTCCAGCTCAAACTCCAAAGATAATTTATGTAATTATTTATTTTGATACGTAGTGAACTAACTTTTATTGCACGGCGTGTAAATATTTTGTTTTGTTGTAATTTAGGCCGAATATATAGGTAGAAATGGCCCACTGAGAATTTATGTTCGAAATACTAGCCTGTTATAAAAATGCCCTATTGATGGGTTACTGCATTGAACATTCTATTAAAGAACATTGAAAATTTTGATCGGACGAAGTGTCTAGCTACGGAGTCTAGCCCCACCACGACGGACACAGAAACCTTTTAGCCAAGCAGCTACGTGTGTTTCAGCTATGCTCCCTAGGTATACATTTTAACAATAGACATGAAGTCAACGACACAATAACTGAACGTGAATTGTTTAGGTGTTTTAAATTGGGTTAAGTTATGAGAATTCCGTTTGCCTTGGCTAAACTAAGCACGTCAACAGTCATCGTCGGGAAATTATATTAATATTACACCCCTAGCAATATGAACATATGCCACCTATTCAACAGGAATAAAACCCTCCTAAATATGAGTGTAATATATTTATTGGCCAGTGTACTACGTTATGGTCCCCTAGATGGCGCTAGTACTACTTTCAGTATTTCCCTTAAATATGAAGCCCAGGAACAACAGTGTGTCTGAATCGACATTGTTTTAGTGTGCCCTATTGGTGAGTTCATCATTCAAGCATTAAGACAAACACTATGTCATCAAAGTCAACTAAACGCCAAGATATATTTTAATATCATCGCCGTGCCAAACGGCTCAGTATGTCCTTCCTATGTATGTGGTTCATCGTTGTTTTCTGCATTTTCAATTCGTTTTTCAGCCGCCATTGAGGTATATTTAATGGTCACTATTTCTGTGGGTAATAGCATGTGTGTGGTTGATATAGTATCTGCTTTATCATCCCCTAGATGGCGCCAGTAAAACATTAAACTACAGTAAACTGCAGTTAAGACGATAAGCCCTTATGCACCATGAAAATACTCAAAGAAGCCGCATACGCTTTATAAAATGAAACCTATGCTTACTTAGAAGAGCCCATTTGAAGAGTAACCCTCTATATTTTAAGATGAGAAGGGTCTGACATATATAACTATAATCAACTTACACGTTCAGAAGAAATGTATCCTACACATTACGAAGATAGGCATGCAACACACTAAAAACAGAAACATTCTAGACGCTACGAGGATAATTGGTGAGCCGTAGCGTAGAGGTTGGAACGCCTGATTCTTAATCGAGAGAACCCGGGTTCGAATCCTCTTGTTGTCGTTTCGAAGCTTTGGCAATTTCGTTCACCCCACGTTGCCACAGTTCACTTACCTGCATAAATGAGTATCTGGTTACAGACAGAGGAAGATGTGTGGACGAACAGTCTTCATGCAGTAATGACTGTGTGGCTAAATGCTTCACAGAGAAGTTGAGATGGCGTTGGAATGAATGGTTTGTCAGGGGGGTGAAGTGTAACGCGCTTTGAGCAGTCCGTTGGACTGGATATCGCGCTTTGTAAGTACGCACCTTTACCTTTTCAGAAGCCCCCTACACTATAAAGCCCTATGAAGCCCCTTCGCACTGAGAAGTTTCATAACAAACATACAAAGTGACGCACCAAGAAAACAAATCACCCCCTATTTTCTAGGAAGAGACGTCTTCGAACGCATTCGTTGATTTCCTTAAGTGTGCACGCGCTGCAACAACGCTCTTTGTGCCAGAATAATCTCAGCAAATGATCGCACTTATTAAAACTTCCTGGTTGTTTCGTCCAATGACAAGCAAGGCCGTAGTTCACACGGCCAGCAATGTTGTCACTTGGTCTAGCTCAATAGGCGGTGTTTAGAAACCGAGGATACGTTGCTTCACGCAAACGGTAAGTGTCTATATTACTCAACAACTACTTCATTCGTTCCCTCGGAGTTTGTAACTACACGCGATCCTATAAAGCCAGGACAAGTTTTGTTACACCTCATTTCCAGATTTCATTCACTTGCCGAGGCATCTAATGTGGGATTATGAGAAGGTGAAACGTTGCTTATTGATAACAGCTGTGTAGAATGCTTCCTAAACCAGTTGATTTATTACTGGAATGAACAATTTGTTTGTTGTAAACACAGAGCCGCTGTGTTGTATCGTATGTATTGTATCGTATGTATTGTATCGTATGTATTGTATCGTATGTATTGTATCGCTGGTCATTGTTTTTGTGGCTGCCCACAACAGGTGAAATATGCAGCGCATACCGTGAGTTGAATGTCATAGCTGTGCCGAGGTAGTTTGTGGGTCACCACGCAATACACTGGTTCGCTTATCAAGCGTGACGAGTGCACAGCGGTGCGACATAAGTATTGTGATTCGCCGCTGTATGATCAGATATTCGTCTTAAGAATCTAAAATTAGTGTGCTTATACTTTGATATACACAAACGTAGGGGTAGTAACATTAAAATCCCCAAAATGCATTGTTCTCTGTTGGAATAATATCTCCCTTTGGGCATCCACTAACCTCGCACAATTTTTGGGTATCTTTCATCGCTCATCCGGATCACATGTCCAGCCTAGCAGGGTTGACGAGTTGCCAACAAGGATTCAATCTTCTTCTTCTCCCCCTCGCTCCCTTGCGGGGTTAGGTCCACGTCATTTGGTAGCTTCAATTCATTATCTGTTCGCTATTTCAGGACTTCCGTGTAAGGGATTCTTTCTTTCCGTTTGATATTTGATTCCACTCACAACATCAAAATACACATAAATCACCAACATAAACATACCAATATGTTGATGTTGAGATATTGCTTTCACATGTTTCATGACATTGGATTATTGCTTTCATATACCTGTAGAATTAAGCTTAGTTGTTCAAATGTGTTACTGTTATCATATGCTTCGTGATGTTGTGTTACTCTTATCACATGCTTCTTGACATTGTATTACTGCTATCATATGCCTCTTGATGTTGTGTTACTGGTATCGTATGCCTCTTGAAGTTGTGTTACTGCTATAATATGCCTCTTGATGTAGTGCTACTGCTGTCATATGCCTCTAGATGTTGTGTTACTGCTATCATATGCCTCTTGATGTTGTGTTACTGGTATCGTATGCCTCTTGGTGTTGTGTTACTGCTATAATATGCCTCTTGATGTAGTGCTACTGCTGTCATATGCCTCTAGATGTTGTGTTACTGCTATCATATGCCTCTTGATGTTGTGTTACTGCTATCACGTGAACGAGTCTAGGTCACGTTTAATAAGATTTAACAAGATTTGCCATCCAAGCCAAAGGCCCAGATGGCAAGTGGACAAGGAAGCCATTGGCTTATCGAGAGTCCAACAATGTTCACCTACTTATAACCCGCCCTCCTGAGATATGTGTCAACCTTGTTTTTAAACATATTCACAATCTGTAGACAATTTGTTCCATTCATTTATTGTCCTCTGTGAGAACGAGTGCTTCCTGATGTCCAATCTACATTAATCCTTTACTAATTTTACCTCATGTCCTCTAGTTCTGCTATCCTTCTTGAGTGTGAAAAACATATTTCAATCAATATTTTCATACCCATTCAATATCTTAACAATTTCAATCTGATCTCCTCTTAACCTCCTTGTCTCTAGAGTTGTTAAACCAAATTCTTTCAGGCGCTCTTCATACCTAAGGTATCTAAGTTCTGGAATCATTTTAGTTGCTCTCCTTTGTATGCGTTCAAGCGTATATATATCCTTCTTACGATATGGTCTCCATGCTTGTATACTAAATGAGGTCTAACTATTGCTTTATAAAGAGGTATAATTAACTTTTTTCCCTTGCATGTTATGTTTCTTCTAATCAATCCAAGAATTTGATTACCCTTTGAAGCTGCAATACCACACTGCTCTGAAACTTTCATATCAGCGCTTATTGTAATTCCTAAGTCCTTTTCTTTTACAGTAGTACCCAGAACAGTATCTCCCATTTTATAGTTTACATTCAAGTTCCCATGTCCTGTATGTAGGCATTTACATTTACAAAATTGAACAGCATCTGCCATTTCTCAGACTATTTCACTAATCTGTCTAGATCGTTTTGTAAATGTTGTTTGTCACCATCAGTATTAAACTTTCTAAACAGTTTTGTGTCATCCGCAAATTTCAGTACGTTACTTGTTATACTGTCATCCAAGTCATTGATATATATTAAGAATAATATAAGTCCTAATACTGATCCTTGAGGTACCCCACTCAAAACCGATTACCAATTTGAAACTTCTCCATCTACTACAACTCGTTGTCTTCTGCCAGTCAGCCATTGTTCTATCCAGTCAGTTATGCTATCCCCGATACCATGGGCTTTTAATTTAAGTAGTAATCTTTGATGTGGCACTTTGTCAAAAGCTTTCTGAAAATCTAAGTTGATAATATCTACTGACGATCCCACGTCTATCCACTTAGTGATTTCTTCCAAAAAACATAACATATTTGTTAAGCATGAATTCGCTTTAAGGAATCCATGTTGAGATGAATTTAATAATTTATGCTGAACGAGGAAATCCACCATATGGTCTTTAATTAACCTTTCTAATAATTTACAAATCACTAACGTTAAACTCACTGGTCTGTAATTTTCTGACTTATTTCTCGAACCCTTTTTAAATAATGGTATGATGTTTGCTTCTTTCCATTCAAACGGAACAACTCCCTCTTTTAATGACAAGTTGAATACTCTTGCAAGTGGTATACTGATTTGTTCTACTGTTTCCATTAGTTATTTTGGAGGAATCATTACAAAATTCCCTCTGCGGGATATTTGACTTCCTTTCAAAATGCTAATTGCTGTACGAGTGGCCGTGTTGTAAACAGTCGTCAACAAAATAACTAGTTGGGACCAGATACTTCCTAGTCACAAGGCGACATGAAACAACTGAGCCCCCGGCTAGACTGCAGCAGTACGCCATTGTTCTTTAACTGAGCAGACGTAGTTGAGAACAAAGACGTGTGCGCCACCTAGCAGTATGACGCATCGATCAAAGTGAAGCCGGTGGGGCACGAGGCCGCTATTATCAGTGACAGACGGCAAGTCAATCTGTAGAGGTCGTTACGGTTCAAATGTGTTATATTCAACCCGCGGGCCATTAAGTAAAACAGCCGTCAACAAGGACAACATAGACGGAACACATGCTATTTTCGCCTGTATTGACTGCTTCAATAAGGCTTATATGTTTTCAGGCGCGAACAGTTTTTCCTTAAGCTTTATAATTATTTGAGATTAGACGCGACGGTTAGTTTGACTATTTGTTGCAATGCGACAACACGCACCCCGACACTACGTTGCCTTCGTTCTACAGTGCACATAAGACAAACACCACCTCACATGATCGCCGTTGAAATCAACTGTGGTTGATTCGAATAATTCAACCAATGCGTCTTCGTTTAGTATTACCATCGGGTATTTAAGCTAAGATACCAGAGATCGTGTGCGAGCACGTGCGTGACTGCGTACGATTGTGCGTGCGATCGTGCGTGCGTGTGTGCATGCGTGCGTGCGTGCGTGTGTGTGTGTGTGCGTGCATAACCATAATATGCTGGTCTTACGGCAGATTAGTCAGACTTGTCCAATCTGTTATGCTAAGCCTACCTTCTATGTTCGTACTGAGCAGCTACGTGTGTTTCAGCTATGCTCCATAGGTATACGTTTTAACAATAGACATGAAGTCAACGACACAATAACTGAACGTGAATTGTTTAGGAGTTTTAAATGAGGTCAAGTTATCAGAACTCCGTTTGCCTTGGAGTTCTGATAACTTGAGTCAGCATACATCGTCGGGAAACTATATTAATATTAGACCCCAAGTACTATGAACATATGCCACCTATTCAACAGGAATAAAACCCTCCTAAATATTAGTGTGATACATTTGATGCCAGTGTATCTACGTTATTGTCCCCTAGATGGCGCTACTACTACTTTCTCTATTTACCTTAAATATGAAGCCCAGGAAAAACAGTGTGTCTGAATCGACATTGTTTCAGTGTGCCCTATTGGCGAGTTCATCATTCAAATATTAAGACAAACACTATGTCATCAAAGTAGACTAAACGTTAACAGATATTTTAAAATCATAGCAGTGCCGCACGGCCCAGTATGTCCGTCCTATGTATGTGGTTCAGTGTTGTTTACTGCATTTTCATTTCGTTTTTCAGCCGCCATTGTGGTATATTTGATGTTCACTATTTCGGTGGGAATAAAATCCAGTAATAGCATATTTGTGGTTCCTTTAATATATGCTTTATCATCCCCTAGATGGCGTTAGTAAAACATTAAACTACAGTAAACTGCAGTTAAGACGATAAGCCTTTATGCACCATGAAAATACTCAAAGAAGCCGCATACGCTTTATAAACTGAAGCCTATGCTTACTTAGAATAGCCCATTTGAAGAGTAACCCTCTACATTTTAGGATGAAAAGCGTCTGATACTGTATAATTATAATCAGTTGAGATGGCGTTGGAATTAATGGAAGTGTAACGCGCTTTGAGCAGTCCGTTGGACTGGATATCGCGCTTTGTAAGTACGCACTTTTACCTTTTCAGAAGCCCCCTACACTATAAACCCCTATGAAGCCCCTTCACATTGAGAAGTTTCATAAAAAACATACACAGTGACGCACTAAGAAAACAATGCACCCCCTATTTTCTAGGAAGAGAATCTTCGAACGTATTCGTTGATTTCCTTATGTGTGCACGCGCTGCAGCAACGCTCTTTGTGTAAGAATAATCTCAGCAAATGATCACGCTTATTAAAACTTCCTGGTTGTTTCGTCCAATGACAAGCAAAGCCGTAGTTCGCACGGCCATCAGTGTTGCCACTGAGTTTAGTTCAACGTTACTCTCAATAGGCGGTGTTTAGAGACCGAGGGTTCGTTGCTTCACATAAACGGTAAGTGTCTGTATTACTCAACAACTACTTCATTCGTTCCCTCGGGGTTTGTAACTACATGCGATCCTATAAAGCCAGGACAAGTTTTGTTACACCTCATTTCCCGATTTCATTCACTTGCCGAGGCATCTAATGTGGGATTATGAGAAGGTGAAACGTTGCTTTTTGATAACAGCTGTGTAGAATGCTTCCTAAACCAGTTCATTTATTACTGGAATGAACAGGTTGTTTGTTTTAAACACAGAGCCGCTGTATTGTATCGTATGTATTGTATCGTATGTATTGTATCGCTGGTCATTGTTTGTGTGGCTGCCCACAACAGGTGAAATATGCAGCGCATACCGTGAGTTGAATGCCATAGCTGTGCCGTTGTAGTTTGTGGGTCACCTCGCAAAAACACTGGTGCGCTTATCAAGCGTAACGAGTGCACAGCGGTGTGACATAAGTATTGTGATTCGCCGCTGTATGATCATATATTCTTCATAAGAATCTAAAAATAGTGTGCTTATAATTTGATCTAAACAAACGTGTGGGTAGTAACATTAAAATTCCCAAAATGCGTTGTTCTCTGTTGGAATAAAGTCTCCCTTTGGGCATCCAGTAACCTCGTTAAATCGTGAAGCCTTGCTCACGAAGCTGGTAGGATGAAGGCTTCACGTTCCGAAGTGTTGATATTTTTTAATTGGAATGGTTGTCCTGCCATTGATCTGTGCTGTTTTTGGTTACAGCATTTTTTGGGTATCTTTCATCGCTCATCCGGATCACATATCCAGCCTAGCAGAATTGATGATTTGCCAACAAGGATTCAATCTGCTTCTTCTCCCTCTTGCTCCCTTGCGGGGTTAGTAGCTTCAACTCAAAGTCTGTTCGGTATTTCAGGACTTCCGTGTAAGGGGTCCTTTCTTTCCGTTTGATAATTGATTCCACTCACAACTTCAAAATACACATAAATCACCAACTTAAATATACCAACATACCAATATGTTGATGTTGAGATATTGCTTTCATACGTTTCATGACATTGGATTACTGTTTTCATATACCTGTACAATTCGGTTTAGTTGTTCAGATGTGTTACTGTTATCATATATCTCGTGATGTTGTGTTACTGCTATCATATGCCTCTTGACGTTGTGTTACTGATTTCATATGCCTCTTGATGTTGTTCTACTGCTGTCATATGCCTTCTGATTTTGTGTTACTGCTATTATATGTCTCTTGATGTTGTGTTACTGCTATCAAATGCCTCTTCAAATTGTCTTACTGTTTTCATATATCACTTGATGGTGGTTTCCATTTTGGTGTGGTTGTAGGTATTGGATGACAGTTTTCATATGCCTATTGTAATTGAATTCCTGTTTTCATATGCGTATTGGTGTTTTCCTAGGATTGTTGGTAATGACATACTGGTGTTGAGTTACTATCTTCACATGACTGATATCTGACTGCGTATATATGTATGTGTGGGTTGTTGTATATACTTCATGAATGCGTACCTTCGCCAGAGGACACGAGGGGTCATTAGTGAAGGATCAGTGCATATTGTATAACAGAAAGTGCCAATTCTCACCGAGGACAGTTAATGAATGGAACATGTCATCTGCACATTGCGTAAATGCTAGTAGGGTGAATATGAGTACAAGAAATTGAAAATATATCAGGAGGGCGGGTTATGTATAGATGAACAATTGTTGGACTCTCCAGCGGCTTCCTTGTCCACTTCAAATCTGGCCATTTGCCTTGGATGATAATCTTACAAAATCTTGTTAAATCTTAATATAAATGTTTGTAGTTCCTCATATACGTTTGTCAACACGAGTACAGACGGCAGCAGCACTAGGTTGAGTCTAGGGTTACAGACGATGTTGCTTTTGTGTTGATCAATGAAAAGTAACAGTCCAGTGAATTAAGCCGAATTCTAATTATCGTGGCCATTATCATCACTTTATGGGTATATTGTTAATATTGACTGGATCACTTTACAAATACTACTTCGAACATTATATGTTTTATATGTGGTGATTGAAACAGTGTTTATAGTACGTCAACAGTGCTGCAATACTGTAATCGCAATTTGGCTCACATCCACGCATGCAAATCCGCACTCATTCACAAACACAATACACACAAGCACACACACACACACACACACACACACCCCACACAGCTCTCACACACACACACACACACACACACACACACACACACACACACACACACACACACACACACACACACACACACACACACACACACACACACACACACACACACACACACACACACACACACACACACACACACACACACACACACACACACACACACACACACACACACACACACACACACACACACACACACACACACACACACACACACACACACACACACACACACACACACACACACACACACATTCACACACACTCACACACGAGCGCGCACACGCACACGCACACGCACATACATGTTTGATCGTCTAACAGTTTCATCATTGGTTAATCAATAACTAATTTGTTGGCACTAGTCCATTCTGCTTAATAGGTTTGTCGTCATTTATTGCTAGGTCCCCTCTACACGTACTGATCCATTGCTCTGTTAACCCACTTTCGCATTTTGAAAGAGAATGACCTCACCAAGTAATTTCGTACATCAAACTTCCTGGTTGAGTCGTCCAATTGCAGGCGACTTCGTTTCCATGGTTGACCTTCCTTTGTGATAGTGGGCCGTGATTCTCACGCCCAACAGTGTTCTCACAGAGTCTAATTCAATAATTTAGGAACAGTTTATCGCGTGGCGTAATAGGCACATGGGCGGATCTAGGGGGAAGAATCGTCGATATTCGCTTCGACGTTTACGCGAACGAGAAATACTTGAAAACGAGACGCTAACTAAATTGAGTGAATGCGTCGACGTTGCGAACTAGAGATACAGAGAGAGAGAGAGAGAGAGAGAGAGAGAGAGAGAGAGAGAGAGAGAGAGAGAGAGAGAGAGAGAGAGACATAGAGATACATAGAGAGAGAGAAAGAGAGACAGACAGGCAGAGAGAGAGAGAGAGGGGGGGAGAGATGGAGTGAAAGAGAGAGAGAGATAGATAGAGAGAGAGAGAGAAAGAGAGAGATGGAGTGAAAGAAAGAGAGGGAGAGAGAGACAGAGATAGAGAGAGAGAGAGACAGAGAAAGAGCGAGAGAGAGAGAGAGGGAGAGATGTAGTGAAAGAGAGAGAGAGAGAGAGGTGGAGTGAAAGAGAGTGAGAGAGAGAGAGAGAGAGAGAGAGAGAGAGAGAGAGAGAGGGTGAGATGGAGTGAAAGAGAGAGAGAGAGGGGGGAGGGAGAGATGGCGTGAAAGAGAGAGAGAGAGAGAGAGAGAGAGAGGGAGAGAAAGAGAGAGAAATGTGTTAGTTTGACGTTAGTGTGTGACAGGAAGAAAGTTCGTTCCCCGTTGTTCCGAAGAATGCGGGACTATGAATCAGGTGCGTGCGGCTGCATCAAGGCCGATGTGTAGTTACGAGGGATAGCCTCTTTAGTGAGTCACGCCGCGCAGATCTGGGCAGACGGTAGTGAATGATAACTTATGTAAAGTGAAAAGCACAAACACAGTCGCCTTCTGTCGACTAATCAAGTACTGCTATGCGTTGCAACAATCAAGCTCATTAATATATTTAGTGTTTACACACACACACACACACACACACACACACACACACACACACACACACACACACACACACACACACACACACACACACACACACACACACACACACACACACACACACACACACACACACACACACACACACACACATATATATATATATATATATATATATATATATATATATATATATATATATATATATATATATATATATATATATAATATGCATATACATATGCATATATACATACATACATGTATACAATGCTGAATGTTTTTCATGCAGAAAAGAAGCAATGCAGTTATACGTTCTGTGGGTTGTCATCGGCCTGGCAGGAAGTGGTCTTGGTGAGTGTCGTGTTTCCTTCCTGCATCTGCTATGTTACCCTCATGCCTTACCCAAACAACTATATCTTCAGAGTTCTTTAACACTATTGTTCGTTATAATGCATTATTTTGATGTTTGGAAATTTCATACACTTTTGTTATTATCACTATTACCATAGTTCCGTTTTTATTTATGTGGATAGTGACGTGGACATTTGCTGACTTACGTTACTTAATGTTGTACAATTTTCAGGCGTGGTGCAAGACAACTTCTTGCTCGTCACCGATTCCTTCAGCCATGGATTGTTCCAAATAGATTTATCAACAGGATCTGGACTGAAGATCCCTTTGTCTCAGCAGACAAATCCAATTGCAATCGCATACGATCCCAAGGATTCAAAAATATATTGGACAGATGTCCAAGACAAAGTCATTAAAAGGTCACATTTAGATGGAACCGTTGAAGAAGTCGTTAAATCACTCCACAAAGGTACGTGTCCATGTGTTATTAATATATGTGTGTCGTGTTGTGTTATCAACATATTGAAAGTGTTTTGCTGCTACTAGACAAACCATACTAACTTTCTTTCTTATATTCACATCTTGCAACATTCCAACCCTGTTGAATTATAGAAATAAGGATTCTCAACTAGACCCGAGCCAATCTAGTGAGCGTAAACCCTTATAACCCGTGGATTGCCTCATGTCCAATATCTCTAAGATGTGCTCCAACGTGTATTCTTCGTTCTCCCTTTTTCCCTATTATCTTCCCATTGTCTTCACATAGCCCACGTGTATCTACAACCATTACAACATGTCTGTCTTGAAGCCAATGTCCCGTCTCCATTTCTTCTCTCACTTATCTCCTCTCTCCCGTCCTAATCCATTCTCTCCCTTTCCCATATTCTTACTGAAAGCACTGGCCATTGGAACTGTATGAACTGTTTGCTTATTCACCAAATATGTAGATAAGCAAATTGTTAATGGGTTTGACTCAGATTCAGTCCCAGACGGCATTGCGATCGACATCGCGTCTCGACTTGTGTATTACACGGACACAGGCGCCGACCTCATAGCTGTGATGACACTGGATGGAAGCAAACATTTCACACTCGTAACTGAAGATATGGACCAACCTCGAGCCATAGTTCTACACCCAGCAGATGGGTGAGTTTACCCATTAATGATCAGCAGATATTCGTTTCCCTGTAATAAGTCGGACGAGTAGTGATCCTTGTGAAAATATTAAATCAGATGTTGTTCTTGGTTGGAGTCAAATATTCCATCTTTCATTTACCAACATCTAACGTTTAACGACAGTTGTTATTGCTATTTGATACAGAAGTTAAACCAATATAACTATTTATATTTCACATTAGCATAAGAGAAGGAATAATCAATAAGTAAAGTATGCAGACGATAAACAGATGGATCCAACCAATCGCAGAAAACAAAATATGGTGCATTTCAATATGGGATTGCTTACTGCACTAAAACAGCCTATATGTGTATATAATGTCAAACGTAACCGCGTGAAAAAGGTGCTAATAATAATAATAATAATAATAAAAGCAATAATAATATTAATAAAAATCATGAATTTCTATAGCGCCTATATTGGCATGAACCTGAGTTCAGTGGTGCAACAAAACATAATCATTAGGCATTATCATGAATAGTGACGCGAAAAATTCATCAACAAAATATAGGACTAACCGAAGATTTACGATGGAAATTCAATTTGGACTACATGTGTCTTGAGTTTTTTCGGAAGGTAGCTATAGTTTCAGATCTTTTCAAATTAATGGAGCATTCATCCCAGACCCTAGGCGCAACACTCCAAACAAGGGGCTACACAAAACTATTCTTCATTGTTAATACACAACTCTTTCCCGGTGTTAGCAAATTAACTTATCACGCACGCAGGCACACACACACAGAAACAATGTAGACATCGTTCAAAATCAAGATCACCAGCTCTAACAACAGTTGTACTTGTTTTTCTCTTGCTCATTGTTGACCTTTGTCAGACTGATGTACTGGAGCGACTGGGGAAGTTCACCCAAGATCGAGGTTGCAGCCATGGATGGTAGTCAACGTAGACTACTCATTAGTCTCAAATCTACGTCATGGGCCAACGGCCTAACGATAGACCCAGTAGGTAAGCTACAAATACATCCACGGGTTATTCCCATTATACAATACGAGAGTGGTGATTCCCATAATGCTCACATATTCGTATCCCAATCAAGAACCCGATAAAAACGGTATTACTGTTAAATGTTCTGGTCTGACAGATATGTAAGTAATTAGAAGAATGAGTATGGGACATTTAAAACCGAATTCATTAGCCAACAAGCACATTCATGATTGTGTTATTCCATAATGTCCCTCGTCATAGGTGATCGTGTATACACTAAGCAAGATTGGTTATAGTTATGCGTATTTGCATTGTTATCAATTACCGTGAACTGTTCTCTTATACGAACTATGATATATATATATATATATATATATATATATATATATATATATATATATATATATATATATATATATATATATATATATATATATATTTTATATATATATATATATATATATATATATATATATATATATATATATATATATATATATATATATATATATATATATATATATATGTATATATATATATTTATTTTTATGTGAACCCGGTGCATAGGAAAACGAATTTACTGGTGCGACGGTCAACTAAACACAATCGAATCTGTAGCAGTCGATGGCAGCGACCGAAAGATATTGATAACGACGTCAGAAACGCATTTCTTTGGAATAGTTTTCGTTGCACCAAACGTGTACTACACCAATTGGAATCGCAAGTATGCGTAGACGAATCAACATGTGTTGACACATTCTGTTTTAAGGCATACATATATATATATATATATATATATATATATATATATATATATATATATATATATATATATATATATATATATATATATATATATATATATATATATATATATATATATATATATATATATATATATATATATATATATATATATATATATATATATATATATCTCGAACATCACTTTTCATTCACCGTCAAATGTGTACCAGTATGGAGATAATATGAATTATTAACATAAAAAAACAGAATCAAACAAAGGAACTATTATATATTGCAGTGCTGTGAATTATTTACAAAATATAAATACAGTAAGCCACTTATCATATGTTTAAAAATGCCTGAAATACATAAAAATATACAAATATATTTACTATATTTAATGCCATAATAGCACGTTTATTAAACTATTATTTGGCATATTAATAATATTATGCTATTCTTAAATAGTCTAGATATGAGTGAAAAAGCATAAGTGGACGTGCTGATGAATTTTACATTTTGTAATTGACTGTATTATATGTATTACTCTTATGCTGTGTTATCGTTTATAGATACGTGTCAAAGATAAACGTGTCTGACCCAACACCGACACCTGAACAAGTAGGACCTGATTTATTCAGTCGTCCCAATGGCATTGTCGCTTACAGCAGTGGAAATAATGCGTATGGTAAGGATATTTAATTATGTTTGCACGGAATTCAATCCAATACCATAACGCCGATTCCTGGTATCAGAGAAGTAGTAAACTATTATTTAATTGTTTAGTACCATGCGTGCCCTTCGTAGAATGTGCTACAAATACACCGTACGAAGCGACCTTCAAGTGTTCTATTGGCCTGGTTGAAGATGTCACCTGCCTAGGTTTTTATTGTGTTGGATTCGCAAGTCGCATAGTTGAATAGTTTAATTAGTTTGTTGTAATATATTGGAATTATAATTTTCCACAAAACTACGACAATTTGCTGATAGCATAGAAAGGTACATATTCAGTGGTAAAAAAAATATTCAATAAAAGGCTAATTGTTTTAGAGGCAAAGACAAACCATTTTCAGTGACAACAAATTGCGCATGTTTTCATTATGACGGTTCAAGAAGTGGCTAAAAATCAACATCTCTTCAATATTTAATGATTCGCCAATCTGCATCACCAGCAGTTTGGTCACTGAGTTATTTGAATTGTGCATGTTAAATACGAAAGTTATAGTCCCTCAACAATAAAAAAAAACAATCCCAAGGTTAATTTTCAAATACAAAACAAAATTAATCATGTAGAAAAAATGAGCAAACTTCTATATGGTACCATTTTGTATGTAATATATATATATATATATATATATATATATATATAGAATAGAATATGCAGGTATATGTGTTACATAACTAAATTACCATGTTGACTGTGTGTTATTATTTTCCTTTGTCGCTAGACGTTCAGATGAATAGTTCATGCAGCTATCGCAATGGCGGATGTAAACACATTTGTCTTGCGACACCAACCGGACCTCGATGCGCCTGCCAGAATGGACTGAACTTCGTCAACGGGACGGAATGTTCAATTCCAACGTGTACGTTGCAATGCTTTTATTCTGTGTAGTATACATATAAAGCTACATTGAACAATATGTGAAACATAGAGGTACATGTAAAGGTAGCGCGGAATCGAGTCATTGGAACAGCTCAAAGAGTTTTATACTTCACCTCCTGGACTTCTCTGGGAGGCATTAAACAGTTTTATTACTGCGCGAAGACTATTCGTTCACATATCCACCCTTTTCTGTAGCCAGGTACTCGTTTATACAGCTGCGTGATCAGTGGCAACGTGGGGTGGACGAAACTGCCTAAGTTTAGAAACGATAGCCAGGGAATTCGAATCCGGGTTCTCTTGATTGAGAATCCGGTATTCTAAAGGCTACGCTACACACAAATATAGAAGGAAATGTCGGCAGATTAAAATTATGAAATATTTGGTCTGTTTTTAATTGATTAATCAATGTACACGATGTGCACTTGGGGAGAAGGTAATAATTTTGCTTTCGTTCTACTGCGTATCTTTATGATACAAACCTTTGGTTGACTGGTTCAATGTTGTAGTTTTATGTTTTCTTCATCGATGAAATTTATTTGCTTGCTTCAACCTATAATAGTACGTTTATTCCGATTCAGATACGTGTCCCCAGGAATACACAGCGAAGAAAGGACGCATTCGAAGTCCCGGGTACCCAGGTTACACAAACAATCTGCACTGCGTCATCATAATACGAATGAACAACACGCAACACGAACAACGCCGCATTCGGCTTTACGTGGAGGATTTTGACGTACCAGACAAGCATGACTACTTGCTGATAGGAAAGAACAAGGTCACGGGTTCGAGACTACAGAGAAAGAACACGTATACAGGTGTTGTTGTCATGTTGTTGCTGGGTTGGTGGCTCATTGGTTGGCTGCTTGTTTAAAACCAAGAGGGTTCGATTCTAGTCATTGTGTTGGCTTCACCACCTCGAAGTCATGGGTTCTAATCCAGTCCGGTAGCTTGCGTTTCATTTAAAATTTTCAAATAAAAACTCATTAGTAATTGCAATACTTGTGAAAGAGTTTTTGCCATTTAGGGCTATGGCAGGTGTGTGTGTGTGTGTGTGTGTGTGTGTGTGTGTGTGTGTGTGTGTGTGTGTGTGTGTGTGTGTGTGTGTGTGTGGTGTGTGTGTGTGTGTGTGTGTGTGTGTGTGTGGGTGGGTGCGTGCGTGCGTGCGTGCGTGCGTGCGTGCGTGCGTGCGTGCGTGCGTGTGTGTGTGTGTGTTTTACTTAAAGTGTGGTATTTGTTTCACTTATTTACGGATATGTTATATTTTCAATCTAGTGACAACTTCACAGGAAGACTCAAAATGGTTATTCGTCACTGATGGCTCTGCCGTCGGTCGTGGCTTCTACTTCGAATACGACATTTATAGTGGTGAGTACATACATTTTGGTATATTAGTGTTTTAGCATATTAATGTTAAAGAAGGGTATTCCCAATGAAATGGCACCAAAATTAAATGAACTGGTACATTCTACAGCAGTCATAATATTATATGCAAACCAAAAACAATGCACGAGATATATAACTCCCTGGGCTATGGGTTATGTTGCTGCAGGCGTCATCGAGGTTATCAGTGCGACTACAGCGGGACTTGATGTGATAAACAAAATTAACCGTGCCAGGACATACATATTGACAGTGTCAGTCACTGAGGGATATGCGTCTCTGCGGTAGCTGAGTCAGCGGAGAGGGCTAGTTTATAGTCGGGTTTACTCGGACACCCTCTATGGACAAATGAAAAAAGTGCCTTAATTATATTAGCTGCCATACGGCGACTATCATAAACATCGCTAGGACGGGTCATAACACATATTGACAGGTTATATCCGTCAAACAAAATTCTTGCCTGTCCACGACGGACTTAGCCGATCAATCTGACGGGGTGACGGGCCTCTATATTAGTCATTACAGTACTACCTGCCTTCAACGGACCTTTCGATGAGCGGACACCTGCTATGGCGGGACACTTTCTCAATGTACGGACTGTTTTACCAAATTAATGTCCCTCTGATGAGGGGACACCTGCTGAACGCGGACAGCGGGCAGGATATTTTGGTTTTCTGCCCCTGCTAAGGCGGACAGTAATCATTATTTTCGTAATTTTTTTTCTCGAAATATTTTATTTCCAAAATGGCGACGGACAAACAGCACGGTATGTAGTGGAAAAAAAACAACGTTATATCGCGAATTCTTATATAAGGCTGTTGGTCGTGGATCCCGATTTTCTGCCGCCGGGGGAAATGCCAAATGGGCCTGCTTAAACATACTTAGAATTGCTTTGACAATTCTCAAGAAACAGGTGAACAATGTCAAAGACAATGAACGACTGTCAACAAGTTGTTTGTTTGGCGCTGCCGCTGACATCAATCGCTGATGTTGGCGTCGCTTAGGCGGTTTGAAATTGCAATCGAGATTCACAAATACGCCTCGCATAAGAATCAGATAAACAGTCTTAAATGCAATTTAGTATGCAGTACTAATATGACACTGGGGTGAAATGGCATGCCTCCAATCTAAACGACCCGAAACCAACATGCCAAAGGCGCTACCGGTGCGCGAAAATACGAATTCGTCATCCGCATATGAAACGACGAATCGATGCTAAGTCGTATATCATAAATGTATGCTTCGGTCGAGATCAGTTAAAAATCGAAGTGAAACAATTATTAATTCTGCTTATTGTCATTTTCTATGTTAAATCAACTTAGATACTGCGTGTGTCAACTCATATACGTTTTTGGCTGGCTGCTCAAATCCAGTTTATTATTTTCGATTCGTAGGCCTATTAGTTCAATACATCGTCATCATAGTTCCATAACGGTATGCGTACATGTATTTTATTCAGTTTACGATTAAACAGGGTGTGACATTTAAAAATAATACACGTTGATGGTAGTTGACCCGTTTAATAAGCTCTGTAACTGCATATTGCAGTATAAGACAATGCTGCAAGCACACTGTGGCTTCGACAGCGTTTTTGGACTTTGGAGCAGCGGGCAGCGATCGCTGTTGGTTAGTAGCACCCTGGTGGCAGACATGGGAACACCTAACGCGCCTTATTTCAGCCCTCCACTCCAGCATGCGTGTCCCTCCGATGAGGGGACACCTGCCATATAGGGACACTTTTGCTTGGATACATAAGTGTCCGTTGAAGGCAGGTACTACAGTACCTGTAGGCGATATTATAAATTGGGTATAGCTATTGGCTTATGCAGATATAATTATCAATGTATTTTCATAATCTGACATTTCTCATAATAAGCTAAAAATTGTATTACCACATTGCTTTAGAACTGTCTTATCAGAACAATAGGTAATTACTCCAAGTCCTTTTCTTTGGTGGTTTACGTAGCATGTTTCACCCATTTCAAACTAAATATATTAAACCTAAAGACATCTACTGAAATTGAGCATGTAAACATACATTTAGTCCGATAATCTTGTTATGTCTATGTAAACTGCTGTTATTTCAATTTATGATTTTGTCATCATTGGTTCATTGTAGTCGTGCATTGCGGCAGCAGCCGTCCGTGCCAGAACGGTGGAACTTGCATTAACGGAGAGTATTGTATGTGTCCTGAAGGCTACGAGGGCAATGTGTGTGAACAAGGTAAATTATTTGTGTCAGAATTAAATGTATATATATGTTCGTGTATTATATGACCTCATGGTTACGACGAAGACTACAGAAACAATATCAATACATGTAATCTGGCACATTTTGCAACTTTTATCAACACAAATATCAATACTATAATCTTACTCTACCAATATAGGAAAATAGGAGACAAGAGTTGAGTATGTGCAGAAAGGTTCATTCAGTTCATTACTAAGGGTTGGTGGAATAAGTCATCAAATTAAAAAACATGCTTTGGTTGTCACCAAGTTTCGCGGGACAATAATTTCCCTCAGCAATGGCGCCATCTAGCGACTGAAACGGGTATTAATGAATATTTACGTTATTGTTAATATTAGATCATAGAATTAGATCAAATAATGTATTGTGAGTAAGTTTGTCATCGGACTACAACGAATGTTGTTGAAAACCAACCGCCATATTGTGTGACTGACGTCACCTGATATTGCCGTTTTTTATAACAAATAGGTAAAAATTTTATTCGTGTGCATGGTTATTGTCAAAAAACTATAGTAGTATGCATATAAGAGTGACCATCAACATGAAATATTTGTTTATTTGATTTTAATAAGATTCCAAATATCCTCGAAGAATGACGTTTTCGGCTGCCTGGTCCCAGAAGATAAACGCGCTGATTTTGTGAAACAAAGTTCACTTGATAATCACCCTGAATCAATCAGTTTCACCACCAGCAGTCTAAATATTCACGCGTTCGCTTCTTTTGGTCATCAAAGCAATTCCAGCCCCACCTTCCCCTTAACGTTAATACATCAATGGAAACCATAGAATAACCAAAAGAGTTGGGTTATACGGACTTGATGGTTGGGGGACCTCCATACCAGCATGTCAGATTGTTACTACTGTTGAGTTGTTTTATTTCAGATGCCTGCGCGGTCACATGCCAAAATGGAGGAACATGCGTTCACCAGCAATCAGGAACTTTCTGCCAATGTCGAGCCGGGTTTGGTGGACAACGTTGCGAGACAGGTAAAACAAGTATTAATATTATTATTATGGGGGGTGTTCACTATTATTATAATTACCGTCATAAACGCACCACTCACTCAATCACTCACTCATTCACTCACTCGCTCGCTCGCTCACTCACTCACTCACTCACTCACTCACTCACTCACGTGTCTGTTTCTGAAGCAAACAGTAGTACTGAGCGGACGTTGTACCTGTATGTTTTCAACAAATTATTGTTAGTAGTATTATTGTGTGAGGCCTTTACTAGTATTACTATTATTGCAATTACCGCTACATAGAAAACGTTATAAGCGTTACGTGAATGGGTGGAAGTTCCGGTTTCTTGGATTGTTGTATTTGACAGGATAGTTGCCTCTAAAGAATCGTGAGTTGCTTCTCAATAAACATGTTTGTTTCCTCAGAATATTTCGGCCAATTAATTCGGCCTTCGTCTGCGGAAGTTTCTTGATTCGTGAATAACACATCAAATGTTATGTTGTTCTTATGAATTTATGCATTATGGTTGTCTATTTACTTGTGTTACGTTTCTTTGTACCAGACATTGACGAGTGTGCCAGTGACCCGTGTCAGAACGGCGGAACTTGCGTTGATAAAATAAACACTTTCCTCTGCCGCTGTGGAAGTTACTACAGGGGAACAACCTGCGAACACGGTGAGAAAACGTTACTTCTTGGTGATGCTGCTTGGTTTATAATGTGTCCGCACATAAGATGGAGACTAACAGCTGACCTGTAATATTTGAACTTGTACTTGTACACAATAGTGCATTACTATATGCAAGAAGGATACTTACAATAATAATGCTATATGCATAACGTTGTTTATATCTTTATAATCCCGACAACTGTGGTAATTCCACTTATATCCACCGACTAGACCAAAAGCGTTTTTATAAAAAACACTGATTCCCCAACTGTTTGACAAGACACATGAAACTGTGAGGCCATGATATCCAATGTGTTATCTAAACTACCCGCCAGAGCTCGCCATTGACACTGCCAAGTTAATGACATTCGAAAATCCATCGAATATCCAAGAGCGGTATATATGGATTTCACGTGGCTGGTTTGAAGAGCATATCAGACTATTCAGTTCGTGGCGTTGTTTCTTATTTTAGAACGTTGTGTGTCCGACACGTGTCAAAATGGAGGGACTTGCCTTTCCTTGATTGAAGGAGTTTCCTGCCAATGTCCAGGCGGTTTTGCCGGACAACGGTGCGAGACAGGTAAACGTCATATTTGTCGTTCTTTCCATGAAGTTATTAATGCAATAACTGACACAAAGTTAAGGATATACACGTTTTGTTCTCAGTGGTTTATGCATTGTGATCTTATTTACTTGTGTAACATTTCTTTGTGCAGATGTCGATGAGTGTGCCAGTCGCCCTTGTCTTCATGGCGGAACTTGTGTCGATGAAACAAACCGTTTCCGTTGCGTCTGTGAAGGTTACTTCAGGGGCACAACCTGTCAATACGGTGAGGAAACGTTACGATTACTTGGCGGTGCACATATAGTAGTATCACCTTTTCAGATGACCGAAGCAAATGTATGCTTCCTTAACTTAATGTTTGTTCTTTGACATATTTGTGTTCGTAATAAATTTCCATCTGCATGCGCTGTGCTTTTTTAGACCTAAGCTCTCCTGCTTAGTATTGCCCTTCATAAAAATTAGTTTCAAATAATCTTTGTCATGACATGAGTTGATTTATGCATTTGCGGCAACTAAATCAACCCATGCTCTGTCAAAGCATTGTAACAATGAGTTGATTTAGGACCAATACACCAAACGCAAAATATCATGTAACACACCTCCATAATGAGGGTAATTTGAGACATACTAAACGCTGAGTTGTAAGTAGGTTTAGTTGGCATATGATGTCCTTATAATTCTTACAAAGGTTCAGTAAAAATCCATCTGACAGGAAACAAATATACCTTGGCAATTATAGACTAACTCCGTCTTTAATAAATTCATGTTACATAAACTATATTACATGTAATAGTCAAATGTTACGTAATTAAAATAAAAGAGCACATGAATTAGCACAGTGTGTAGCTATAATACAGGTTTTTGAAAGTCAGTAGTTTGGTAATTACCTTAATAGAAATATCTGTTGATATCATTTTGTGCGGGTTATTATGACTGGAATATACGGTGATAGCATTGTGTGGTAGTTGCTGCAACATATATACCCGGTAATTTCATTTTTTGTGACAGTTGTTATAACGGGAATATCTGATTACACAAAGTTATTGGGGTTGCCGTAAAAGGAATATCCAACTTGCCCCAAAAGATCCTACGGGTCCATAGTATTACGTATGTGCATATGTTTGACAGACATGAATACGTGTCGAAGCCAACCCTGTTTGAACGGGGGAAGTTGTCACAGTCTGTACGATGCCTACGAATGCGTCTGCGCTGACGGCTTCACTGGAGACGTCTGCAACTCTCGTGAGCGTTATTATCAACCCATAACTTACAGATAGATGCAATAAAAACTTAACAGTTGGACATGTTTTATGCCAGTCAATCCGTTTATTGCGAAGCAGATTATCACGCATATATTTACAGATCTATCACTTATTACGCATGATGGTAGACATTTACGGTATAATACCTCACGTTACTAGGTCTACCAATTCGAAGTTTATTGCAAGGCAAAAAATAAGTAATATTGAATTTACTTTAACGTATCCCGTCTTACACTTCATCGTAATTTCAATCAAATTATTGCTGTATTCTTAAGGTTTTCTACATATTCGTATACATATATATGAACGGTACCATTCTAGAGAATGCACGTTTTCTTGTGAACGTTGTTGTAAAGTCATTTTAAAATAATTTAGTCGCCTATAAAAACAGTTTCACAAAAAAAACACTTTCCAAATAAGTGAAGGTATTTGTGTTTACGCACTTGTGCGCGTGACAGCTTTCGTACCGATACATTCAGACAAACGCATATGCAAAACGAAATAACCAGATGTACCAAGCATTCAATGTCATCAATAGAGAGTGTTTAATGGTATTGTAGCTCCCCCGTGTACTGCTGATTCTTGCCACAACGGTGGCACATGCATTGATACCAGGACGGGGCCGTCGTGTGTTTGTCCAAATAACCTCACCGGAAGACAATGTGATGAAGGTGAGTTACTGAAGACGAGTATTTGTACCAAAAGGATCTATATTCAACGATCAGCGGCAATATATGCCTAAGCGAATCTCGAACAAAACTCTCTATCTGCCATCAAATCTCGGTGAAGTCTGTTTGGACACGCGCTCCGCATGCCACGTGAAGCCCCTGCACAGCTCGCCGTAGATAAGTAGTTCACACTCGTTGACGTGGCGGACTTGCGGTGGCGACTTCAAGCGACACTACCAAATGCCCTCGACAAAGACGTAGGAGGCAGTCGGCAAGCGTATCCGAAGCCAGCGAGACCTAGACACGCTGAGGAAACCTTACCTAAGTCAACTGCACAACCGATGCCGGAACATACTGAAACTGAGGCTGTGACACGAAATTGCGTTCACCCAACCAACGATTGTAATATTCTCCGACGTAGTGCATTTTAATTAATGTAAATCGCGTTGTGCACATCATAAAAGTAGTATGTCATGGCCGCACTTTGACGCGCGAACATCAATAGGCCTACCTATGTAATTATAAAGTGTTATATAAATTAACTTTTATCGCGTTACTGGTTCTGTTAGGTATTCGTGAGTGCGGCATTAAATATAAACAAACGACAACTGCTTACACCCTTGTTAGTAATATATTGTTAGTAATATATTTGTAAGATTATGCAAATTTCACCGTCCCAATAATCATGGTTGTTTTCTTATGCATATTTTAGGTATCCTGTGCCAAAGAAAGCCGTGTCAAAATGTCGGAACCTGCAGAGAAGCAGCCGGTGTACGGATTTGTAAATGCGTCGGAAGTTTCTCTGGCGACAGCTGCGAACACAGTAAGTGACTTGTCTCGTCTACATATCTCGTATAGGCAACGTATATTATAGACAGTGAGACATGATGATATTTATTATTATCAAGCACTGTCATATGTGAGCTGTTTTAACATAATGGTTTAAAAACCAACTTAGAATGTCACAAGAGAGATTCTTATTCTCCCTGAGTAATAAAATTATGAGATGAATTATTTTATTTAACTTAAAATTCACGTTTGTGCCTTGGACGATTGTATTTTGTAGAACCAGGTGGGACAGGAATACAAATCACGTGACTCTAAATACGTTTTATTCAAACGTGAAGCGTAGTCCCCCAGAATATTTACGACAGTTTTCATGGATCAGCATTGTTTTGTGTTTGATCGTGTACGGAATCAAGGGCAATTCATGTTGTTATTAATATTGTCTAATCACAGTAACAGTCATACATTGTATGAAACCGGTAAATGTGAAAATTTGTGTGTTGGAGTTAATTCTCTTTACCCAGGTCTGATAGCGACGGTGCCGGTTTCCGAGAAGAAGCGAATGGACGTTAAGTTAAGATTGACAAACGCAATATACGAAGACACGTTAAAAGACAAGGATTCGAGAGAATACGTAAGGCTAAGGAATCATGTCGAGAAGGCTGTGAGTTATTTTTCAGGATATGATTATTTTTTAAACATGTTTGCAGCTCCATCTCATTGATGCTTCGTAAAGCTACATTTGAAAGAGAATTAGTACGCAATCATAATGTGTATTAGTTCAGAACGAATAATACGTAATTATAATGAAAATGATAATTATAATAGTCCGAAGTTATAATAAAAATCACACGTACAAAATAACCTTCAGCCAACCCAGAAAATATATGTCAATGCTGCATTCTTCAAAAGGAGCAACATTGCAATGTCGCTGTCGATTATTATATGAAGGAACACAACGGTGCTAACAAATATGAACTCACACAAACAAACGTGAATAGTAATTCGAATGCGGTATAATTGTGTAACAGACACGAAGTCCTATATTTCAGCTTAAAGAAACCATCGACGACACGTTGGGTAAAGGGAAATACGAAATTGTTGATGTCACATTCAGGTGTGTATGATTCTGATTGAAAATTACAATTAACGATCTTCAAGTTCTTCTCCAATGTCAACATTTATTGGTTATGCTGTGGTGTTGTAAAAGTTGTAATAAATCGTTTCGTTGTTTCTCCTCTGCTTGAAATTGGGGAGGCCCTATTCTATTATATTCTATTCGCAGTTATGCATTGATGTCACTCACATAGCCGGTCACCTCCTTTCGTATAGATATGACATGGGATGAGGTAAATAAGTGTGTCTCCCTCTGCCAACATATGCTTTTGCCAAGCTCCCGGTACTTATATATATATATATATATATATATATATATATATATATATATATATATATATATATATATATATATATATATATATATATATATATATATATATATATATATATATATATATATATATATATTAAATGGTGTTCCCCTTCTTCTTATTTTGTTTTGTTTCCTTTTCCGTCTGAACCAACACAAATTGTAAATCTATGTTGTCCGTAATAACAATTGCAGTGTGGTAATTGTGTGTCTTGTTCTTTACAGAGCCGGAAGTATCGAAGTCATCTACCTAATCGAAATGCTCAAAGGCGCTCCGGACCCATCGACTATTGTGGCGGCCATCAAGCAACACAATGGCCCGTTCGCCGGATTTGAAATGGATCGAGACTCCGTGGAGATGTCAGGTACGAACACTTCTAAATAAGACATTGCAAGTTATCTTTTTAATTTTAAATAGCTTTAAATAATCTGACAGATTCAAACGTAGTGTGAAGGAAACTAAAATGTTGTTTTGTTTTATCGCACAACGAGGATGTCTTTTCATTTAAAATGTTTAAAACATTTCAAATATGTATATAAAATCAATGCATTTTATCGAAGCCTTTGTATTTAGCTCAACTTCGAATAACAAAACTTAAGTGCTCATGCATTGGCAGTTAATTTGCGATAACATATGACTTCAAGAATATTGGTTTGCTGGCAGGACAGAGTAATCGTTTAGTAAAGAACTAGTCGGAGGGAAATAAGCTGGATTGTTGTGGTCTATTGCAAGTGATTGGTGAGCTGCAAGCATGCAACATTATCTAGACCCAATGTTCAAAAATGGTTCGGTGCAAAGAAATGGCATGGTCGTCGAGCGACTAATATAAATGCTTTGTCTACATTACCACAAGATGGTGGTATACTTAGGGTGCGTTTATGCTTGCTTCAGTAACTTGTTTACTGGTGTTTGTGTACCAGAAGTAGCCTATGCGGTAAATCTACTGTCCTGTTCCATGTTAATTAAAATTGTCGGGAATTGCACATAACTAAGTATTTAAGATTAATCACCACGACACAACAGTGTCAGTTAAAAACAGTAATTGCTATCTGTCTTCCTTTTCCGCTTCTACATGTTGTGCATGTTTCTCCGTAGAGTCCAGCGCTCCAATACCGTCATCGGACGAAAAGGGTTTGAGCGTCGCTACAATGGGTATGTGATGCTAACGTTATTCGATGGTGTCAGTTATGCTAACGTTGTTCGATGGTGCCAGTTACGCTAACGTTGTTCGATGGTGTCAGTGGTGCTAACGTTGTTCGATAGTGTCAGTGGTGCTAACGTTGTTCGATGGTGTCAGTGGTGCTAACGTTGTTCGGTTTTGTCAGTGATGCTAACGTTGGTCGATGGTGTCAGTGATGCTAAAGTTGATTGATTTTGTCAGTGGTCCTAACGTTTTTCGATGGGTTAGTTTAGCACGTGACTAATTTGCTGAACGTTCATCTCATCTAGTGAATAATAAAAACAAAGATATTGCGTTGGAAACTGGTTATTCTTAACATTTGCTACGCGACGAACAAACCTACAAAAAGGTTGGCTGGTCGGACCACTTGCAATGCATTTACGCACGAAATCTGATATAAATAACTAAAAATCAATGTGGTGTAATAAAAATATACATTATAGTTCATTTGTAAATATAGTGTTCGTTGCATCGGTCACATGAAGAATGTGCTTGTTCTCTCCTGTAGGGATCATAGTCGGCGCGTTGGTTGGACTCGTACTCGTAGGCATTGCTATTGGCCAAACCATCTACTGCTTAATCAAGAAATCAAGACGAAATAGGTAACGTGCTTATCTTAATCTGTGTTTTCACCTTTTCCTCACAAATGGTGGTTGTTCCGCAGCAAATGATGTAGGAATCGGTGCAATGGCTTTGATTTAATCGGAAACGAACATATTACCAGATAGCCCATCGTTATCCATTTAGTCTTACAAACTGCAATGACAACACTACTTATATACTGTATATCAAAACAAAACAAGGACAATGCGATATTGTAAAGTCATTCTTTGTTACGTGTAGACTGCTACTATTTCTAACGATTGCGTCGAAACTATTACTAGCAGTGGTCAGCTTCTGTCTCGAGAAACACCGCATTTTTAGCTGCTTCGTATATAGATACATTGCCAGCATCACGCCTCTCACCCTTGACCTCCCGGGTTAATGTGTTACGCTTCGATGTCGATAGCAGAATCGCCAGTAAGACTGGCTCGCCATGTAAACCTGTCTTTAGCAATTGTTTCCCAGTACGCAATGTCAAGTCGAAGTTATTAACGGATGTAGAACTGTCTAATCGACGTTGTCTTCATAGCGCGGCACAACATGGGAACCAGAACACACAGGTCGTCCACGGACGCGAGGAGCAAACCGCCAACAGAACATCTGAAATGTCGAACGTCTACTTAACTCTACAGTTTGACAACCCGAACTTCGATGGTGGAGATCTCACCGATAACGACTATGAAATGTTAGGCAACACACCGGTGTCACACGAACAGTGAGCAATGTTACTACAAAGTAGGTGTTCGCAAGAATATAATTGTCTTATGCTTTCGAACACTGCGAATATCAGCTGAGCTGCGTGTTTTTTTCAAGAAAGGATGCAGGACAAACCGCAAGAACCCATCCTTGATTCCCCACTGGCATTATAAACGACGGACTGCGTGCAGCTAAAACGTATTACTAATCACTAACTGTTGTTTATGCCATCACCCGGACTTCATGGATAAAGAGGACAGCAACAACTAATGCGTCCACTCAATGCTTTATGACTTATAATACAAACGATGTGTAATGTGCAACGTCCTATGCATGTGTCATTCGTCCATCGTGAAGCGATGGGGACCACTTCAGTCATCCGGGGGTTGAGGGGGCTAGATTGATATGTGAGTACGTAGGTGGCTGAAGAGGTCTATCTGCGCCTGGAAGATTCTCAGGGGAAGGAAGCCGCATGTGGTGTCAGGGGTCGTTGGCTTTTAACTTTCTGGCTTGCCTCGGTTGTTCTGCTGCATCAGTTGTTCTGTTAGCCTCACAAACGCTTTCAAGGAGATCTTCAGAGTGTCCTTGAAACGTTTTTTCTTTGTCCTCTTGTGTGCACTTTCCTTCTTGTAGCTCCCCGTAGAAGAGTCTTTTCGGCAGCCGGTGGACTGGCATGCGAGCTACATGACCTGCCCATCGTAACGGAGACTGCACGAGGATGGTGTGGATGTTAGATAGGCCTGACTGAGCAAAGACCTCAGTGTCCGGGTTCTTGTCCTGCAGATGTTGAGGAGTCTTCTGAGGCTGGTTGTGTGGAAGTGATTCGCTTCCTGACGTGACGTTGATACACTGTCCACGTTTTACAGGCGTAAAGCAGCGTGGGGAGAACTATTGACTTGTACACCTTCAGCTTGGTCTGTAGAATAATGCCTTTTCAGTTCCAAACTTTGGCGCCTAGTCCGCCGAAGCCTGCACTGGCTTTTGCGATCCTTAGTCGTCGGTGACAACGTTCTGGGACAGCGTACTGCCTAGATATGTGAATCTGTTCACCACGTTCAGTCTTTGGCCGTTGGCTGTGACACTGGGCTCCACGCGCGGTATCCCTGGAGCTGGTAGATGCATTACTTCAATCTGTTTGGGGTCAGATTCTGACCCAGCGTTGAGGGCGCAGGCGTCAGCAAACAGAAAATATCTGATGATGTCTGTCATTACCTTGGTGTCTGCCTGAAGCCTCCTGAGGTTGAACAGCTTTCGGTTCGTTCGGTATCTGATGTCGATTCCAATGTCACCATTTCTAAAGGCATCCGTCAGCATGGCGGAGAACATTAGACTGAACAGTGACGGTGCTAGGACGCAGCCCTGTTTCACACTTTTTGTGACAGGGAAAGGCTCAGATGTCTCGTCGTTGTCTTGGAACCTTGCATGCATGTCATCATGGAAATGTTTCACCATGGCGATGAATTTCCATGGGCAGCCGTACTTGGACAGGATCCTCCACATGCCCTCACTGCCTGACAGTGTCGAAGGCCTTGATCAGATCGACGTAGGTGGAGAACAGGTCGGCATTTTGTTCCTGACATTTCTCTTGAAGCTGCCGTGCAGGGAACACCATGTCTACTGTTCCACGCTCTTTCCGGAATCCACACTGGCTCTCTGGTCGGAGTCCCTGATCGAGTTGCAGTGTGAGACGGCTGTGCAGGATGCTGGAGAGTTATGTGTAGTACGCCACGAACGGCAAAACAACCTGTCGAAAACAATATATAATTAATCAAAGCAATTAACTGACGTAAGAGCGTCTACGGAACTGGCGATGTGGCCGACCCTACTTCGTTAAAATGTCAATATCTTCGAATTGTGCATGTAGCAATTAAGGGTTCGGCGTTAGCTATGTCGAAACTGTATCAAAGCAGACGAGTGAATTATTATATATTGGTATGTACAGTGTGTTGCTTAGCATTGATGATATAGATATTATGCTGTCTCAATATGTTTATAAGATGTTTATAAATTGCACTTGAATTTATATTGTTATCAATATCATTATCCTAATTCCATCGTGTTGTATTATTTTTGTTTTAATAACCGTCATTAAGCGAGATTACATTTTTTTTCATTTTATGTGTAACTACTCAATATATAATTGATTGCAAGAAATAAAATGTGTATGTCAACTATTTGTTTATATTTTTATTATACGTAGCATACTTAACTCTACCATTTATGCAGCTTGCTTATCAGTAATAATACACGTGTGTGTATATACGGTGTTTATTATTCGCACATATTAATGGTGAACATGGATTGGACCTCTAACACAATGCGTTTATTATGTGTAGTGAAATCGGATTAAAGTTGTTATATCACATGTATGTTTAACCGCGTCGTTTACTGCATTCTAGCTGGTACATGTCTGTTTTCTATTTCAATGCATCCCAGATATTGTATCACATTAATAAATTGCCATAACATAGTCGTAAATAGATAGATAGAGAGAGAGAGAGAGAGAGAGAGAGAGAGAGAGAGAGAGAGAGAGAGAGAGAGAGAGAGAGAGAGAGAGAGAGAGAGAGAGAGAGAGAGCGAGAGAGAGAGAGAGAGAGAGAGAGAGAGAGAGAGAGAGAGAGAGAGAGAGAGAGAGAGAGAGAGAGAGAGAGAGAGAGAGAGAGAGAGAGAGAGAGAGAGAGAGAGAGAGAGAGAGAGAGAGAGAGAGAGAGAGAGAGAGAGAGAGAGAGAGCGAGAGAGAGAGAGAGAGAGAGAGAGAGAGAGAGAGAGAGAGAGAGAGAGAGAGAGAGAGAGAGAGAGAGAGAGAGAGAGAGAGAGAGAGAGAGAGAGAGAGAGAGAGAGAGAGAGAGAGAGAGAGAGAGAGAGAGAGAGAGCGAGCGAGAGAGAGAGAGAGACAGATAGATATATATATATATAGAGAGAGAGAGAGAGGTGGGTGTTTCGTGGTTCGCCACAGTCAACGAGAAGATGAAACTGGCAGTGGCGCAGCTGCAGCGCAGCCACCGCCTTGGCCCAAAGCTGGACCTAAATGGTCGTCCCCGGGCGTTTTCGGAGCTCTACGGTCCGGGACAAGGTGTACAAGGCACGCAACCAACTCAAGCAGCATAACATCGTGAATAAAGATGAGCCATCTTCATAAACGAAGATCTCACCGCTCATCAGACGTTTACCATAAACTTAATCAGTGGCCTTCTTTTGACCCAAAGATAAATTATATTATCGTAGATGAATCAATTAAATGCGCAGGAAAAAACACATGCCTTTATAAAATAGCCAAGTTCAAATACGCAATCCCTTAAATAACACGTTTAGATACTACTTGAAAGAGACCAATACCAATTCATTACATTTTCAACATATTGGTGAAGAAACATTTTCTAAAACAATACATAATATACACCCAAAAACCAGTTGTGGGTATGATGGTATTTATTCACGATTATTAAAATTAGTGAAACCGGCACTGATAAAATAAAATCATTAACAGTAATTACGAACCAAATATTAATTACGGGTAACTTCCCTGACACACTTAAAATTGCCAAAGTAATTCCATTTTTTAGGTGACAATGCCCAATTTGGCAATTACATAGCAATATCCCTCTTACCAGTTATTTCAAAAGTAATTGAACATATAATTCACGCCCAACAAGATATCTTTTTTAAAACACAAAATCTTGCGTTCAAAAACCAATATGGATTCAGAACGGAATATAGCACTGCATTTGCTGCTCTCGAATTAACCGATAGAATAATTGCACAAATGAACAAAAATGAAATACCTGTACATATTTACTTGGACCTTTCCAAAGCATTCGACACATTGGATCATACGATATTATTAGAAACATTAGAATATTATATGTAAAGGGAGTAGGATTAAGCTTAATTAGAAATTATTTAACAGATAGAAAACAGTATGTGGAAAAAGAGGATGCCAAATCAGACATACTTAATACTTCAGCAGGCGTACCTCAAGGTTAGATTCTAGGCTTTTAGCTTCTGCTAATTAAATATTGGATACACTATTGTATAGAAGGAAGGACAAGACATGTTTAAATGTGAACCTTTATTTTCCACTGATCTCTCGTTGTAACAACACATCAACTGTACAATTGTTTGTAATTGTTGACAGTCTCTACTGTTGATCCTGCGCCAGTTACGAATGTCACGTTCTTGATAATCAATTTACAAACCCGAACCACAATCGGTTTATTTGACGCACTGTTCTTATGGACGTAGAACCCAACACTTCAGCCTCGGGTTTGTTGTTAGTTTTCTCCCCATTTGTCATGTCACGATTGTCCGTCGGGTCTGCAACATGACTTGTTTGACAACTGGTGACCGTCTCGTTCTAATACAACGAAGCGTATTCGAAAACATTTGCCCCAACGGCGCACAACCCGAAAGGGATCCGTGTACTTCGGTTCAAGTGAAGGTTGGACTTTATCCACACGAACCAGCACTTTCTTTGCTGTCCAAAGGTCCTGCGGCACCTGTGTGCGCATTTTAACTTTCCCATGCCACGGGTTCTCTATGAAACTTTGGGCCGCCATGGCCGACGCCTACTCGCCTACGCCGAATACTGAGGCATTGTCAATGTTGGCTCTTCGAACAATCAACTGGCGAGACGCCGGTGTCAAGGTTTGTCGCAGCACGCAATCCGAGCATCACCCTCGATAACTCGGCAAGCCAGTTCGCCCTGCCAAGCAGACCGGCGTGTAGTGAGTTTTTCAAGCAACGATGTGTTCAGTGCGTCGACGAGATCGACGTGGATATGACTGAATCGCCTGGTCGGTGCTGGTAATCTTTCAAACGGCATTTTCGTATGCACCTGGACCTTCGCTTTTTGACATGTCTCGCATGATTTAGTCCATTTGGCGACATCCTTCCCATTGCCTTGCCATCAATGTGAACGTTTGACGAGTGCCAAGCCGGCCTTAATCCCTGGGTGTGCCAAACATTGGAGATTGTCGAACACGACACGTTACAAAGCCGTCGGAACTAATACGCTCGCCAGCGTGACGCCGGTGTATGCCCAAACTTGTGTTTTGTCTGCACACTCAATCAAATCCGGCTTGAACCTTGACGACGATCTGCTGTGATGCTTGATCCATTGCTGTAATGCGCGTAGGCACGGTGACAGTGGTTGACGGATCCGCCGTAAAAATGGCCTTGCATGCCAAGGCTGACGAGGTGTAATCATCAACCCCAATGGCCATACTCGAAGTGCAAGTCTCCACTGTCAGATCGTGCTGTGACTGTTGAGGCCTGGCTGCTGTAATGGTTGTAGTCGCCGGAACAAACACCGTTGCCCAGTGCTGCCTGCTCTGTAAATCTCGCTGTCGCTGTAGTCGTAACAAAAACATGTCATTGACCATCTCCTCGTCATGCATCGCTTCCTCTGGCAACGAGTCATCCGGCAGCGATGCTTCATGTAACATAGAGAAGGAACAAACGTTTGAATTTATCGATTCTTTCGGCTGCAGCTTATTGCGTGACAACGCATCTGCCACATTATTTCTCTTGCCCTTCGTGTAGTGGAGTTGGACCACAAATTGTGCTATCTTGAGCAAATGGCGTCTTGGGAATGGAAGATCCGTATCTTCTTTTTTAGTCATGGCACCCACGAGATGCTGATGGTCCGTCCTAACGGTGATCGGTTGACCTTCTATGTAGGAGCGGAATTTATCTACTGCATAGGACACTACGAGTAGTTCTCTGTAGGTGGTCGAGTAGTTGCGCTGCGCTTTCTTACGCTGCTTACTCCAAAAGCTTAACAGTTTCTACATTCCCCGCAGGAATTGTACAAGGACGGCCCCAACCGCGACAATAGATACACCACACCAATTTTTTTCAGTAAATTCAGTAGTGGATGAACCAGAAAGGTGGCGTTTGCGATCGCTTCTTGGGTAGCAGGAAATGCGCGATCATTTACCGAAAGCCAAGCCTCCTCAAATTACTTTTGTCGGGAGATGTTCTTAAGTTGAGTGAGAGGCGCCGTCTTTCCTGACGCTTGTCGAACGGACCGGTGGAAAAACGCGCAGATACACAGGAAGCGCTCGGGATCTTTTGGCGCTTTAGGTACTAGAAGTCTTTTGATGGCTTCAACTCGTTCCGGTGGAATTGAAGTTCCTCGCGAATGAACTACGTGAACGAGAAACGTGAGGGACGACCGGCCAAGTTGACATTTCTTCTTGTTCAGGAAGAGTAATTTTCCTTCAGCCTCTTGAAGAGGCTGCACAAGATTTTGACGTGATCCTCCTTGTTCTCGCTGCCCCCGATCACATCGTCCATGTACATGAAATTAGCGAACGCCAGATCACTGAGCAATTGGCGCCCGTTTCACTGGAAACACTGCGCTGCATTATTTAGATCGAATGGCATTTGGAGGAACTTGAAGAGACCAAGGATCGTGATGATGATGGCCGTTTTGTCCTGTGATGTGATTCACACCGCTCAATTACCTTTTCTCTTTCTAAATGATCTCCCTCCTTACTGTTGCCTTACTAATAACCGTATCGTCTTTGCCCCTGGTTGATATATAGCATTTCCTTTTTTATTAAGTCATTAAGAGACATAGTTAGGTCTGACAGTTCCTTGCTACGCAGCTTCTTTTGCATAGCGTGATTTAATAATAAATAAAGGCACGTTCTCATGTAGTGCGATATCCAGTCCTTGGGACTGTTCTAGAAGTTCGATGAAGCCACATGTCGAGCCTAGCTTGCACACTCGTGTCTGAAAAATCCACGTTTCAGCGGGTTTATCTGCCAGTAGTTCTGTAGTGCTACTACTACTCCTGGTCAGGGGCGTCCGCAGGAATTTTTTCCAGGGAGGGGCAAGAATTTTGGTTACACAGTAAAGCATCGGCATAGTAAGGCATACACCATGTATCCAAGCATTGTACATAAGAAATGTACTTTTCCAGTTACTGGCTGAATACAAACTGCACGCGACGCCTTCCAGACCCAAAGCGGTCAATCACGTTCTTGGTGATGGCATCGTTTCTGTCCATCTTCTGTCGGTGCACCATTATATCCCCATTAAAGTGTACTTCGGCTTCTCTTCTGTGTGTTAAAAATATGATCACCAGCTGGTGGATGTGGTCGTGAACCTTCAGGATATCAAGTTGAACAGCTTGCAAAAATTGTGTCACTGGCTCCAACATCGCTGAATATTTTGCCATGATAACCAGCACAACAAGAATGTCGACGTTCAAGATGCGCATTGCAACTGGTGTGCATCTTGGCTGGTCTTGCCAGAAGTTGTAGCAGTAGTTGCGTGTGGATATCTTCGAAGTGGTTGGTGAAGATTCTGATGTTTTGGTACTTGGTCGTCCATCGTGTTTCACATAGCAGGGGGACAGTTACCAAACGGCTGTATCTTTGGAGGCTCTCTCGGAAAAAAAAACGACTTGATAATGGTATTGGCTACCAACTGTCGGTTCTGTTATTGACATCAAAACATGCCACATTCACCAGGAGATCAATCGCGCGAGGCGTCATGCTCGCAATCAACCGACATGATGAAGCAACCAAAAGTGGGTCTGAATATATATATATATATATATATATATATATATATATATATATATATATATATATAAGGTAAAGTTAACATATACTTTGACCTCACGAATATACGTCCGAAAAAAATTTCCGATCCCGATACAGGGGGCAAGTGCTGCAGCCCCCCCCCGCAGACGCCCATGCCCCTGGTTGACGAGAATGGTTGTTGAGGGCAACGACTGGTGGTTGGTTGTAGTAAGATAGTTACCATGGACATATTTTCCTGCGATCTCTAACAACAAAGCTAGTTTCAATCTGGATCTGTATGATTTATGGCGTTTGTCAAAATGATCATCCATTTCTTACATTTCGGACCAATGCTTGATGGATCCGTCTGAGAATCAAACACAGGAATAATGCATATGTACCTTATTACATAGCGTGGTGTCCAGTCCTTGAGACTGTTTAAATAGCTTTACGCTTCACCCCCTAACAGTTCATTCAGCTGTACAATTGAGTACCTGGCTACAGACATATGTGTATGTGTGAACGAATAGTCTTCTTGCAGTAATTACCGTGTGGCTGAATGATTTCCAGTGAAGTTCAGATGATGTTGGCATGAACAGGTTTGTCAGAGGGTGAAGGGTAAAGCGCCTTCAGCAGTCACTATGACTGGATATCACGCTATATAAGAACGTGCCTTTACCTTTTGTAGAAGCCCTCTACACCGGGACGAGAAGACCATACAATATGAAGCGAAACCCTCGAAACATTGAGAAGCTTAACACACACAATGAAGCACTTAGAAATCAAATCACCCCCTAATTTCTACTAAGATACACACTACATACTATGTAGATAATCCCCGTACACACTCTGAAAACGGTGACCAGAATCCGTTAAGAAGATAATCCCCACACTCTAAGAAAAGACGCCCACAATTTACGATCATCACCATGCCTAGCCGGACTGCGGGACCAAGTGTGAGACATGTGACTTGCGTGCAAAGGCATTGTAGTCACTGAAAGCTTCTCCTTGATGTCAGACTGGATCCACCAGCAACGACATGCCAAGACGGTTGTCGTCTCAGAGACTGGGCTCAGTGGCCGGAAGAGTAGGGCAGTTCCCAATGTTGTCTCCCGGTCCTAGTAAAATGCCTAAGAAGCCTAAAACAACAAAATAGTGGTTGTTATTTGCCTATAGCTGCGCCATCGGTCGGTCCTGCATCAGAGCATGTCCACACGCAGGTGGGTCGTGCGCACTGCTACACTGGAGCCTCTTTTTATTCAGCTACACTTGCTGTGGTTTATTCAGCTACACTTGCTGTGGTTTATTCCGCTACACTTGCTGTGGTTTATTGCTAGGTCTTCGTATTTATGCGTTGATTTCCTTGTGTGTGCACGCGCCGTAAATAACCTCAACAAATGATCGCGCTTATTAAAACTTCCTGGTTGTTTCGTCCAATGACAAGCAAGGCCGTAGTTCACTCGGCCAGCAGTGTTGCCACTGAGTTCAGCTTAACGTTCCTCTCGATAAGCGGTGTTTAGAGACCGAGGGTTTGCTGCTTCACATAAACGGTAAGTGTATGTATTACTCAACGGCTAATCGATTCGTCACCTCGGGGTTTGTAACTACATACGATCCTGTAAAGCCTCAACCAGTTTGGTTACTCATTGTCCGATTTCACTCACCTATCGTGGCATCTGATGTGGGATTGTGAGAAAGTGAAACGTTGCTAATTTGTTACAGCTTAGTACAATGTTTCCCAAATAAGTTGATTTAGTGCTGGAATGAAGAGGTAGTTTGTGGTAAAAAAAAACGCAGCCCCTGTAATGTATCGCCGGTCGTTGTGTTTTGTGGCTGCCCACAACAGGTGAAATATACAACGCATACCGTGAGTTGAATGTCATAGCTGTGCCGCTGTAGTCTGTGGGTCACCTCGCAATACACTGGTGCAATTATCAAGCATGACGATCTTCCGTGTGTGTTGTGGTGAAGCGTGGCAACGTCGTGTGCACTCACATTCTTAGGCACAGCAGTGCACAGCGGTGTGACATAAGTATTGTGATGCGTGTCTGTCTGTACTTAGTACCTTAGGGTACCATAGGATAGTTCTGATCGCAGGATCCACTTGGCTCCACAATGATCAGATCTTCGTCTGTTTTAAGAATCTAACAATAGTTCAGAAGTTCGAGTTCCAGTTGTCAGTAATAATGGTGCTTCATAATCATATAACATCGCCTGGTTAGACCAGAATTGTTCCAGGCGTTTTTAAACGAGTTAATAGATCTGCACTACTGTTTCTATGAGATTATTCCAAAGCTCAGCTCAGTCTGTCCTGTATTGTGAGTCAAGCCCAAAGAAACTAGGTTACCGACATGCTCAGGATTGTACAAAATATACATGTAAAATTCGATGTGACTGTAATTTCGCATAGTTCTACAACATAAATTTACATAACAATGTAACTATGCAGTCTTTGGCTAACAGGCCAATCAATTCAAAGTATATGTCAAAAAGACTATCACTTTTTTGATTAAACAAAAGTGAAGTGCTGGCAGGTCCAATGATGAGTGACATATGGGCTAGAAGGGTGGGTATGGCGAGTGGTGTCTGTGTTGGAGCGGAAGGCACGCTTGTAGTGCTGGCTGGTTCAGTGCTGAGTGACATATGGGCTGGAAGGATGGGTATGGCGAGTGGTGTCTGTGCTAGAAGGGTGGGTATGGCGAGTGGTGTATGTGCTGGAAGGATGGGTATAGCGAGTGGTGTCTGTACTGGAAGGGTGGGTATGGCGAGTGGTGTCTGTGTTAGAGCGGAAGGCACGCTTGCAGTGCTAAGAGGTCCAGTGATGAGTGACATATGGGCTGGAAGGGTGGGTATGGCGAGTGGTGTTAGAGCTTGAGCGGAAGGCACGCTTGCAGTGCTGGCAAGTCCAATGATGAGTGACATATGGAACGGAAGGGTGCGTATAGCGAGTGGTGTCTGTGTTGGAGCGGAAGGCACGCTTGCAGTGTTGGCAGGTCCAATCATGAGTGACATATGGGCTGGAAGGATGGGTATGGCGAGTGGTGTCTGTGCTAGAAGGGTGAGTATGGCGAGTGGTGTCTGTGCTGGAAGGATGGGTATAGCGAGTTGTGTCTGTGCTGGAAGGGTGGGTATGGCGAGTGGTGTCTGTGCTGGAAGGGTGGGTCTGGCGAGTGGCGTCTGTGCTGGAAGGGTGGGTATTGCGAGTGGTGTCTGTGCTGGAAGGATGGGTATAGAGAGTGGTGTCTGTGCTGGAATAGTGGGTCAGGCGAGTGGTGTCTGCGCTGGAAGGGTGGGTATGGCGAGTGGTGTCTGAGCTGGAAAGGTGGGTCTGGCGAGTGGCGTCTGTGCTGGAAGGTTGGGCCTCGCGATTAGTGTCTGTGCTGGAAGGGTGGGTCTGGCGAGTGGTGTCTGTTCTGGAAGGGTGGGTCTGGCGAGTGGTGTCTGTTCTGGAAGGATGGGCATAGAGAGTGGAGTCTTTGCTGGAAGGGTGGGTCTGGTGAGTGGTGTCTGCGCTGGAAGGGTGGGTATGGCGAGTGGTGTCTGAGCTGGAAGGGTGGGTCTGGCGAGTGGCGTCTGTGCTGGAAGGTTTGGCCTGGCGAGTGGTTTCTGTGTTGGAAGGGTGGGTCTGGCGAGTGGTGTCTGTGCTGGAAGGGTGGGTATGGCGAGTGGTGTCTGGGCTGGAAGGATGGGTATAGCGAGTGGTGTCTGTGCTGGAAGGGTGGGTATGGCGAGTGGTGTCTGTGCTGTTAAGGTGGGTATGGCGAGTGGTGTCTGTGCTGGAAGGATGGGTATAGCGAGTGGTGTCTATGCTGGAAGGGTGGGTATGGCGAGTGGTGTCTGTGCTGGAAGGATGGGTATGACGAGTGGTGTCTGTGCTGGAGAGGTGGGTATGGCGAGTGGTGTCTGTGCTGGAAGGGTGGATATGGCGAGTGGTGTCTGTGCTTGAAGGGTGGGTCTGGCGAGTGGTGTCTGTGCTGGAAGGGTGGGTATGGCGAGTGGTGTCTGTGCTGGAAGGGTGGGAGTGGTGTCTGTGCTGGAAGGGTGGATATGGCAAGTGGTGTCTGTGCTTGAAGGGTGGGTCTGGCGAGTGGTGTCTGTGCTGGAAGGGTGGGTATGGCGAGTGGTGTCTGTGCTGGAAGGGTGGGCCTGTCGAGTACTACCGCCACTTCTTCTCAAGATAAACGATACACATATTTAAGTCCTTCAATAAATTTAACTTTCTTTGTTGAGCAATAAATAAACATCTAAACTGGAAAAATCATACCGACAGAACAGCAGGTAAAATATCAAGGGTAATGTGTTTTACTAACCTTATGCAACTCACTGATGCTCCCTCACACATAGTACTGTTACTTTCTTGGGGAAAGAAACGTGAAAGGATTTCAAAATGACAAAGAAAGCAATCATAATAGTGACAAAAAGTAGATATAACATGCATACGGAACCACTGTTCGAAAGTCTTGAAATTCTAAAGGTAGAGGATATTCTGCATTTGCAACTGCTAAAATTGTACCATCGGTACAAAAAAGTTCTTCTTGAATCTAGTTTTAAAAGAAAACGCAGAGGTGCAAGAAATTTTACAAAAAGTTGTCATAGCATCTACGTGGAAAGAGCACATTCGGTTCTTGCTCGGAAGTCAGTCAGGTTTGGGATAGCTCATATATTAAATAACACCCCTATCTTGGTCGCTGATATATGTTTTTGGTCAAAATAAATGCATCTCTCTCTCCCTATCTATCTATCTCTCTCTCGCCCCCCTCTCTCTCTCTCTCTCTCACTCTCTCTCTCTCTCTCTATCCCTCTCTCTCTCTCTCTCTCTCTCTCTCTCTCTCTCTCTCTCTCTCTCTCTCTCTCTCTCTCTCTCTCTCTCTCTCTCTCTCTCTCTCTCTCTCTCACTCTCTCCCTCTCTCTCTCTCTCTCTCTCTCTCTCTCTCTCTCTCTCTCTCTCTCTCTATCTCTCTCTCTCTCTCTCTCTCTCTGTTTATAATTTAATGTAGACAAGCGTAGGGGTACTAACATAAAAATCACCCCCAAAGTGCTTTGTTCTCTGTTGGTATGTCATCTCCCTTTGGGCATCCACTGGCCTCGGTAATCGTGAAGCCTTGCTCGCCAAGCTGGTTGGATCAAGGCTTCACGTTCCCATGGATTGGTATTGATCTCAGCAGCTTTGAGATGCCGCTAGAATATGTCTTTGAATCGTAGTTGTTGTCCTCTCATTGAACTTTGCCTTCTCTAGTTGCACAGTTTTTGGTTATCTTTCATCGCTCATCCCAATCACGTGTCCAGCCTAGCAGAGTTGACCAGTTGCCAACAAGGATTCAATACTGGGCATGTTCGCTCTTTCAGGGCCGTTTGATACTTGATTCCACTCACAACATCAAAACACACATAAATTACTAACACACCAATATGTTTGTTGACGTCGAGATATTATTTTGACATGTTTCTTTCATTGGATTATTGCTTTCGTTTACCTGTAGAATTCGGCTTAACTATTTAGGTGTGTTACTGTTATCATGTGCGTCGTGATGTTGTGTTATTGTTATCACATGCCTCTTGAGGTTGGTTACTGTTATCACATGCCTCGTGATGTTGTGTGGCTGTTATCACAAGCCTTGTGATGTCGTGTTACTGTTTTCATGTAACATCTCATTTTGGGTTCCGTTTTCATATGATTGCTGATATTGAGGAACAGTTTCCATATACCTGTTGCCTTTGGAGTGTTGTTTTCAATTGCATGTTGGTGTTTTCCTACGCCTGTTGGTATTGAGTATTTGTTGTGTATTTGTGCATGTATGGGTTGTTGTATATACTTCATGAATGAGTATCTTCGGTCGTGCCAGGTTGTCCGTTTACGTCACGTTTTAAGTTTCCCTTCTGCGGGATATTTAACTTCCTTTCCAAATGCTAATTGCTATGCGAGTGGCAGTGTTATAAACAGTAGTCAATAAAATAACTTGTTGGGACCAGCTACATCCTAGTCACAAGGCAACATGAAACCACTGAGCCTCCTGGCTAGACTGCAGCATTACGTCATTGTCCTTATACTGAGCCGACGTAGTTTTGTACAGAAGCGTGTGCGGGGTCTAGCACATGACGCATTCATGATTCATTCAAGCGAGCATCAATAATAATAATAATAATAACAGTAATAAAAGTATTTATATAGCGCCCGATCAATCCAGATTGCTCTCAGGAGCTTAGGCTGTCCTGAGATTTGTTGAATTGTTCCATAGAACGGCTGAACAAACAGTGAAACGGCGATCACCATGTGTGACTCTGCGAAGCCGGCATGAACAAAAGCGCTGGCGGCGAAGCAGATCGTAGAGATCTGTTAATGGGCCGGTAGCTAATTAACTCAGCTAGGTAGTCCGGCGCCAGACCATTTATAGCACAATAAGTTAAAAGAAGCACTTTGTAAATCGATCGTAAACGAACGGGCATCAATACAGGATAATTGTAACCTCAGAACACCTCCCGGATCGTCGCATGACTTATCATTTTATATGTAGGTAATGCGGTGTTGCTTGAACGTCGAATGCTAAAATTGCATCATTGAGCATCAACATATCCCGGAATTGATAAAGTTGGTTCGCCAGAAATCCAAGGTAGTAATGTCATTGGGGAGAGGCGACGACAGACGATGCATTCAATATGGTCAGCAATTGTTCAATATAGTTGTTAACGTATTGTATCCAATAGCGGTGAAAGCATATAACACATTTGAACCGTAACGACCTCTACAGATTGACAGGCCGTCTGTCACTGATAAACACAAGGTGCCCCACCAGCTTGGCTACGACGCTCTAGTGTTAGTGGAATGTATCGTGTTACAATCAACCCGCGGGCCGTTCAGTAGAACAGCCGTTCAACAAGGAAAACATAGACGGAACACAAGCTGTTTTCGCTTATATTGAATGCCTAAATAAGGTTTGTATGTTTCTAGGCGCGAGCAGTTTTCCCAGGAGCTTTATAAGTATTAGATATTAGATGCGACGATTAGTTGGCATATTTGTTGCAATGCTACAACGCGCACCTTGACACTACGTTGTCCCCATTCTATACCAAAAGCACATACTACAAACGCCACCTCACATGACTGCCGTTGAAATCTATTGTGGTTGATTCGAACAATTGAACCAATGCCTCTTCGTTTAGCACTACCATCGGGTATTTAAGTTAAGACATAGTGAGTGAATGTGCGAGCTCGTGCGTGCTTGCGTGCGTACGTGCGTGTGTACGTGCATGAATACTTGTGTGCACGTGTGTGTGTGTGTGTGTGTGTGTGTGTGTGTGTGTTTGTGCGTGCGTGCGTGCGTTTCCCAACACCAGCGCAGAAAGCAATGGATAAATAAGTTATGCCAACGGTTCTAAAGCTATGTTCACACATAAGAATTTAGCCGTCCTAACTTGAGACAGTTATAGATGTAGGACAGATTGAGCCTCTCTGAACAAGTTAATACCACTAACTAAAACAGATAATTTGGCCGGCTAGAGAGACGGTTTTGTAATGCGGCTGTAGCCATATGCACCCACACACGTGCGCGCGGGTAACTGCGGACTTTCTATGAAAGAGAAAAATTAAGATTCAAAAGAGGGCACTTAATAAATATTAGCAAATACAATGCACATTCAGAACCATTATTAAACAATTTCAAAGTATCAAAAATAAAAGACGTCTTACAAGTGCAAGAATTGAAATTTTATTATAAATTTATGCATCATCAACAGTTACCATTTCAGCCAAACATTAGCAATCATGACCACCATATGCGTGGTAAAAATGACATCCACCTCAATAAAACAACACACGAATTTGGTAAAAACTGTATACGAATTAACATCCCAATCCTAATAAATAGTGTTCCGAATTCAATCAAAACCAAGGTATTAACCCACAGTGTACAAGGATTCACACACTATGTAAAGAATCATTATCTACTGAATTACCAAGAGCAATGTAGGTTTTCAAACAGCTGTTATTGGATTGAACAGGTAGTTTGTGATAAAAAACAGAGCCGCTGTAATGTATCGCCCACAACAGCTGAAATATACAGCGCATACCGTGAGTTGAATGCCATAGCAGTGCCGCGGTAGTTTGTGGGTCACGTGGCAGTACACTGGTACGCTTATCAAAAGTGACGACCTTTCGTGTGTTGTGGTGAAGCGTGGCAACTTAGTGTACACTCACATTAGCAGGCACATGAATGCACACCGGTGTGACATAAGTATTGTGATGCGTCTCTGTATGTATATTGTACCTTAGGATACCACAGGATGGTTCTGTTTTTTTTTCAGGCGTTTTCAAATGAGTTAATAGATTTGGTCTGCACTACTGTTTCTAGGAGATTATTCCAAAGCTCAGCTCAGTCTGTCCTGTATTATGAGTGAAACCCAAAGAAACTAGGTTACCGACATGCTCAGGATTGTTCAAAGTATACATGTAAAATTCGATGTAACTGTAATTTCGCACAGTTCTACAACATGAATTTACATAACAATGTAACTATAGAGTCATTGGCTAACAGGCCAGTCAATTCAAAGTATATATATATATAAAAAACTGTCACTATTTTGATTAAACAAAATAACCACTTTCGTGCAATTATTGCGGCGTAGCTGAATGTTTCCCAGACACGTTGAGTTGGCATTTGAATGAAAAGTTCTCACATAACCAGATAAACGTTATCCAAGAAGTATATCATTGTCCTACCGTTGAGCACCATACAATCCAACTTCCTGTGAGCACGTGGGGGACATTATTCTGGAAAATTATTGAATAAATCACACTGCTGTTTAAAAACGTTTATGTATATATATAAAACAGCAGCACAACATCATCATCGACTGTCTGTCGTGGTCGACGAAGACAAGTGGGTTGCTGTGGGGTGTCTGTGTCGCGTGTGAGAGGAGAGACCAGCGTTGGAGCGGGAGGCTCGCCTGCAGTGCTGAGAGGTCCAGTGATGAGTGACATATGGGCTGGAAGGGTGGGTATGGCGAGTGGTGTCTGTGTTGGAAGGTTGTGTATGGCGAGTGGTGTCTGTGCTGGAAGGGTGGGTCTGGCGAGTGGCGTCTGTGCTGGAAGGGTGTGTATGGCGAGTGCTGTCTGTGCTGGAAGGGTGGGTCTGCCGAGTGGCGTCTGTGCTGGAAAGGTGGGTCTGGCGAGTGGGGTCTGTGCTGGAAGGATGGGTATGGCGAGTGGTGTCTGTGCTTGAAGGGTGGGTCTGGCGAGTGGCGTCTGTGCTGGAAGGGTGGGTCTGGCGAGTTGTGTCTGTGCTGGCAGGGTGGGTATGGCGAGTGGTGTCTGTGCTGGCAGGGTGGGTATGGCGAATGGTGTCTGTGCCGGAAGGGTGGGTATGGCGAGTGGTGTCTGTGCTGGAAGGGTGGGTCTGGCGAGCGGTGTCTGTGTTGGAAGGGTGGGTATGGCCAATGGTGTCTGTGCTGGAAGGGTGGTTATGGCGAGTGGTGTCTGTGCTGGAAGGGTGGGTCTTGCGAGTGGTGTCTGCGCTGGAAGAGTAGGTATGGCGAGTGGTGTCTGTGCTGGAAGGGTGGGTATGGCGAGTGGTGTCTGTGCTGGAAGGGTGGGCATGGCGAGTGGTGTCTGTGCTCGAAGGTTGGGCCTGGCGAGTACTACCGACACTTCTTCTCAAGATAAAAGATACACATATTTAAGTGCATCAATAAATTTTACTTTCTTGGTTGAGCAATAAATAAATATACCGACAGAACAGCAGATAAAATATCAAGGGTAATTTGTTTTACTAACTTTATGCAACTCACTGATATTCCCTCACACATGGAACTGTTACTTTCAATATGGTCAGCAATTGTTCAATATCGTTGTTAACGTATTGTATCCAATTGCGGTGAAAATGTGTAAGTTCTCGACGTGTAGGGCCGATATATAATATTAGAACACATTATTCGTCACAATAATATATATATATATATATATATATATATATATATATATATATATATATATATATATATGTATATGTATATTTATATATATATATATATATATATATATATATTGTTTACACAAAGAGATATTTTGTAGCATATACAAAATTTAAATATAAACCACGTAGTAACGTAATGTCAGCTAGAGTTTGACACAATCACTAACACATTATAATAGTTGTAGAATGTGACAATCGTCTTTTGTTCTGCGTTTAAATTTACTTTAGTTTATATGAATACATTTCTTATATTGTTCACTCAGAACTTAGTAAACAACTAACACAGGGGTAACGCTATCCGTGAACATCAGACAGGTTAGGGACAATTTTAAAACATAGAATTATGTGATTCCTTTGTTTCTGTTTCATCATAATATGAATTGTAGTCGGAAAACAAACACTGTCTTGGGGGAAATACACCAACGTACGGCGATAAACAAAACAGGTATTAACCGACCTGGGAAAACCAATTTCGTTAACGCCAAATTTCTATTTTTGAGACTGCCCCTTGTTCCGACTTGTTTGGCCATGGTTCGTTGCATAACATAGTGGCGCATGGAGAAAATTACAGGGTTACACGAATGGTGGTCGTTGGCAAGCAAATGGTGACCGTATGCCTTTGTTGTGATTTGTTATCAACGAAACGGATATGTCCTGGATAGATATCGGCGCACAACAGGTTCGTTATATGTCAATCGTGAGAGGTGTTTCTACAGTAAGCTATACAAGCATTGCTACAAAAGTATTAATAACATATGTGAGAACATTCGTAGTTGTGTCCAGCGTGGCCCTGTTGCACAGAGGTGCGATGTTAATGCGAACGGTTTCACAACACGAACGCAGAGAGCAATGGATACACAGGTTATGTCAATGGTTCTAAAGCTATGTTCACACAGAACAGTTCAGCATACCCAACGTTAGACCAGTATAAGTGTAGGAAGGATTAGCCTGCAAGCTAAAACGGATAGCTTAGCCGACTAGAGAGACGGTTTAAACACGCACACACTCACGCACGCACGCACGCACGCACGCACGCACGCATGCAACTATGTAGGTAGGGTGAAATGTTGAAGGTTTTACTCGTCACTACGTTCGTTCGGATACCCGACACTTCACCCTAACACGAGAGCGTCGTAGCTAAGCCGGTGGGGCACGAGACCGTATTTATCAGCTACAGACGTCGTTACTGTTCAAATGTGTAACATTCAACCCGCGGGCCGCTGAATAGAACAGCCTTTCAACAACGGCAACAATGACAACATCGACGGAACACATGCGGTTTTCGGCTATGATGACTGCTTGAATAAGGCTTGCATGTTTTCAGATGTGAGCAGTTTCCCCGGAACATTATATTTAATAGAGATTAGACGCGACAATTAGTTGGCCTATTTGTTGCAATGCGACAACGCGCACCCCGAAGCTACGTTGTCCTCATTTTATACCAATAGCACATACTACAAACGTCACCTCACATGATTGTCGTTGAAAGCAAGTGCGAACAATTGAAACAATGTATCTTCTTTTAGCACAGAGTTAAGCGTTCGCTGATTGATTGATGATCGCCAAGCTTGTAACTATTGTGGCATAGGTTATTTAAGCCGCGAAATCCGAAATTGAGGAGGTTTGTAAAATATCTCGGCAGATAGGCGTTGTCTATGATATCTTATTCGAAACAACGGACCCTTATATATGAAATGGAACTATCGCTAACACACCTGCCTTTTATAGTGGTTAAAAAATTTGATGTGATTATTGTGATCGGTTCAATTGTCTTCAAAATATATATGAAAGTTTCTATTCATACGCGAAAGTCTTTGTACGTGTGTGTGACAAAATTAATCTACGACAAATTATACGGTTGTGCCAATCTTCTACATCTTCGTCCCGAGGCAACACGAAACCCGCCAGATTGTTGCATTGCGTCTTTCTCATATAGCATTTCAAACTTGGGCCAATGTTGGCCAAATGTATGCAGCTATTTTGGTCCAATGTTGGCATGCCACAATTGGGCACAGATTTGGATATCCACAGGGCCAAATTTAGCCAAAACATGGAAATTTGTTGCTTGCCAACATTGGCATGCAAGACTGGGCCGTTATTATGCCAATGTCGGTCAAATGTTGGCCCAACGTATGGCGTTATATTGGCATGGTATTGGCCACCATTATTGGCCCAATGTTGGCATACCAAGCTAGTACTACGCAGTAGCTGCAGACGAACAACCAACAGTGGCCCAATGTTAGCATGCCAATTCTACAGCTGCCATTATTTTCCAATATAGGCCCAAGCTAGTAATGCTGTGGGCTGTGATTAATTTGAGCCGATGAGGTTGAGTGCGCGGAAGTAGTATGGCGCCGTCATTCAAGTATGTGTTGGGCAAAGTTGTTGCCTTGTGCCTTGCCATTCCATATTACATTAACGCGAACGCATGGCGACTAACTTCCCGAAATATATTGATGATTGTAGTCCAATGACAATCTTATTACTTGTCCTTTTATGTTTGGTTTCGACACATAAGGACCTATATAGGTCAATTCGGTGTTACGTGAAAGCCGAAAATGGCCACAACTAAAATTGCGCCGGCCTCTCCCAGAAGAGGCACTGTTCGGTGGCTAGCAATCCAAGGTTGCATCCGTATCGATGAAGGCGACTGGCAAACACAAAGGGACATATACTATGCCTGGTGCAACTTCGGCATATCAATTGTTTGATTCTAATATTTCCTGTGTAAAGAATGCACCTGCTAAACGGTTTTCTCTGCTTATATTTATTGTTTGAATTCCTTCAGCATTCAGTCTTCCTACTTCGCAACATGACGCTAAACATGTCCTCAAGTCGACCAGACCCGTTCGCGGACTGGCTACAATGCAGCCAAACCCAGCCAAAAGTACATGTAACAGCGTATTTCAATATATTCAAATGGCGCGCTCTGGCGGATAGTTTAGAGAACACATTGAAAATCATACCTGAGCGTTTTGGCCTCATGTTTTCCTGTATCTGCTCAAGTAAGTGGGGAACCGGATGCTCACCTAGATATTTAGGTAAGCAACGGACAGCTGAATTGAATATGTAGCTATGGTTATCTTCCTCAGTTGTTCTCGTCCACTGACCTGTCGTTCGCGCAGGAGAGACATGAAGCTGTTGGGTGTTCTGTGCGTCGTCATCAGTTTAGCAGGAAGTGGAACTGGTGAGTGTCACACAGCTTTCCTGCAATCCACTTTACCACCTCCCCTCCTTATCTCCAAATAAGTTTTCTGTCGCCATTTATTCGTCACGCACCGCCGATTTGCCTTAGATGTTTTCTTCTTCTCATATCATATTCACAATGTATACTATAGTTCATCAAGCATCATCAAGCAATATTAAATTGTTTACACATGTCGTGCGCGTTTTGTTTTAACAATGTTTTTCTTTCTGCTAGGTCTGGTGGAAGACAACTTTTTGGTTGTCGTCAACACAAAAGATAAGAGTATATACCAGATAGATCTGTCAGAGGGATCTACTTGGAAAATTCCTTTGACAGAAATGAACTATCCTGTTTCGGTAGCATACAATCCTGTGGACATGAGAGTGTATTGGACAGACGTCCGAGACGACATCGCGAAAAGGTCATATCTGAATGGAACGAAAGAAGAGGTCATCGCATTACTCCATGGAGGTGATGTGGACTTCCATATGGTTTTGTTGTCTAGCTGTAGCGTATATCGTATAGTTAGGACCACTGTGTCATAACACATAGCGTCTCGTAGGCGCACGGGGATTATCTCACGTATTTAGATACCTTCTATAAACTCTAAGTAACAGCACAAACTGTGTTGGCCAAATGTGAGGGTGCATGAAGGCGACCATATTTGTTTTCAAAATGGCCGTCATTTATTAATATATGTTTTCCATATCTCCAGTTGTGAATATCGTATGAAGTTAATTTTGATGGTAGCGCCCACGTGTTGAATGATAAAGTGTTCACACATCCCAATATAATTCAGCCAGGGCGATATTTTTTTACATGGCCGATATTAGTTTTTTAAAATGGCCGCCATACCTCAACTTAAAACAATACAGCTTTTGATGATATTTCTGTCGAGACAAAATTAAGGTGGCCTCTTGTTAGAGTACCGAGTAGTCATTCCTACATTCATAGGCGGATATAAGGACGCAGCGAGGGCCCCATCAAAACATAATGTAGTGCCCTTCGCAGATTTGTGGCCCCTTGCAACTTGTTAGTTGAGCTTGTTCCAGCCCAGAAATTAAAAATTAGGCTTCATAAATGAATCAATCATTCTTCTACAATCAATAACATATTTACATACTGTTACAATCACTCAATTTACTGAAGCATGACAATGGCATTGACTTTCTCAGGCTCGATTCCCGGTGGCATTGCTGTTGACTTCGTCTCCGGACTTGTATACTACACGGACGGTGCTTCTGACTCTATCGCTGTGATGAGCCTGGATGGACGTCAGCATTTCACACTCCTCACGGGAGACATGGACGAGCCACGGGACATTGTTCTGGACATTGCACGAGGGTAAGTGTCCAACATTATTGTCACTTGATGATGCTCTTCTCTCAAATGGTAGGACACAGTTAGACCCGATGACAGGTTGTTCTGGTTTCACGTTGTAGAACACTTACCAATCGAACGATATTGAAAAACAAGGAAACATAATTCGCAGTAATGGGTGTAGACCAAGACGAAGTCCCACCCTACCTAGCTCGATAGATGTGGCTGTCAATACCTTTGATAACTTCATTAGTATTGTGATTCCTCTGAAAATAACATATCGCCATTTGTTGGCGAGGTTGCGTGTTTTCCATTCGCATTGGTTAATGTTGCAGTATTTTAATCGGTTATGGGTATTTAAAAATGTTACAGGTCCTATTAGCGTACTTCAAATTCTAAACACATGATCAAGCATGTGTAGCGTGACTGCGTGCGTGGGAGAGCCTATGCCCGTGGTGCGTGAGCATGTGTATATGTGAAAATTTAGCGTGCATATTTAACCTTATATAATTTACCTGTTAAAACATTCGTGTATAAACAATGCAAACTCTTCACAACGTTTCATAGCAACATGTTTTATAAATATAAGCCTTTTTCCTAGGACGATGTACTGGAGCGACAGGGGAAAGGATCCCAGGATTCGAGCAGCCGAAATGGACGGCACGAATCGCGAAACCATTATTAAATTTGCACCTCCGTCCTGGCCAATAGGTTTGGCAATTGACCATAGAGGTTAGTGTATATTACTATATATATATATATATATATATATATATATATATATATATATATATATATATATATATATATATATATATATATATATAGAGAGAGAGAGAGAGAGAGAGAGAGAGAGAGAGAGAGAGAGAGAGAAGAGAGATTCGCAAGTGACGACGTCAATGCTGATTGTGGAATAATATACCCCTCAAATATACTAACATTGACAATTGACCACCAAATAGGCCCACACGCCGCAATGGGGCTGACGGTATAAAAAGAAACCAAGAAAACCGGTTGAATTTACAACTAAATACATGAATTGGTTGAAAACCACGTTACTTATGTCATCATTTGGCACCATTTCGAATGCTTTGTCTAAACAAATTCCAACCGGTGCGAATTGTTGAATGATTTTTCTCAATGTTGAATATGTTACCGTGTACAGAAGCGCGACTCTACTGGTGCAACGCATTGACCGACACGATCGGATCTTCCACACTTAACGGCGGTGACGCGAAAATCGTGATGCATCTACCTGGATCACATATCTTCGGAATAGCCCTCCTTGGAATGAACTTGTACTTGGACACATACATTATTATAACAGGTATATATATATATATATATATATATATATATATATATATATATATATATATATATATACATATATATATATATATATATATATATAACATATATATATATATATATATATATATATATATATATATATATATATATATATATATATATATATATATATATATATATATATATATATATATATATATATATATATATATATATATATATATATATATATATATATATGTGTATGTGTGTGTGTGTGTGTGTGTTAGTCATACATTTCCTAGTTAAAACAGAAAGTAATGATACCTGGAGTTAAGATAATACGGACTGTGTTGTGTTTGTATCATATAATGCTATCATTGTTTGTTTTCCTTAGTTATGTCTCGAAGATCAATATATCTCACTCCATGCCAGCACCCCAGCAAGTCGGACGTGCTGTTTTCAGTAATCCCAGCGGCATAGCAGCTTACAGCATCACAGAATATACACACGGTAAGGAGCTCCCAATCTGAAGAGATTCTACTTAGCAAGCTTAAGTAAACTTAATAAAAAGGTAAATATTGGCACAAGTAAACTGTCATTTAATTTATGAAAATAACAATATATATATATATATATATATATATATATATATATATATATATATATATATTAGTGTGATAAACACATTAGTGTGTCACCAACAGCATCCATTGTACAGTGAATTACAAAATACTACACAGCTTATGTGGCATACACATCGAATACAAAACACTAGGTCATCAACTATACAGTTAAATGTACAGACAATTTCGTTTGGGAAATGTAAATAGTCATTTGGAAGCAGTTTCGATATCTAGCGACTATCGCAAATGCAACTTCTCCATCAAAAAACTATTGGAGTTCGCGAGTATTCAACTTGTCATTAAAAGAGGGAGTTGTTCCGTTTGAATGGAAAGAAGCAAACATCATACCATTATGTAAAAAGGGTTCGAGAAATAAGTCAGAGAATTACAGACCAGTGAGTTTAACGTCAGCGATTTGTAAATTATTAGAACGGTTAATTAAAGACCATATGGTGGACTTCCTCCTTAAGCATAAATTATTAAATTCATCTTAACATGGATTCCCTAAAGCGAGATCATGCTTAACAAATATGTTATGTTTTTTGGAAGAAATCACTAAGTGGATAGACGTGGGATCGCCAGTAGATATTATCAACTTAGATTTTCAGAAAGCTTTTGACAAAGTGCCACATCGAAGATTACTACTTAAATTAAAAACCCATGGTATCGGGGATAGCATAACTGACTGGATAGAACAATGGCTGACTGACAGAAGACAACGAGTTGTAGTAGATGGAGAAGTTTCAAATTGGAAATCGGTTTTGAGTGGGGTACCTCAAGAATCAGTATTAGGACCTATATTATTCTTAATTTATATCAATGACTTGGACGACAGTATAACAAGTAACGTACTGAAATTTGCGGATGACACAAAACTGTTTAGAAATGTTAATACTGATGGTGATAAACAACATTTACAAATCGATCTAGACAGATTATTGAAATGGTCTGAGAAATGGCAGATGTTGTTAAATTTTGGGAAATGTAAATGCCTACATACAGGACATGGGAACTTGAATGTAAACTATAAAATGGGAGATACTGTTCTGGGTACTACTGTAAAAGAAAAGGACTTAGGAGTTACAATAAGCGCTGATATGAAAGTTTCAGAGCAGTGTGGTATTGCAGCTTCAAAGGGTAATCAAATTCTTGGATTGATTAGAAGAAACATAACATACAAGGGAAAAAAGTTAATTATACCTCTTTATAAAGCAATAGTTAGACCTCATTTAGAATACTGTATACAAGCATGGAGACTATATCGTAAGAAGGATATAGATACGCTTGAACGCATACAAAGGAGAGCAACTAAAATGATTCCAGAACTTAGAGACCTTAGTTATGAAGAACGCCTGAAAGAATGTGTTTTAACAACTCTAGAGAAAAGGAGGTTAAGAGGAGATCAGATTGAAGTTTTTAAGATATTGAATGGGTATGAAAATATTGATAGAAATATGTTTTTCTCACTCAAGAAGGATAGCAGAACTAGAGGACATGAGGTAAAATTAGTAAAGGATCAATGTAGATTGGACATCAGGAAGCACTCTTTCTCACAGAGGACAATAAATGAATGGAACAAATTGTCTACAGATTATGTAACTGCTAGCAGCGTCAATATGTTTAAAAACAAGGTTGACACTTATCTCAGGAGGGCAGGTTATAAGTAGATGAACATTGTTGGACTCTCGATAAGCCAATGGCTTCCTTGTCCACTTGCCATCTGGGCCTTTGGCTTGGATGGCAAATCTTGTTAAATATACACTTCACTGATTGGACACTACGCTAATTAAGCTGTCGGGCAACAACCGATAAAATTAGGGCTATCCCTAATTTCAACGACACAATCATAACCACACATTGGCCTCACACACAAGACAATCTGCATTAAAAGTGCATTCTCCATTGTGCCGAATATGATTGGTATTACCTGGAATCGACGACTTTATAAACGATGTGGAAGATGATATACCAAACAAAGTGATGAAATTCGAAGACGGCAGAAAACTATTCAAGATGATCTAGACAAATACTTATATGGTCAAATGGTCTCAAAAATGAAAATATGATTCAATTTTGGGAAACTGTAAATGATACACGCAACACGGACGAAGAAAATAAAATTGGGGATACTATAATAGATGGTACCATAACGGGCTTAGAAGTAACAGTTATTGCTGACAGGCTTGCTGGCTTGGTAATACCAGTATACTTACAGGTTATGAGGATATTGATAGAAATATGATAAGAAGGCAGTAGAACCAGTATGCACAAAGCATGATTAATAAAGGAATACTGTAGGTATAAGATACGAGTAAGTACACATTCTCGCAGATGACGATAAATGTATGAAACAAAGTGTGAATATGTGTTACAGTAACATAGACATACATCTTATAATTGCGGTGTATACTCGATAAGTCAATAATGTCTTTGTCATGTGGCCATCTTGAGCTTGTGGCATTGGATGGCAATCTTGATCAGCCTAATTTTGCATAATATATACTATTTTAACATACAAGTCGCATTTATCGCCTACCATTGCTAACTAGTGGTTTGGAATGGTGGCTAACTTGCAGTTTCGAAAAAGACGTTTAAATCTTGTTGCAAATGTCAAGTGTGGATATTGTTCGCTTTGTTCCACGGTGAAGATGCTGCGCGGAGTAGTCCGTGTAGCCGTCTTAACGGTGGGTGTCAGCACATTTGTCTTCCAACACCAACTGGACCTCAGTGCGCCTGTCCAGATGGATTGAACTTCGTCAATGGGACGGAATGTGCACCACCACCCTGTGAGTTTACGTGATCTTGTCCATTAGTGTGTGTGTGTGTGTGTGTGTGTGTGTGTGTGTGTGTGTGTGTGTGTGTGTGTGTGTGTGTGTGCGTGCGTGTGTGTGTGTGTGTGTATATATATATATATATATATATATATATATATATATATATATATATATATATATATATATATATATATATATATATATATATATATATATATATATATAATGGCATGGGTTAATTTCCATTATTAATTATTAACTTGTTCGTTGAATTAACTTAATTGAGTTGATTTAATTGACTTACTTTACTTTTCAAGGTAGACCAATTTAAATTTTCATTTAACAGTTAATATTATTGGATAGCTCACAGTCATCCAGGTTTTTCCAGAAGGCATGCAGTCGGTAGCGTAATAGAGATCAGGTTCAGGCATGTGTAAATGGGAGGGAGAACGTCACAGAGCACATAGACACTGTTTAATCTGGGGCGGGCTGGTCATTCAGGCACCTGTGAATTGGAAGGAAGGCCTAGAAAATAGAATGTCCTCTGGTAGGTTGTTGACGGCTAATCCTGCCTTCAGCAAATCTCATTTTAAAGTAAACATTTGGGGCTGGCATCGGTTTGTAGCCTTTTCATATGATTTTATTTAATCCCATTTGGAATATCTAGCAATTGATTTGTACATTTTACTGGTCATATAAAACCAAAATTAAGTAATGTTATATAGTTAAGCATCGCATTGATGTGATTAAACATTACACATTAAAATGGTTAATTGGTGCCTACTCTGTTAGCGAGTAGATGTGCTGTTAACGTCTGCCTTCAGCTTTCATCGCTGGCTAGGTTTGGCGAACAGCAAGCAGAACAATAGCCTCTCCTAAAACAATTAAAACAAGACTCTCAGTGTAACCTCCCAGAGTTAATTAACGCATACTGGTCACCGTAATGCACCAGGCTGATATAAGAGGAATCTCGGAACAGCCACAGAGGAGCAGTGTGCATGGCACACCGGCGGTTGGACATGCTCTGGCACTGCACAAATTCATGTACCAACTATTGGCAAATAGCAACCACTATGTTGTGGTTTTCTGCCAGGCAAGATACATTGGTTGGGCTTGGAGCTTGCGCACCAACCCAGAACAAACTGCAGAAACAGAAAGCCTGATAAGTCAACAACTACAACCAGGCGGACAGAATTCGGCTCGGTGAGACGATCATTCTCTGAGACAGTATGACGGTCAGTAACCAAATCTTGCTAGACGAGAAGTTGCTTGCTCGAGGAGCTCTCTACTAAAAGCAAGAAAGCATATTAAGATTGGATTTTGAGTGTTAGGAATACGTTACAGACAGGAAATCACAAATAGCAAAAGAAATGCGCAATTGGGGAAAGATATGCCTAGCGAATAAGCAAAAAACATTTTATATTCTGGGACTACAAAAGGAAGCCAAGAAGGAGTTCACAGTTACTGGGAGAGTGACCCACAGATCTCTACTGAAATGGGAACCAATAAACAGCGCATTATCAGTGCAATATTCCAGAAAAATATGCTTCAAACTCACATTAGTTCAGTGCGATGCTCCAACTAATGACCAAGAGGAAGCCGACAACAATCGTTTTTACAGCACATTGAACAGTCTAATTGCAGATGTCTCGATGCACGATCTGCTGGTAGTAACATGAGACATGAATGTAAAAGTTGGGGACAACAACGAGGTGGTTAGAAAAGTCCTTCAGTTCAGTATATGAAAACATACGCAGACAAGCTAAAATGGACTATCAAAACAAAGACAAGAAGGTCAAAACAAAGGCATGAAAGGAGAGAAGCCAAGGAGAGCTGCAAATAGAAATGATATGAGTACTAAACACATGCGTGGTACTGGACACCATCTGGAAAGAGCGTACGAGGACTTTCAAAAGAAACGTGCCAACGAATCATCAGAAAAACCATCACTGAAAAATAAAACACAAGGCCTTGACATAATTGCTGCAGATGCACATTGATCTCTCCGATTGCTCTTTACCTTGTGTGCCTGACGACGCAAGGAGAGAGTGTGTATGTAAATAAGTAAGTAAAATTGAACGGTGCTTACAAAATACATAATTACATAACGTCTCACATAATTCATCAACTTAGTAGTCTATATGTAATTATACAGTATTCTTTGTAATGTGTGATGGCTAAGTGACCCGTATTGAACTTCGTAGCCATTTTCTCCGTTTCAGACAAATGTCCTCAAGAATATACCGCACAGAAGGGCCGAATACGAAGTCCCGGATATCCTGGCTACAGAAATAACGTGCACTGCGTTATCATAGTGCGCATGAACAATACGAGAGGACATGAACGTCGCCTCAGACTTGACGTGGACGAATTCAACCTAGAAATCAAATATGACTATTTGGTAATTGGATCGACAAAGAAGGCTGGTTCAGAATTAAAGGCAGGTCACAGCTATACAGGTAGGGAACGTTTGTTAAATAATCCACTCATGCAGCGTTGTGTTCCACTTATGCAGCATTGTTATCCTGGCCTTTCAACACCCACACGCACGCACGCACACACACATATATATAATTATTTTTTATTACTCTTGTCATTGTTATTGTTTTTTATGTTAGTATTACTACTGTTATTATTGATGTTATATATATATATATATATATATATATATATATATATATATATATATATATATATATATATATATATATATATATATATATATATATATATAGTATTGTTATTATATACAAATGATAAAGTTCCATCGAAGTTGTAGCCATTAGAAAACATTACAATCTTTCATTTCAACCAATCCACATATAATTTTTCTTAATCATAATATTTGTTTAGTGTCTGCCATTAGCATTGATATGCCACATTTTCTTTACATTTATGCTTAATAACACTCAGAGGCATATACAATAGTTTATGATGTGCCACGTTATAATTGGACTTAATGTGCCTTACTTTATTGCCCAAACCAGACGTATAGGCAAATGTAATTGTATTTCTATATAGTTCATCACTATATTTTCTGACACGGCTACGGTTCTGTAAAACTGTATAAGGCTAATTACCAAAGCGAGATATAAAGGTATACATTCAGCAAGTAATGAATTGAATTTGAATTATATTGAATTACCATATGGTAACTTCCATACCTTGCGCAAAGCATGACACCACTGTATGCACATCTTGTTAACACTGTCATGCCGCAGTATGCTGTCTTGACGTTCTTGACGTTTTGGCATTAATATTACTCACAATGTTATAATGTTATTATGTTATTAGTGAGTACACGTGACGAAGACTTTAGATGGCTATTCGTCACTGACGGATCTATCGTCGATAATGGTTTCTCGTTCCGATACGAAAGTAAGAACATGTGTTGACAATCAGTACAATATTAACATTTCTATCGTGCCTATTCCTTGGAAACCAAAGCTCACAGGCGCATCAATACCAAAGAGTAAGGCAATCTCAAAAACGGTTTACAGTGTTAAAGTTGTCAACAGATTGATGGATATGCAAAGGAGCTAAGGGGGGCAAGGTGAAATTGTATTACATTTCCTGCTGACCAGCCTAACACTAACAGGGAATGAATTCCGAAATTGCAAAGAGATAGTGCAGCAACAGAGAAAGCCCTAATTCCAATGTTAGCTTCATCTCATGAAGCAAACACAGAGATCAAAACTATAATATCAAAGCTATCTAAGCTGTCTTGTAGGAGGGAAAAGTGAATATTGTTATACCGATTGCTTAGATGAAAGTGCTTGAAACAGGTAACAGTATATATGTTACAAAAAAATACGATGTCGATGGAGAGGAAGCCCATGCAGAAATGTCAGACATGCGTTTGTGCATGCATGCTTACGTTTACCCATCATATATCAGCGCGGGGCGTGCATACACGCTTTGCCGTTCGGTTACACGCTGGACCTAAGGCGGAGGGGCTGGGGTCCACAAGGACCATTTCGAGCAAGTGTTTACGTATAGACGTCCTGGTAGTGGAGGCGCGCGGCGGAGAAGCTTTGGGCGGGCAGGCACAGCTGGGTTTCTACCAATATAATAGCATCAGCAATTATAAAAAGGAATTATACAAATTAAGCAGCATGACAACCCATAGTTTATTTTTTAATCGCACTTTCATTACGCGTGTATCAAGGTAGGCGCGGGGAGGTATGTTTCTGCGCGCGCTGAAAGAATGCTATCTCGGTTCCAGTTTTCATAGGTCTGTACGTTTCTAAGATATCGATGACCACTTATTCACGGTACGGGTCTGCATGGTCCCAGCATGGGAGACTGGGAGTTGTCTACTCTTAGCAGAGAGAGAGAGGAAAAGTCACTGAATTGTTAAATAGAGAGTTCACATAAGTCAATCACATGCACCTACATAACTGAACAAGGAACGAGTCGGACTCGTTGCATTATAATCAATACACACTGGCAGACAACGAATATTAGATACATTTAAGTATGGAATATCAAGAATGTGTGATTGTCTTAATGATAGTTAGGGTTGTGATGGTTCCGGGTCTGGAAGGCTGTAGACCGAGACCCGCAGTACCAACTAAAAACCGCGACATCGGTTCCAGACTAGGAACCGAGTCAGAACTAGTGAAGATAAGTGTTTATCACTATTTTAAAAGATTATATTCCAAAGAAAAAACAAATGGCACATGTTCAACGAAGCCATTGGCTAATGGGGAGTCCAAGGATTGTTCATATATGTTTAACCCACCCTTTTGAGATACATATCTTTTCTCTAATGTTTTCACGCCTAGAATTATTAGGTAATTTGTTCCGTTCATTAATTGTCTTCTGTGAGAATGAATACTATCACGTAGATGATTGTGTTAGTAGTGTGAATATGTTTAAAAATAAAATTAACATATATCTGATATTCCTATGGTTGAAATTAGTATCAAATAATATTGATGGAAACATTTTCTCTATAATATTTAATTTATATCATGCTAAATCATGTATTGTGAATACATGTAGAAAACATTTTTTTACCTTTCTTAATCATGCAGTATTGGAGTTCGACAAGGCGAACATTTATCACCACTAATGTTTGCAATATGTTTTAATGATCTCGACACACATCTGACAAATGCATATGGGGCGTTAACATACATTTGAAGTACAATTGAACATTGCTTTGAAAATTAGGATATTGTTGTGTATTTAAAGCTTTTTGCGCTGCTGTATGCTGATGATGCAATTATATAAGCAGAGTCACCTACTGGGTTACAATCTGCACTTGATGCTCTATTTAACTACTGCGAAACGTGGAAACTGCATGTTAGTACTGCCAAAACTAAGGTGTTGGTGTTCTCAAGGGGTAACATTGGAACATTGCCAGAATGTAAATTTGGATGGAATAAACTTACCATAGTAGATAATTATACATATCTAGGCATTGCGTTTAACAATAATTATATTTTTAAACAATCATACATTTATATGAATATGCAACCGAGCAATGTTTTGTTTAATTTCTAAAGTTAGGAAGTTAAAATCCACTTAGAACTTTTTGATTCTCTAATAGTATGCTCAGTTTTACGATATGAATGTGAAGTATGGCGATGTGAAAATATTATGTAAATCGAAAAGCTGTATTTTATTTTACTTGAGATAAACAATGAAACGCATTATTGACATAAAAGGAATCTAAACTCTCTTGCATTATGTATAAATTATTATATCAATTATCTGTTAAAAGATATCTTTGAATCCCCCTGGATTACTTATGTTAAATATATCTTACGTAGCGTTGGCCTATCTAACTTGTGGCTAACTCAAGAAATGGTGAATGTTAAGTGGCTTAGAGCAGTTGTTAAATTAAAACTTACTGACCATCATCAGCAGTGGGGTAGTGATATTTGTAATAGTGATGGGTGTTCAACCTACAGAATAACTAAATATGATTTTTAAATGGAGAAATATATGCTAGTTTTACCACCAAAGTTATCTAGATCTTTGTGAAAGTTTCGTAGCAGTAATCATCGGGTAATCATAGGTTGCCGGTTCGGCAAGAAAGGTGTAGTGGAATTGATAGGCGAGAGAGATTGTGTACTCTATGTGGTTGTAAAGCTATTGCCGATGAGTTTCACTATTTGTTCCAATGTCCTTTTTTCAAGAAGCTAGACAAAAGTTTATTTCTAGATATTATTTCGTGAGGCCAAACACTTTAAGAATGATTCAGTTGTTTAAATATTCAAGCGATACAAAGCTAATTATATTATAAAAATTCGTACAGAAGATTTTCTATACTTCAAGTTGTAAGTTGATCTTGCTCTAACACGTTTTGTTTTGTATTTTTGGTAAAGCCGTTTACCAATGTAATCTCTAAGTATTATTGAAGTTTGGATTATATACACTTATAGACATCTCACATTATAACAGTATGCAACATCGTAATTCTCGTGTAACCTAGTAAGGCTTCTGAGAATAAAGTTGAATGAAATTGAATTGATAATGGCGGACTAAGCATACATAATACAAGTGTTGGACTCTCGATAAGCCAATGGTTTCCTTTCCACTTGCTATCTGGAACTTGTTGTTTTAGATGGCAATCTTTATCAATCTTGTTAAATGATACCCAATAATAATGTTTATTTACAAACAATACTTTGTGTCCTCTAGTTCTTCAACTGTCTTTCAATGTGGACAAATATTTATAGTTATATTTTCATGATCATTTAATAAATTGAGCACATTGCATTTGATCTCCTCTTGATCTCCTGCTCATTAGCTTTGTCAAACCATATTCTTGTATGCGTTTCCGACTCATTCTCGCTGTCGTATGCATGTCTTTGTATGCAGTAGTAACAATTAGGCCTAACTATATACATATGTATAACAATTAGGGGTTTTCTGTATATATTATGTGTATGCTAATTAACCCAATAATTGTATTACCCTGAAATACACCATTCCACACTGTTATGAAACTTAATGTCAGCATTAATCTGATTTTCATTTTTTTTATTGTTTCATCTAAATTAATATCTTCAATTTTATATATTTTCTATCCATGTTCCCGTGTCCTGTGTTTGCATTTTTAATAAATGTATAACTAACTTCATATGAGATATAGTTGACTATTCTAGTATATGAATTAAGTAATTTACATAGCTAAATTTATGTTGATATTCTGCTGCTATTCATTGCAGTTTTATATTGCAACAGCAGCAAGCCATGTATGAATGGAGGAACTTGCGTTAATGGCGAGATATGCAAGTGTCCTAGCGGCTATGATGGCAACTATTGTGGAGATGGTAAGTTGGTTCATTGATAACCTATTACATAATAAATGTAAACACCTCATGAATAGTGTAAACTATATGCATGCAATAGCCGCGCGCATGTATGCACGTATGTATGTATGCCTGAATGTACGTATGCGTGTGTGTGTTACGGGAAGTCTAGAATATGAGGACAATGTTTACCAAATGCTTAGCAACAATTACTCTCGTTTAGAATATTACTGACGCGTATGGAACCCATATCGTGGATGTCATATCCTAAGAAGAGCGTGGAGACCATTTGTCCTAAGAAGGGCATGGAGGCCATATCCTACGAAGCGTGTAGAGGCCATATTCTAAGAAGGGCGTGGATGCCACATCCTAAAAATGGCATGGAGGCATGTCCTAAGAAGGGCATGGAAGCACGTCCCAAGAAGGGCATAGAGGCCATATCCTAAGAAGGGCATGGATTCCATATCATCAGAAGGGCATGGAGGCCATGTCCTTAGAAGGGCATTGATAAGCTGTACAGAATAAAAAGAAAACCACCAATTTGACATCGAAACTGAGATACTTTAGTTATATAAAACGTCTAAAAGAGTATCGTTCAACACAACTAGAATCTAAGAGAGTAATAGATGATAAGTCAAAGTTTATCTATGCAATGGAATGTTTGTGAAGTTATTAAGCGAAATATGCAAAATGTATGTGTGTAAGGTTATATAAATAAAGGCACGAAGAATCGTTAGTAAAATTACTGCGTAGATGCGATGTGTCTATGTGGCTATGTGCGCAGTAGGAGTGTCATTATAAACGTTGTTGCAGTGGAATTATTGTTTTATTGTTGCACACAGTGGAAACGTCGTCATGTCGTTCGAGTCCGTGTCGTAATGGGGGTCAATGTCAAGTCGAGACGACTGGGTACAAATGCATATGTCCAATCGGCACGTCAGGAAACAACTGCGAAACAGGTAGGGCCTGCTACTGTAATCACGTCAATAAAATGCGACTGCATCTTTTTTATATATTTTCACATTCTTTCGGAAACCGGCAGGAGATGACATTTCCTCATTTCCAGTACGAGAAGCATGTTTTCATGTGATCTCTTGTCATAATAATATAAATGAAAACCATAGGCGCTATTATACATTGCGAATTACAATATGTATGTAACAGTTTACCACAGTATTGGGAGGCACGGATAATTTTTTTTTAAATGCCCTATTTAAAAAGGTTGGACATTTTCGAGAAAATCGACCACACACACACACACACACACACACACACACACATATATATATATATATATATATATATATATATATATATATATATATATATATATATATATATATATATATATATATATATATATATATATATATATATATATATATATACATATATATATATATATATAAATGTGTATATGTATATATATATATATATATATATATATATATATATATATATATGCATATATATATATATATATATATATATATATATATATATATGTAATATTATATATATATATATATATATATATATATATATATATATATATATATATATATATATATATATATATATATATATATATATATATATATATATATATATATAGACAAACATACGCACACGCACGCGCTTGCGCTCGCGCACGCGCACGCACACACACACACACACATACACACACATACACACACACACACGCACGCACGCACGCACACACACACACACACACACACACACACACACACACACACACACATTTGCCGTTGTCTTACTCCTAATATCCTTGATATCGACATTGTCTAAGCAAACATACCATGCGCAATATATATTGCATTAATTATTACAAAGTTTATCCAAGGGTATGCCTTTCCGATACAAGGTAAACTGAACCAATGAACCATTGTTGTGTTACGGAATATATGACACCGGTACAAGCATGTCAGACTGTTACTACTATACAGCTGTTTCTATAGTTTCAGATGCCTGCGCATCAGTCTCGTGTCAACATGGAGGAACGTGCATTCACCAGCTATCAGGAACTTTCTGCCAATGTCGACCAGGGTTTTCCGGACAACGTTGCGAGACAAGTAAAACAATTATTAATTTTATTATTATGTGGGGTGTTTACTACCTTTATAATTACCGTCACAAACTCACTACTCATTCATATGCGCGCTCACTGGAGCATAAGGCGCCACCAAATCTCTTACAGCCAACAAGGTATTGGGCGAGCTAGCTGAGTTCATTCCAATAATCTGAGCCAGCTTTAGTTCTTCGTCCTCAGTTCTTCTCCTGGTGCCAAGTAGTATGTATCTTATTTTACCAGATGATGTCCATTTTAAAGCGTCGTGCATGTGAAAGACAATTTCTGTTAACGCGGAGAATATGGCCAAGCCATCGCAACCTTCTCTCTTTCACGTCATCGACGATGTTGGTGTTATGAGATATCTTGGTTGGACACTCGCTGTTCCTAGCGTATTCCGAGGATTCGTTTGAATCATCTTCTCTCCAAACCTCCGAGTCGGCTCTTAGCTTTCTTGTTAGTTTTAGTGATTTCTGAAGCATATGGTAGTGCTGACGTCATAGTAGTGTTTGTTCCACCATTGTTAGTGTTACTTTTATCGGAGTCGTTAACTGTTACTATTATTATTGCAATTACGGCCGCATTGGAAACGATGTGACTGTTACGTGAATGGGTGGACGTTCCTGTATCTTGGATTATTGCATTTGACATGTTATTTGCCTCTCCAGAAACGTGTTTGTTTTCTCAAAATATTGCGGCCAAATCTTTAGACCTTCGTTGACGGATGTTTCTCGAGAGGTAAATAATACGTCAAATGATGTGTTTGTTCTTATGGGTTGATGCATTATGGTTGTCTATTTACGTGTGCAACGTTTCTTTGTACCAGACATTGACGAGTGTGCCAGTAACCCATGTCAGAACGGCGGAGCTTGTGTTGATGAAATAAACAGGTTCCTCTGCCGCTGTGGAAGTTACTACAGGGGGACAACATGTGAATACGGTGAGAAAACGTTGTTATTCCTTGGTGATGCTGTTTGTCTGCACACAGGATGAAGACTAACAGCTGAACTGGTTCAGAGGTCAAGTAACACTTGAACTTTTATTTGTACACAATATTTCAGTACACTATGCAAGAAGGATATTTACAATAATAATACTATATGCATAATGTTGTTTTTATCCTGACAATCCTAACCACTGTGTGAATTAAACTTATATCTACCTATCCACCTCAGCCGTTGTTTTCAAAGACACTGGTTCCCAGACCAGACACAGGAAAACGTAAGGTCAGAACGCTCAGGCATGATATCCAATGTGTTCTCTAAACTATCCGCCTGAGCGCGCCACTTGACTATATTGAAATTCGCTGCTATTTTGGCTACGTTTGGCTGCATTGAAGCGTCAGGTTGCAAGTGGGTTTGGCCGACATGCGGACTAAATGGCAAAGTTATACTATCTCTGACACTGCTAAGTTAATGACATTCGTGGTATGTATGGAGTTCACGAGGCCGGTTTGAAGAGCATATCATACTATTAATTTCGTGGCGTTGTTTCTTGTTTAGAACGTTGTGCATCCGACACATGTCAAAATGGGGGAACATGCCTTTCCTTGGTTGAAGGGACTTCCTGCCAATGCCCAGGCGGTTTTGCCGGACAACATTGCGAGACAGGTAAACGTCATATGTGTCGTTCGTTATCTGTAGTTATTAATGGAATACCTGATACAAAGCTAAGGATATTCAAGTGCTGTTTATGCATTGTGGTCTGATTTTCTTGTGTAACGTTTCTTTGTGCAGACGTCGATGCGTGTGCCAGTCGTCCTTGTCTTAATGGCGGAACTTGTGTCGACGAAACAAACCGTTTCCGTTGCGTCTGTGAAGGTTACTTCAAGGGCACAACCTGTCAATACGGTGAGAACACTTTGCGATAACTTGGCGGTGCACATAGAGTAGTATAGTTTTTTTGAGCAGATCGAAGCAAATGTACGCTCACTTGACTTAATGTACTTGCGTTCGTATGTTTGTTCTTTGACATATTTTTTTTAATCGATACATTTCCATTAGTAATTCCCTTCATCGAACGTAGTTTCAAATAATCTTTGTCATGACCTGAGTTGAATGACGTATTTGCGGCAGTGAAATCAATCCATACTATGTCAATGCATTGTAGAAGTGAGTTAATTTAGACGAATATTTAGGGCCTACACACAAACGCAAAACAATCATATATCGCGTCTACACAATGAGTGTCAGTTGAGACGTGTAAAAAGCTGAGTAAGTTTAGGACATCAGATCACTTGATGTATGATGTTCTTTATAATTCTTACACAGGTTCAGTACAAGTCCATCTGACAGGAAGCCAACATATCTTAGCAGTTATAGACTAACCCCTGAAAGTTTGGCGCCGAGATGCAAAATGTCTAGGAAGAGTAACATAACATATATACTCTAGCTCAGCTCGAGGATAGTAAGATAAATATATACTCAACAATGCATTAATGTGCTAAAACAACATGATCGGGTATATACATTGTGCACTGATTGAAAATATGTTTTAGTAAGAATTTAATAAATTCATATTAAATAAACTATATTACATGTAATAGTCAAATGTTTCGTAATTAAAATAAAAAGTGATAGCATTGCGTGGCAGTTGCTGCATCATATATACCCGGTAATATCATTTTGTGACAGTTGTTATAACGGGAATATCTGATTACAAAAAGTTATGGGAGTTGCCGTAACAGGAATATATAATTTGCCCTGAAAGACCCTACGGGTCCATCGTATTACGTATATACATCGTGAGTGGTTACATATTATGTTTGACAGACATGAATACGTGTCGAAGTCATCCCTGTTTGAACGGAGGAAGTTGTCGCAGTCTGTTCGATGCCTACACATGCGACTGCGCTGACGGCTTCACAGGAGATGTCTGCAACTCTCGTGAGCTTTGTTTTCACCTGTTCTTATGCCAGTCAATCCGCTTATTGCGAAGCAGATTATCACGCACATCTTTACAGATCTGTCAATCATTACGCATCAATCTCACGTTACTAGGTCTATAGATTTCATTATACTTTAAATCAAATTATTGCTATAAACTTAAGGTTTTTTACATATACATATATCTGTACGACATACTATTCCGCAGAATGTATGTTTTCTTGTGAACGTTAAGCTGTAGACATTTTTAATTCTCACAAATACTGTAGCATAAACAACATATTTTGGCTGTTTTGCAAAACATAGTCATACAACATCATTCGAAACGCAAATTCTAACGAAAACACACGTATTAAACAAGTGAAGGTTCATGTGTATAAGCTCTGGTGCGAGTACAATAGTTCGTACAGATGCTCACAGAAAAACGTACATGCAAAACGAAATAACCAGATACATCAAACTTTCAGCATAATCAATAGAGAGTGTTTAATGGTATTGTAGCTCCCCCGTGTACGGCCGATTCTTGCCACAACGGTGGCACATGCCTTGATACCAGGACTGGACCGTCGTGTGTTTGTCCAAATGATCTCACCGGAAGACAATGTGATCTAGGTGAGTTACTGAAGACGAGTATTTGTAGCCAAATAGTACATATAATCAACAATCATCAAATCCCGGTGGAGTCTGTGTGGACACGAGCTCCGCATGCCACGTGAAGCGGTGGTGGACTTGCGGTGGTGTTACTGGTTCTGCTAGGTATCACTAAGTGCGTTAATAAACGGGCGACAACTTACACCGTTTGAGTAATACATTTGTCAGGTTATCAGCCGGTGTACGGATTTGTAAATGCGTCGGAAGTTTCTCTGGCGATAGCTGCGAACACAGTAAGTGCCTTGTCTCGTCTACAGAGTAGGCAGCGTATGTAATATACAGTGGGACATGATGATATTTTATTTTATATCAAACATTGCCATATGCGAACTGTTTTAGCATTTTAGTTAATGCCAACGTGTGTATTATTTAAAAAACACTATATAATGTTTATTCTTATTCTCCTTGAGTAATAAAATTATGAGATGATTTATTTTGTATTGTTTTAATTTATCGTACAGTGTTAGTCGTTAATGTGTTTCACGAAAACTTTAATTTCACGTTCCTGCCTTGAAAGGTTGCATTTTGCAGAATCAGGTGGGACAGGAATACAAACCACGTGACACTAAATACTCTTTTCAAAAAGTGAAGAATTGTCCCCCAGAATACTTACGACTTACGGCAGTTTTCAAGACATGTTTATTCCAAATTGCATATTTTCACCATAAATCGTAGGTTGTCCCTCGTTCTGATAATGATTTTTGCGCGTCCCTGTTCACGATTATGCTTAATGATTATGTTTTGTTGCGCCTCTGAGCTCAGGTGCCTGAGGATATAGGCGCCATAGAAGTTAATTATTATTATTATTATGTTATCGAAATCAAGGGTAATTCATTTTGTTAACGTTACAATTCGTGTCATATTGTCTAATCACTGTAACACATTGTGCGAAACCGGTAAATATGAAAATATTTGTGTGTTGGAGTGTGGCAAAGCTAGTTCTCTCTACCCAGGTCTGATGGCGACGGTGCCGGCTTCTGCGAAGAAGCGAATGGACGTTAAGTTAAGATTGAAGAACGCAATATTCAAGGACACGTTGAAAGACAAGGGCTCAAAAGAATATGCAACGTTGAAGATTCGTGTGGAGAAGGCTGTGAGAATATAACCGTTGGTTTTATACGAGTTTCCAGCTCAATTTTATTGATGTTTCGTTATGTTACCTTTGCTGGAAGGGACTCAATACACAATCATAATAATTGGACTAAAACGAAGAATCCGTTATTAAAATGAAAATGATTTACGACATAAACCGATACGTACAAAATAACCATAGGCCATCCCAGAGAACATATGTCGACAACTCATTATATTTGTTGCTACGTTCTTCAAAAAGAGCAACATTGCAATGTCGATATGACGGTTACGTGGAGGAACCGAGGTGGAACATAACGGTGCTAACAAATGTTAACTCACGCAAACAAACGTGAATAGTTATGCGAATGAGTCATAATTATATAAAAGACACAAAATCCTTCATTTCAGCTTAAAGAAACCATAGACGACACGATGGGTCAAGGGAAATACGAAATTGTTGATGTCACATTCAGGTGTGTATGATTCTGATTGGAAATGACAATTAACGATCTTCAAATTCTTCTCCAATGTCAGCATTTGGTGGTTATGCTGTGGAGTTGTAAAAGTTGTAATAAATAATTTCACGTTTTTTCCTCTGTTTGAAATTGGGGAGGCCCTGTTCTATTATATTATATTCGCAGATATACATTTATGTCATTCACATAGCTCGTAACTTAATTTCTTATACATATGACGTGGGATGAGGTAAATAAGTATGTTTCCCTCTGCCAACATGTGCGTTCCAAACTTCTCCACTACATTTCTATGTATTAAATAGTGTTCCCCTTCTTCTTGTTTCGGTTTTATTCAGTTTCAGTCAACACACATTTGAAATATATAATGTCCGTAATAAAAGTTGCAGTGTGGTAATTGTGTGTCTTGTTTTTTACAGAGCCGGAAGTATCGAAGTCATTTACGTAATCGAAATGCTCAAAGGCGCTCCGGACCCATCGACTATTGTGGCGGCCATCAAGCAACGCAATGGCTCGTTCGCCGGATTTGAAATGGATCGAGACTCCGTGGAGATGTCAGGTATATAAACGTCTCAGTAAGGCAGTGCAAGTTTTCGTGTTAGCTTAGTACAAGATAGTGGTATACCTATAGGGTGCGGTAACGCTTGTCTTCAATGACTTGTTTACCGGTGTTCGTGTACCACAAGTTGCCTATGCGGTGATAAATGTAATGTCCTGTTGAAACTGTCGGGAATTTCACATAGCTAACTATCTAAGATTACTCACCACGACATAACAATGTCATTTAAAAACAGTAATTGTTATAGTCAGGTTCAGCTAAGGTAAATATTGCTTTACCGCTGCTACATGGTGTGTACATATTTCTTCGTAGAACTGTCCAGCGGACAAGAAGGACAAGAAGAGCTTGAGCTACCGGACAAGAACGGTTTGAGCGGTGCTACAATAGGTCAGTCATGCTAACGTTGTTCGATGGTGTCAGTGGTGCTAACGTTGTTCGATGGTGTCAGTGATACTAAGGTTTTTCGATGGCGTCAGTGGTGCTAACATTGTTCGATGGCGACAGTGGTGCTCACTTTTTCGATAGTGTCAATGGTGCAAAAGTTGTTCCATGGTGTCAGTGGTGCTACCGTTGTTAGATGGTGCCAGAGATGCTAACGTTGTTTGATGGTGTCAATGGTGCTAACGTTGCTCGACGGACTTAGCGCTGCTAACGTTGTTCGATTGTTTCAGAGATGTGAAGGGTTTTTCGATGGTGTCAGTGATGCTAACGTTGTTTGAAGGAATCAATAGTGTTATAGTTCTTTGATGGAGTCAATAGTGCTAGCGTTTTCCAATGATTTAATTTTGCACGTGCATAATTTGCTACATCTGCATATCATCTAGTGACTAATAAAAAAACTGTTGTCTTGTCCATTTCACCGCACAGATACTGCGTTGGAAACTGATTATTCGTAACATTTACTATGCGACAAACTTGGCAGTTGGCTAATTAGTGCATCGGTCGAAAGAAGAATGTGTTTGTTCTCTTCTGTAGGGATCATAGTCGGCGCGTTGGTTGGACTCGTTCTCGTAGGCATTGCTATAGGCGAAACCATCTACTGCTTAACCAAGAAATCACGAAATAGGTAACGAGTTTGACTTAATCAGTGTGTTCGCTTTGTCCTCACAAATGTTGATTGTTCCGCAGCAAATACTGTTGGAATCAGTGCAATGGTTGTGCTTTCAACGCACATGTTCCTATAGACAGCCCATCGTTAACATTTTAATATATATATATATATATATATATATATATATATATATATATATATATATATATATATATATATATATATTATATCTATGTGTATGTGTACGTGAATATGTGTGTATGTATATATATATATATATATATATATATATATATATATATATATATATATATATATATATATATATATATATATATATATATATATATATATATATATATATATATATATATATATATATATATATATATATATATTTATATATATTTATAACATTTTAATCTTGCAAACTGCATAATAACACTATATATATATAAATATATATATATATACACACACACACACACACACACACACACACACACACACACACACACACACACACACACACACATACACACACACACACACACACACACACACACACACACACACACACACACACACACACACACACTGTATATCGGAACAAAACAAGGACAATACAATAATTATAAAATCATTCTTTGTCACGTGTAGACTGGTACTACTTCTATCGGTTGCACCGAAATATTACTAGCAGTGGTCAGCTTCTGTCTCGAGAGGCAATGCATGTTTAGCTGCTTCGTGTTGGTAAATTGCCAGCATCGCGCCTCTCGACTTTGACTTCCCGGTTAATGGGTCGCGCTTCAATGTCGACCGCATAAATGCCCGTAAGACTGGCTCGCCAGGTAGACCTGTCTTTGTTTGCCAGTGCACAGAGTCATGTCGAAGTTATAAATCGGTGTAGAACTCTCTGGTCAACGTTGTCTTCACAGGGCGGCACAACAAGCGGACCAGAACAGACAGGAGGGGCCAACCGCCAACAGAACACGTGAAACTTCGGACGTCTACTTAAGCCTACAGTTCAACAACCCGAACTTCGATGGTGGAGATGATGACCACTACGACATTATAGGCAATATACCTATGTCACACGAACAATGAGACTCACTTTTGTGTTCGTGTGCATAGATTCGTGCGTGTGGAGGCCTGCGAGATGAGTGTTTGCTGGTAGAAAGAGTGCAGGACAAACTGCCAGATCACAACCTTAATTCGCCACCGGCATTGCACACGATGGACTGCGTGCAGCGAAAACTTATTATTAACCACTAATTGTTGATTACCCGGACTTCAGGGATAAAGAGGAGAGCAACAACTAAAATGTTCACTCAATGCTTTTTTGCTTGTTACGCAAATGATAAGTAATGTGCAATGTCCTAAGCACGTGTACTACGCCACAAACATCAAAGAGCCATTCGAAGGCAATCTATGAAGAACTAAAGTAATTAACTAATGTAAAAGCGTAAGCGGAACTGGCAACGTGCATTAAACTGTCAATATCATCACATTGCGCACGTAAAGGGTTCGGCGTTAATGACGTCGAAACTGTATCAAAGCACATGATTCTATATTGGTATGTACATTGTTTTGCTTAATATTGATGAGATAGATGCTACGCTTTTTAAGACGTTTTTTTAAATGTCATAAACTGCACATTAATTTATATTGTTATCAAGATTGCTCTCCACGTGTCATCGAGTTGTTTTGTTTATTGTTTTAGTAACCGTCATGTAAAGAGTTTACAGTTTATTCATTTTTATTTGCAAGTCCTCAATATATCATTGGTTGAGATTGAAAAAAAGCGTTTATGTTAAAACTTTTCACATATCAATTATTATACACACACACGCACGCACGCACGCACGCACGCACGCACGCACGCACGCACACACACACACACACACACACACACACACACATACCATATTAATGGTGAACATGAATTGGACCTCATATTGAATATAATGCCTTTAGTATGTGTATAGAAATCGGATTAAAGTCTTACCACTTATATGTTTAATCGCGTCGCTTCGTGTATTCGAGCTGAACCAGGACTGTGATGTTCTCTATCAAAATATCCCATATATTTTATCATGTTAATAAATTGCCATATAAGCCCCAAATGACGCTGTTCCTTCACACGGGGTGGTTCAACATATGGACCGTAGCCTCAAGATGGAGTGTATACTACTATGTTTGTGTCATTAACTGGCAATCAAAATCATATTATTATACTGTAACGTAATCAGACTGTTGTATATGTGTGTATGTGTGTATGTGTGTCTGTGTGCTTGTGTGTATGTGTGTTCGCGTGTATGCGTGTATGCTTGTACGAGTATATGTGTGTAAGCGTGTCTGCGCGTGTGCGGGTCCGTGCGTCTGTGCGTGTGTGCGTGTCTCTGTCTATATGTGACATTTCGTGTGTGTGTGTGTGTGTGTGTGTGTGTGTGTGTGTGTGTGTGTGTGTGCGTGCGTGCGTGCATGCGTTCGTGCGTGCGTGTGTGTGTTGAAGGCCAGGATAACAATGCTGCATAAGTGGAACACAATGCTGCATAAGTGGAATATTTAACAAACGTTCCCTACCTGTATAGCTGTGACCTGCCGTTAATTCTAAATCAGCCTTCTTTGTCGACCCAATTACCAAATAGTCATATTTGATTTCTAGGTTGAATTCGTCCACGTCAAGTCTGAGGCGACGTTCATGTCCTCTCGTATTGTTCATGCGCACTATGATAACGCAGTGCACGTTATTTCTGTAGCCAGAATATCCGGGACTTCGTATTCGGCCCTTCGGTGCGTGTGTGTGTGTGTGTGTGTGTGTGTGTGTGTGTGTGTGTGTGTGTGTGTGTGTGTGTGTGTGTGTGTGTGTGTGTGTGTGTGTGTGTGTGTGTGTGTGTGTGTGTGTGTGTGTGTGTGTGTGTGTGTGTGTGTGTGTGTGTGTGTGTGTGTGTGTGTGTGTGTGTGTGTGTGTGTGTGTGTGTGTGTATATATATATATATATATATATATGTATTATATATATGTATGTGTGTCTGTATATATATGTATATGTCTATACGATAATGTATAATTAAAATATGCTATATATATATATATATATATGTATATATATATATATATATATATGTATATATATATATATGTATATGTATATACGTATATATATATATATATATATATATATATATATATATATATATATATATATATATATATATATATAATATAATATATAAATTAGAAATTGCACCAAAAAATGTTTTACTGACTTCGGGATGATATTCTCAGTGAGTTTGAGAATGACTTCGCATAAACAAAGCAACCAAATACTACATTTCTCGTTTGTCCGAATATTACGTGAATAGCTGCGGCAGATTAACGCGAAGTTAACTGTTACACGTCCGCCTGACACTACCCTACCGCAGTATCGTCTTCTCTTGTATTCCGAGACCAATTTCAGTGACCTTCTTGTAGTGACTTTCAGTTGCAGACGACACTATGGCATAACAAATTACATATGTCATCAGATTAGGAAGATACGACTACTAACATATACGACTACTGCACCACTCAGATGGTTTGTTCTTCGCACCACCACTAGGCGGCACCACCAGTAGTACTACGTTCGCAATAAATCCAATCAATCTTGAAGCAGTCGATAACGTAAACGGTAAACATCTTTGTGTGCGTGAAACGAGTTTCTGATAACGTAAACACCCATTTCACCCCAATCGAGAAACTCGCTCACCGTCCACGTGTTGTCGTTTAGTCCCGGTCCCACTTGCGAGCACGCTCCGACACACGCGACGGCCGACCGAGAACGGAGGACGCAGCAAGGGCGAGCTAAGGGTAATTACCGCGCGCGTATGACCGGCTTAGTCATACATAAATTTCGCGGCGTATTTACTGTGAAAATAAACGCCGGACATCGGAGCGACTTAATGCAAGAGACGCGCTTTGTGCTGGTACAACACATGTGTTCGACTCACTAGTATGCTGCTGCACCGGGAGAGAGCGACAATTGTTTATTTTTTTTCGACCAGCTGTTATTTATAGCTATTTTTGCCGCAGCGTAATAATGTTGACAGCCTTTATGCACGTGCTTTTTTAAAGACGCGATTCTTAAAATTCCTTAAAAATATATATGAAACAATATCAAAGCTAAAAATACGATAGACTTCAGTTGTTGGACTGTTCACGCGAGGTTTGTGTTACATCTAACAAGTCAGTCTCTGTCGATAGTATCGCACTGTTAACTATTAATACTGTAATATAATATTTTACTAATTAAGCATTGGTCATAATTATGTGTAGCCATTGTGACTAATTTGATTATAACAAATATACTGTAATATTAACTTTCAAATGTAATATCAAAATTATCAACATAACTTCATTTTTACGAAATCGCGTTGGTTTGGGTTAATAAGTCAAAATGACTGTTTGTGCGTGACGACGTGTTTGCAGTATGCTGTTTCAACAGCCTTTAGTGAATAAGCAATTTCAGTTCGACGCGCATAACAATTACGCCGCGACAACCAGTCGATGTGGTCAACCTTCTGAAGTCGGTGTCCAAATTTCGCGTCCATCGGATACACCGTACAGCAGTCAACAGTGTACGACAGAGACACATCGGAATCGTTTTTTTCCATTGGACGTCATTATGAGGTTTTAATGAATTCCTGAAAATGTCATCTGCCATAAGTCATATTCCTTCGCTTCCCCGATACGTCGTGCAATCACATGCGTTGTCACACGCGCATGCGCACGCGCACATGCACACGCCCACCCACAAATTCATATGCACGCGCACGCGCACACGCACACATGCACAAACACACAAACACACGCACGCACACACACGCACGCACGCACACACACACACACACACGCACGCACACACATACACACTCACACGCACGCACGCACACACACACGCACGCAAGTACACACGCACGCACGCACGCACGCACGCACACACACACAAAATCACAAAAAGTAAAGTACATTAATGAACAACGGTCTTTAGTTTATGATAGCCATCTTACAAAATCGCATATCACTTAATGTATGACATCATTTAATTTCGTACAATGAACACGCGACATTTTTGTAAGAATATTGCATAGTCTTATATCTCAATATTGGTATAATAATAATAACAACAATAATTCCTTCCAACTTAATAACTTCAGTCATACGTTGTGCTGCGTAGTAAATCTGTGACCATATTCGTTTGAGTTACATCAGGTCAAGCAAAATGTGAATGTGCTGTAATTATATATCTAACAAATAAAACAACACATTCTACGTGGATGCAACACAACTTACGTGCTGCTTGAATAACAATATAAATTCTATTGAGTAATTAATTGACCCCAGTATCAGTGTGTCCTTCGTGTCGCCGGTTTCCGTTTCTCTGGAGGGGGGGTTAAGTAAGTGTTGAAACGCACCCCGCGGGGTCGCTATCTAGATTACCCTACGCAACGACCGACGTCGCAACTACCAGGTCAATCCGCTTATCTGATAACTACTAATTGAAGCAGATAACGCATAAAACATTCATTCAATGATAATGTCACACTTGAGTTCGAGAGAAGCACACTATTGATTATCGTGTTCACTGTACATTCCATGGAGTATGTCTTGACAAATACTACTTCTGCATAAACACTGTATCGAAAGTATATTTTCAGTAAACCAAAATCGGTTGTGTTAAACACTTGCCAGTTAAGATATATATATATGACGTATTTGTGGTTAAATGCATCATTGTGTATAACATCACGATACAGGCCCGCCAGTATATAAAAAATGTATATCCTATATATGTTGTTGATATTTAACTTGAATATCATGTTCGTTATTCGTGTCGCAGTATGGGTGTTCGTGTTTTTTGTTGAGTCAAACTATTTTCCCTTATTAGGCTTATCAGGTCTTGTGTAAGCGCAAATGAAATCTATACCAAGTAGAATTTATCGTTGTTCGAAATATCTCTGGAACTTGTTTCCTCTTCTATGGTCTTTGCGCGCCAGGTTGAATTTATGTGCGAAAATGTATGTTAGATGCAACCGGAGACATGATTTAAATAAATTTTGCCAATGGTTTAAAAACATTTGCCTGTTTTGATGAAGATGCCATTTAATAGCCGCGTTGAGATCGATACGTAGAACATTCGTCTCATGTAAATCTCCTATGAACTTAGAGCAAACGTGTAGTGTAAAGATATATATGTATTGTCATGCGGCGTTGAAAAAATGTAGTTTGACAGATAATTATCGTAAGCGCATTGTGTCATGTACCGAACTTGACGGGGATATGTAATAGGTATATACATAAAACGTACCGGTTATGGTTTCATAAACTTGTAAAATGTCAGCACAATCATTCGTTAATCGCAAATATTTATTGAAGAACAGCATTTTAACCATGTTAGGCGCGGTGGTCGTGTGATAGAGCGTCGGGTCACTTGTTATCGATTTAAAGCTTCTATACTTACGAGGTTTGCCCACATTTTGACAACATTGCACATGACTGATTCTTACCCTGTCAAGAACCTTTACTAATAATATAATGTTTAATCATTGCTATATTTTAAGAAAAATACAGTCTTCAAGTTCACGTTCTCGGTGTTATTACGTTTAGGAATATGTAATGGAAGGCAACAACATATGTAATGGAAGGCAACAACATATGTAATGGAAGGCAACAAAATATGTAATGGAAGGCAACAAAATATGTAATGGAAGGCAACAAAATATGTAATGGAAGGCAACAAAATATGTAATGGAAGGCAACAAAATATGTAATGGAAGGCAACAACATATCCAATCAAAAGACCCTAATGGGCGGTGTTCATTGTTTATCAGCTGCAGTGAATTTCATGTCTTCGCTCACCCAAGCCCAGGTTTTCCAAAAACGTTTTAAAACAACCTGCAGTATCACTGCGGAACAAAAATCGATCCGTGGGACCAGTTTCGACAGCCTCAGTTGGTCCGCTTTGAAAAATCTGCTTGAATAAAACAGTTTTGGCTGCCCAAGGTAGTCCCTTGACTTTAAAGTTATAGAAGGCCCTTTTTAGAGGAGTAAATATTAAACAGAGCAAGTCGGTCCCTAATAGATATAAGTGCAAAGTTACAAAGATTAACCGATAGATACATAATTATGATATAATGTAGTGTTTATAGAACTGTTTAGCACACAAATAGACAACAGGTGAATTAACACGAGAATTGCAAAATTGTGATAGCGTTTACAGAACTGTTTAGCACACGGAAAGTTAAACACGATAAACCTGTGTTTCGTTTTATGACCAAATGTGGCTGCCAAAATTACCCCCGGACCAATGGTTTCGGTTTGTAAAAAATGTATCTTGACATTCCACGTGATTTTCGTTCTAATAACATGGAACCGAACCATAACGAAGAAATACAGTTGCGTCACCTGAAATATAACTGAATTGGTCGAAGAGGACAACATAAATGGAATATGTTGCTGCGATTGTGAATACCTGTGACTTCGCCGGAATCAATTTAGGACGTAGGCGCAAAAGATCAATGCACCTTTTGTTGAATGCGAGCAGCCGTTCGTGGGGTACATGTTTTTTACAAGTAGACCTATACGTGTTGGCTGTTATCCTCGGGTTTCAAGGAATGCGAGACTCACGCCTAACGAACGCGAATGGGTGGTTGTTTACGACACAATTCATTCGACTGCGGAACTTGCGTCAGTGTTTGAATAGCGAAATGTTGACATAGACTACTAATAAATAAATGATACTATTGCATTTATTTCTTACATAAGGTGCTTTTTTCTTAAAGTTGATTGCATTTAATAAATATTAAATGTTTAATTGTAAACTACAAAAATGTTTGTAGTCAACAAAGACAGTTTCGCTTTCTTCGTGTTGAGAGACGTGCATGATGCGCTGATAAATGTGTGTCGAATAACTTTAGTAGTAGATCTACACAGGTAGGTTTATCTTCCACTGCTAATGCTCATGCTCTATGATTTAGTATAGGCCTTCGCGGTTTTAACTTCTAATTGTCGATTTGTGGATATTAATGCATGTTGTAATGTTCATTTAATGTTCATATATGTTATTCGTCACCAAATTGTTCACATTATGTAGTAAACAAAATGTTTTAACTCACCGATCTAGTTAATTAATAAATTATATTAATTAGCAAGATAGGTGAGTTCGAACTTTCTGTTTTTATATAATATATTAATTAACTAGACTGATGAGTGTCATTGGACATTGCTTGACATATTAGAATATTCTGCTAATATATGAATACTCAATTCTGCGTCGACAATAACTGTGAATAAACGTGATTTTCATAGAGTTTGAAGTAGCTAACGTCTTCCACATTTTGTCAACATCGTTCAGTGAAACTTGTCCGTTTGTGAATCAGGGCTATTTTGAGAAAGTAAAAGCATAAAACGCGAAGTAATGACGCGCAACATAATAGTCAGCCACGGAGAATGCATCCATGGAGGTTGCCCCGTGTCTAACGATACTGCACGTTACGTCATTCCGTTACGTCGCTTCGTTTCAGGCACCAACATATCAACATGTGTCGGCGTTCAAAGCCATTGAAACGGCATCACGTCCGTGCGCCTAACTGCCGCGAAATTACTTCATTTGCCCCTCACGACGAGAACAAACAAACATCGCTGTGCCGCAATCGAGCCGACTAACGCGGGCAGATGACGCGAACTACCGTTGACATATTTACGGACTCCAACACATTTATGGGTTGGGTTTCATGACGCCGACAACTTACTTAAAAGTACAAGGTCTGTTTTTATCGTAACATCCTGTTATGTAGTAAAAAATTCTAACATTTTGACCCCCCCCCACCCCAACGTATTCCAATGAACCGCTCTAAAAATATAACTTGACCGTCATCTGTTTATGATTACCGACCTTGCCGCTCAGCATATATACGATGTAAACATGACATTCGGGACGAAAAATTTAAATATACAGATAACGGTCAAATTATTTTGAATAATTGTCTCTAATTAAAACACATTTGAGCGGTTGCGATACTATGATAAATAGTATTTATACTATACATAACATGATTTTTAAATAAAAACGACCAGGTTTTGCATTTTAATGAATGGTAAAGAAATTGTGTCATCTGTTAATTAGTGGTACGTGAGGCCACGCTACCTGAACGCTGTACGTGTTGACTTGCCTTACGCTACCTGAATGCTGTACGTGTTTACTTGCCTTACGCCGTGCAGGACGTTTTGCTCTTCACTGAGTCAAGTGAATGGATGTTTCCCGAATTAGTTTGTGGCTATTACCTGGTGACTATCGTACTGGTATCAGAACATTGATAAAAGACCATACTTTTATTGGTGAAGACATTAGCTTAATGTCAAGCTCGCACATTTAATAAATATTCTTAGTTATGGACAGCTTTTTTTATAATTAATATCATTTGTCGGGTCTGTTCAACACCCGCAGATAAAAAAAAAATCGTTTCGTTTTATGTAGACGAAGTGTAATCTCATCACATCTTGTGCACTTAGATTGTGAACATCATGCAGGTGCACTTAGATTGTGAACATCATGCAGGTGCACTTAGATTGTGAACATCATACAAGTGCACTTAGATTAGGAACATCATACATGTACACTTATATTGTGAAAAAAAAATTACCGGGAAGATTACTCCATATACAGGTAATCAGTGCATATGTTGTGGTTGTCTGTAGACTTCGATTGTGAACATCGTGCACGTGCACTTGGATTATGAACATCATACATGTGCACTTAGATTGTGAACATCATACATGTGCACTTGGATTGTGAGCATCATGAATCTGCACTTAGATTGTGAACATCATGCATGTGCACTTAGATTGTGAACATATGTTTTACCGGGAAGATTACTCCATATACAGGTATTCAATGCATATGGTGTGGTTGTCTGTAGGCTAATATATTTGTCATCTTTTTTACGGTGATACATATCACGAACCAGCTTATCAGTAGGCCCTACTAGTCTGAACAATCATCGCGATAAGGCAAACGATAAACGATAAGACTGTGTGTTGTGACTGGTGCTGGAGAACATAATTGTACAACGCCTGGAAACAATTATCTCTTAAAATATACCATGTTGTTTGGGCGACTGCTCCGAACTGGTCTTTATTTTACATAGACTATGATTTACGTCAGTACGCTACAAAATCGAGAGTTAGAACATGCGTGCTACGCTTCTTCTAACGTTATTACAACCATCTACCCATAACAGATTCCCTGACCCTAATTGTAGTCATAAATCGACGTATTGCGAGTTACCCTTTCCGTCGCTGCCAGAGTGCCCCGGCATGGGTTGTTCCCGCGGGTTTCCCCGCAGCTGCGGGAAGGACCGACTGCGTCAAGAGTGGCCGACTGGCGATTCCCGGGAGTATAAAGTGTACTCGCTGCCGCGCCTCGCCTCAGTTTACGCTAAGTCGTCCGTCTTGGCGTTCGCGGCTCGACCACAGAAGTGCACACGCGTCCTGCGCGCACTCGAAGCATACCTCCAAGCGAGCTTCTCCGTGGCTGGATTCACCAGTGTCGTCTGATAGTGTCGTGTCGTCGTCGCCGACGAATCCAGCAGTGTCGCAAACTATTGTGGTGATTCCTTCGATCGGGTAACAGTAGTCGACTTTTCCCAGCGACAGTGTCAAACGAGACTCCGAGGGTCGCCGAGTTCTTAGATTATTGACATCATTTACTTGACACGTTGCCGTTGCGCGTCGGCCCCTTAGAGAGTCAGCGGTTCTACGTTTGCGCGGAATGTCACTTGAATCGATATGCAAACGCTGTGATTTTAGTCTCAGGGTGGTCTACGTGGTCTCGCGTCACACTTCAGAACTCTGTTGAGCTTGGACGTGAGTCGAAGGCTTGTTGTGTCGCCGTGTCAACTACCCGCGTGAACCGTCGAGACGTCGTCGTAGGCGCACAACCGGATCTATACGGAAAAGGGTTTGATTTCCTTATATACTAGTAACTCGAATCAATGGCATTGTCGTTACAGCGAGCTTGATGCCGGCTTTGTACCTGTAATCACAGAGAACCATAGCTACATCGAGATATTTCATCGACACTTCTAAAGATACGCAGTACTTAGGATAACTGCGCAGTCGGTTGCTTGTTGGAACGATATTTGAACAGGTTATTGCGGGATCGGTGTGTACGGAACGTAAAGGTGAATTACCGCACCTGAAGATGCTAAATTTCAAATATAACTCCGACAGCCACGTTTACGGGATGGGGGCTCCCACCCTGCATCATTACCCCCCGGCGCTCGGGGGTAACTACCCGTTCTCTCCACCACTGCAGCGACCGAGCCCCGTCACGTCTCTCGGATGCGTCTACGGCGCCGCAGGACTGGGGTACCCCGACTGGGGCCTCGCAACCCCTCACCCCGTGACGGGGTGCGGGTCCACGGTCTCTGTCAGCGCGACGAACATCTTCTCCCGGGAAGCACAAACCCAGGGGTACCGACCCGTGTGTACCGTGACGTCACCACCGCCCCACGACACCCACCCGACCCAGGGTCGGGGAGACACCGCTACAGCTACCCTGTCCGCTACACAGGGTAGCTGTAGCGGTGGCGTTAACCCTTTGACTGTCGTGTCGTCAAGCTATTCGGCGTACGGGTCGACCAGTTACCTGGCCGTGACGTCGAGCGCCGAGGATTCCGCCGACGGAGGCGAGGACAGAGTGACGGAGACAACGGGGCCTGCAGGCTCTCATAAGTCGACAGGTAAGTCCCGTCAGACCACTGCTGGAGGTACCGCGACAATGAAGCGATTACCTGTAATGCAACGATATCAAATTGTCGTCATTGTCATTGTCGTCATTGTCGTCGTCATCGCAGCCGCCGACATTGTAATTATTTTTATTGTAATTATTGTCATCCCATCAGTTGGATGTGTCCGTCATCGTCGTCGTCGTCGTCATAGACAAATTCGTTTTTAAGCAAAACATAATAATATTTACGTGGAAGCGTCCAAACGACGAAAAAGCACTAAAAAATGACCGTCATACAAACACGTTAAACTGTGTGCTGTGTACCGTGATGTGTCATCAATGACTTGGCTAACTAAAATGTATTATTTTTTATTATCGCCATCAATAGCGCTAGATAAAATATAATAATAGTGTGTAATAAACTAAACATAGATAATGAAGAATGAAGAGTTGAAATCATATACAAAAATATACATACAGATGTTAACAATGTCATATCGTTTTTCAGGAGAAATTAGAGTGCCGAAAAGTGTATTATTAACATGTAATTTTCTTCTTAAATTACAATTGTCACCACCAACACAAATGTGTAAAATGTCTATACCCACAATCCAACAGCATTACCCCCCAATCCAAACCAATACAGTACAACAACGCAAATGTACGAGATATATTTTTATTATTTAGTATGCACACTGAAACTCTTATTAAACATGTTCAGAGGCAAACACTTCGTCGGTGTTAGGCAGAGAGTTTGCAGTTAAGTAAGATGCAAGTTCCAGATTATTTGCCGTAAAGATTCTCTATATTGACCAAAAATGGCAATGTTTTGCCATGTCGTATTACAAATGGTCTGATTCCATTTATTAGGTCTTCAGTTGCACCAAGATGTCAGTGGTATCTGATTTCACAACTCTTCCAGTGTTCCCTGATGCATTGTCAAGGCTTGCTTGTATAAACAGAAAATGACGTGATGTTAATAGTCACAAATGGGAAGACTATTCTCTTTGTTGTTGCTGCTGTAGATGAAGATTATGATTATGTTGGTGTTGATGATGATAAAAATGATGATGATGACGATGACGATGACGATGACGATGATGATGATGTCAGATGATGATAATGATGCAGATGATGATGATTACCAACATTAATTACCGCAAGATTGGTTAACAATTTATCACATGTGTAATTTTATTTATGGTATGGGCCTAAATAAAGATATCTCGAAGCTTGATGATGATGATGATGATGATGTGATGATGATGATAATGACGACGATCATGATAACAATCATGATCAAGATGGTCTTGTTTTATTTGACACTAATGTGTATATGTAAGGCCTATATGATTCCAATGTGGTCCGAATCTCAAAACGCGTAACATTTGTCCGTTGCGAACTGCGCCAGTTGCTCCTCTGGGTGCAAGGAAATGATGAATGATCGCCTACCAAAATTGTGACATGCCGGTGTCGTCCCTCCCACCCTCTCTCCCGGGGATTGTCGAGCTCGACTCGGCGAGCGTATTCGGAGGCACCCGCCACGTAGTGTCGATAACTCTATGCAACAGCCAGCCCGTCGTCAGCTAATCGCGGTCTCTGCGGTAATAAGCGACGCATTGTATTTCCCCGCGGGTTGTGATTACCCTCTCTCGGCCTTGTCGAGGCGGCCCGCTTTAATTAATATGCACCCGCACTTGTCACCGCGGCATGCGTTGAATAAGGGTGCGCGGCTGGGCGTCTGATAAAGGGGTAACGCGACCTACCCGACGAACGACGAACAGGCGACCTAACATTCCTTGCCGAGCATCGATGAGAGTTCTCCGTTTGAATGATCAAAAACTTATCAATCGGGATAGTTGTGCGACTGCGTGATTAGTAACTGCGTGATTAGCACAGACATAACTCTATGGCGATTAGTCATGTTGCAAAAGTAACTTGGTTTCTAGCACACCGTTTTAATTTGGTGCTCCTTAGCGGTTTCACATGGATTAAGTATTAGCAATACGTCCAAAACAATGCAAAAACGACAATAATCGCAATACTATTAAAGGAACTTCCTCAAAGTTTTCGCGAAAAATCAAGCTTATCGAGTAACGATTACGACATGCAAATGTGTCATTTAGATTTTTGTGAAATCATCGCACAAATATATATATATATATATATATATATATATATATATATATATATATATATATATATATATATATATATATATATATATATATATATATATATATATATATATATATATATATATATATATATACAGGCAAGGGTTAATTTTAATTGTTAATTTGTTAATTGAATTAACTCAATTAAGTTAATTTTATTTAATTAAGTAACTTTTCCAGAAAGGGTAATTTTATTTTATTTCATCAATTAAATTTACCAAAAGGGGTTAATTTTATTGACAAATTCCCAATTAACTTTCAAATAAGTGCTCATTTAACAGTAGGTATTACTGGATTGTTTACAGCCATGTTATCCAGGTGTTTCCAGAAGACTGCAGTTACTATTCCAGTCACCAGCTTGAGAAAGATCAGGTTAAGGCAAGTGTGAATGGGAGGGAGAACATCACAGAGCACGTAGTCACTGTACCAACTGGGGTGGGCTGGTCATTCAGGCATCTGTGAATTGGAGGGAAGGCCTAGACGATAGAAGGCCCTCTGGTAGGGTGATAAGTTGTCGCCTAATCTTGGCTTCTGCAAGCCTTTGTTTAAAGTAAACATTTGGGGCTGGCAACTTGCAGCCAAGTGGACCTATGGGGTCATTAGGAATATGCATATATATGTTTTCCAGTGTACATAAAACTAATAATGAGGAGACATGTAATACAGCTTCAGTTTGGGATATTTTTACTGTGCCACCTTAAATTAAAAGCATACCAGTTCTAGTGATGCATAAAAATAGTGTATACATATTTAAATGTTAGTGCGTAAAGGTGAAGCCTAATGATTTAGTATGAAACACTGCATAAATAACAATTTTGGTGCATAGAAATTATGCATTTAGTTGCCAAGTTGTGTTAATTTGGTGGATGAATATAGGAGGAAATCACACACCTGCAAATCTTCAGCCACAACTGTTCAGTCCTTTCAAAAAAAGAAAATTATCTACAACTTTTAAAGTGTGACCAAATGCCCCATGAAGAAATGTCTTGGCATATATATTACACACACGCACACGCACACGCACACGCACACGCACACGCACGCACGCACGCACGCACGCATATATATATATATATATATATATATATATATATATATATATATATATATATATATATATATATATATATATATATATATATATATATATATATATATATATATATATATATATATATATATATATATATATATATATATATATATATATATACCTAAGAAACTGGCCGATTAACCGAAGGACATTATTTGCCAGTACCAGTACAGATATAGATAATATAATATTGTTCTGATTGATGTCTATCATCGTCGTCAGATTTGTATTTGTATAGGTTGCAGCATAACAATTAGCTAAAAGTAGTATTGTACACATTGATTAAATGTACTAGGTAATATTATATATAATATTATTGTGAAGCGCTCTATAGCGAATTTCGTCTCACAATAAAATTGGTACATTTAAAGTTATACATACACACACATATATATATATATATATATATATATATATATATATATATATATATATATATATATATATATATATATATATATATATATATATATATATATATATATATATATATATATATATATATATATACAACAATGGAATGAACTTAGAAAAGTTTGATGTATAAACATACATGAACCACGATAATTATTTCAGTGCAACGTTGTACCGATGCTACTGCGACTAGTTCATGTAATTGCCTTTGTTTACACTTAGTGTTAACCGGCTTACATTTAACCATTTGGTTAATTTGTTGAGTTATTAACTGGTGATTGCAACAAGTAGGCAACACGCAGAGCGAGAAAGAAAAAAGAAAGAGAGAAGTCGCCACCGTGACGGGTCTTAAAAAACTATTTTATGTGTTCCAGTTCTTGCCTTTATCGCGAAGGGGCTATATACGATTAATTTGTTAACGTAATCCACCCCACCCTATACTATAGCGGAATGGGACCGTCACAGTTAGGCCATTCTTTGATGTCCCATATGTCAGGGCTACTGACAAATTGGGTTCATCGACCTCTGTCACTGCGATGCGATTAAATGATGATAACGCGCGGCGATGTACTCGAGATGTGTACGTCGCCTTGACTCATGTAACATGTCGCGGAGTTCATGTGTTGTGTTTTTGTTTACGTCTTGAGTTAAGTTAGTATAAACCATACTAATTTCGCAATTCGTTATTGAGTCTCCAAACAAATCACACAATTACCAACGACAGGTTTGTAAACACTGGTTAAAACATCCGACCCACCCACACAAAAATATATCTATGAAATCAAGTTTAGAGAATGTGTATTGCTAAAATTATTAATTTTGCTATTTATTACTGTTACTATTCCTGCTGATAGTGTCTTGATATTGGATTAGACCACCTACAGCTAAAATAGATCACCGGAACATCTCAAATAAAGGCGTTTTTATTACTAGTTTATTATGTAAACATGAAAGTAAATCATATTTATTTGCAATGTTTTCCTCTTTGCGGCTAATAAACATCGTTGACGGTAAGCGCTGTTTAATAAACGTGTGGCTATATTACAGGGTAAAACGTTTGTCTTTGTTCCGGATTAATATTTAAGTAAAGCAGCTATCTTCATAAAAGTTGTGCGTTTATATGATCAAGCAATTCATTCTGCTGTTTGCTTGATGAATACCCGATTGCTGACGTGCTGTTATGACATAACAATACAATAACGTGTATCAAGAAGCGTATACATTGTCCAGTTAGCTTTACATTTCATACAGGTGAACTTACATTATCTTTTTTGCCATTTTCACCCCAGCATTATTTTAGTTTTGAAGTTAAACGATCTTTTTAAAACGATGTTTTCAATTTTCCACCCAAGCATTATTTCATTAGTTTTCCCAATGTGGAGTATGCATTGGTGACAAATATTTTAACATAATAATAATATGTAACACTATTTAAAATACTTCTACTGCGCTAAGATCCCCGGGAGACCCAAGCTGGCCAGCGCAACCAAAGAAAAGGGGATAAGCAGTTCATAATCGATAAACAGTTCCAGTTGTAAACAGTTGAATTGGTGCGCTGGGAGCTATGGAGGGTAAGCAATTTTAAACAGGTGGGTTTTTAGTTTACGGCAAAATGTTGTTATATTTCCTACAGACTTAACACTAACAGGGAGTGAGTTACACAGAGTCAGTGTTGCAACTGAAAAAGCTCTAGTTCTGACATGTGTCTTGACACCGGGAATAAAAAGTAGATTAAAATTAGACGATGAAAGCTGTCTGGGCTGTCTTGCAAGAGCGAGAAGTGAATGTAGATATGCTGGTTGCTTGGATGAAAGTGCTTGTTAGGCAACTGTACATATCTTTAAAATAATGCGATATTGTACAGGGCGCCAATGCAACGATTCATGAAGGGGTGCTGAGTGAGAGAAACGAGGAGACTGGGTAACTACCCTTGCCAAACAATTTTCAACAAGAGCAGTTGCAATAGTTTTGGCGACAGCAAAACACATATACCGGCGAATACGGCGAGGGTCACGAATGGCTAGAATTATGTAATTAAACGTATTATACACCTGCTTTTCTATGCAAAGCATATAACAAATGCAAAACATAATTACTGTTTCAAACACAATGACTTACAACTTATTTATTTTTGAGTGTCATATGTACCACAAATATATATTTTAGCTTTGTTTTCTCCAGTTTAAACGTTGATACGTTAAATTAAAAAAAAATATATTTGAATTGCGCATTATGTATTGCCTTAGTAACTGGTCTCCACCCATCGTGTTAACCCACTGTCGCCGCCTAACGTCACTTCGCGCTCGGGATTATTAGGTCGTGTTCGATTTCTTCATATATCAAATTCGTGCTTTAGTCTAAGCGTCATATCGCTTCCGTGGACGGAAACCAGTATAATTGGGCAATTATTATTTGACGCACTCCACCGGTATAACGCAACTCAATCCGTGTTTGTTGTCCATCTATTAGCAGTTTTTATATCAGTCGTCTCAGCTGCGTCGGAGCCGATAATCTCTGCAGGCGACGCCATCAGGCCACGTCTCGACACCCAGTGACGCCTTTAGTGTCCCTTGATCATTGACGCGTTACGCCTTTCGCCAATTGGCGTTGTCCGCGTGTCTCGAGCGGAAGGGTTAATTATACAAGGCCCGACGTCCGGACTGTTCCAAGCGCAACGGCCAATGTGCGCTACCAGATGGAACCTCGTAGAGCATAGGTGCGGGTTTCAATCAAAACAAGACGTTTGGAACCGCATCCGAAGCATATTATCACGTATTGTTTATTTATCTATGACGTGTAGACATCTTTGTTAAAACTATTTGACGGAACCGAACTAAAACGGTTTATTATTTAAAACTCCATCCTGAACTAATATAACCCATCCGGTGTGTAAATGTCTACACATATAGTGTGTCAATAATTTAATAACCGCAGTCGATTTAATAAAAAAAAGTGTGCACTTTTCTTCAAATCGTGAAAAGAATATCATTATATCTGGCAACTTGCAAAGTCTGCACGGAGCAGACCTTCAGCATTCAGCCCATAGAACTTGTCGGTCATACATGTTTCACGAGAGCAAGGAGAGTCGATAACAGGAAACGTTAAACACGAGATTTCATCAAGCGCAATGTTTGTGAATCATTCATTTTCATTTCAATTGATGTTTGTCTGATAATGTCACCAGATCTAGATTTTAAATGTTGTACAAACGAGCTAGCATGTCGTAGTGGATGCTATAGGTAGGCCTGATTTTTCGTGAAATGAATTTGAAATTAGACGAGCGAAAAAAAACAAATCGGCGTTGTGTGATTTCTAGCAGTGCAATGGAGAACGTGTGGTTTGAATGTGTAATAGTAAACAGACCACGTGACAGGTTAAATTTTCTTGATGCAAGAATTTAAATTTTGCGTACATCATAGTTACTGGACGGGGTAAGAAGAAGGTTTCAATGGACGTTTGTTATATTCAAAATAACGGTCTTTCTAACTAAGTGTCAGCCGGTTTCCTTAGTATTGGGTGGTTTGGCTTTTGTTGGTTTCAAAACGTAGTAGGCCTACATAAAATTTTCAACTATTGGGACCGTGAACCATTTAGAAAACTACTAACGTGTTAAACTATAGATTCACACGTGTCGAAATGAGTAAAGAAGCATTGCAGACCATGTGTTCGTACGTGTGGTTTTAAGTCGCGATATGTGCTGGTTCCTAAAAAGTGGACAACTTCCATTTGAATAATAAATGCTCTGCATGGCCTGTGAAATACCAAAAATGATTACACCGCCAAAGAGTGGGTTGTGTGTGTATGTGTGTGTGTGTGTGTGTGTGTGTGTGTGTGTGTGTGTGTGTGTGCGTGCGTGTGTGTGTGTGTGTGTGTGTGTGTGTGTGTGTGTGTGTGTGCGTGTCGTGCGTGCGTGTGTGTATATATGTATATATATATATATATATATATATATATATATATATATATATATATATATATATATATATATATATATATATATATATATATATATATATATATATATATATATATATATATATAATATGTATATGTATATGTATATGTATATTATGTATATATATATGTATATGTATATATATATATATATATATATATATATATATATATATATATATATATATATATATATGTATATAAATATATATATATATATATATATATATATATATATATATATATATATATATATATACAGTACCGGCATAAAGTAACTGGAACAGCAATTTTTGTCATCACTTTCTATGATACATTTAATTTATTATGGGCTTCCCTGTACATCAACCTATTACAAACATATATTATGCCACCTTCAACTTATCTGAACATATTATTTTCATTAAAGTCATGTTTATTTACATATTTTTTGCAGAGATGCAACTTTTGACATCAACATGTGAAATTACCAATAATTGAGGTATAAATGCACTATGTTTTTTACACATTATTTGTGCAGTAAACAATTATTTACATAATAATACTACTGCAAATCTATTGCAAATTAACAGGGTGATGATACTCTATAATTTCTTTGATCCTATAATTTTTTTTCATATTTTAATATTATTTGTTCTTGTTTTTTATACAATAATAGAACAATCATCGCAACATCATGAAAAATGTACCACCAAAAATATTTATATCAATAAATTTACCAAGTAGTATATTCATAATCATTTCAATACAACTACAAGTACAGAAACAACAAAAACATTACTGAGTTGAAAACATACGCAGTGTAAATTTAAAATCATGTGTGGCGACCCTTTGCCTTGATAACAGCGGAGCATCTTTTGGGCATGGAATGTACCAAGACCTGGAAAGTGTCAGCAGGGATGCTTCACTCAGTAACTGCGATAGGGCATCCAGTAAACTTGGCTTTTTACCCTGTACCATTCTGTAGAGGACTTCCCAGAGATGCTCAATTGGGTTCAAGTCCGGGCTTTGAGCCGGCCAGTCCAAGACCTCTACACCAGAGTGCTCCAAGTAATCACACACTCTCCTCGCTTTGTGGCAAGGGGCATTGTCTTGCTGGAAGACAAATGCCTGCCCCTCACCATAAAGAGTCCTTGCAGAGGGAAGCATCTGGTTTCTGAGCACTCTGATGTACTGGTCCTGCCTCATGGTACCTACACAAAGGTAGAGCTGGCCGACCCCACGGCCGGACATGCACCCCCAAACCATCAGGGAAGCCCCTCCATGCTTAACTGTGGGGACAATGCACTGTGGGCTAAACCTTTCCCCTTAAGTCTCCTTACAAAAACCCGCTTTGCTCCACAGAAAAGCTGAAAGGAACTTTCATCGGACCATAGAACATTGTTCCACAGCTCAACTGTCCAGTCCTTATGCAGTCGTGCGAAGCGCAACTTCGCCTTGACAGTTTGCGGCCGCAAGAGGGGCTTTTTGGCTGCCACGCAGCCACGGAGTCCTGCTGACTGTAGTCTCTTTCGTACTGTTCGAGCTGCGAGCTGGATGCCATGCATTTCTTCCATCTTGGCACGCAGTGTCGTCGAGGTCAGGCAACGATTTTGGAGACTTGCCCAAACCAAAAGACGATCTTGTCATGCAGTAGTGTCTCTGGGAAGTCCTCTACAAAAGGGTACAGGGTAAAAAGCCAAGTTCACTGGATGTCTTGTGGCAGTTACTGAGTGAAGCATGGGGAGCCATCCCTGCTGACATTTTCCAGGTTTTGGTACATTCCATGCCTAAAAGATGCTCTGCTGTTATCAAGGCAAAGGGTCGTCACACATGATTTTAAATTTACACTGCGTATGTTTTCAACTCAGTAATGTTTTTCTGTTGTTTCTGTACATGTAGTTGTATTGAAATGATTATGAATATACAATTTAGTAAATTTATTGGTATAAATATTTTTGTTGGTACATTTTTTATGATGTTGCGATGATTTTTCTATTATTGTATAAAAAACATTAACAAATAATATTAAAATATGAAAAAAAATTATAGGATCAAAGAAATTATGGAGTAGCATCACCCTGTTAATTTTCTATAGAATTGCATTAGTATTATTATGTAAATAATTGTTTACTGCAAAAATAATGTGTAAACAAACATAGTGCATTTATACCGCAATTATTAGTATTTTCACATGTTGATGTCAAAAGTTGCATCTCTGCAAAAAATATGTAAATAAACATGACTTTAATGAACACAATATGTTCAGATAAATTGTAGGTGGCATAATGTAAGTTCGTAATAGGTTGGTTTACAGGGAAGACCATAATAAATTAAATGTAGTATAGAAAGTGATGACAAAAACTGCTGTTCCAGTTACTTTATGCTGGTACTGTATATACACAGTGCATATATATGTGGACATAGAGTCGCTTTCGTAAATATATATATATATATATATATATATATATATATATATATATATATATATACATATATATACATATATACATATATATACATATATATATATATAAATATATATATATATATATATATATATATATATATATATATATATATATATATATATATATATATATATATATATATATATAACATGCTTGTGTACGTTTATGTATGAACACACACATAGGGTAAACGTAGACATGACGAGGTTCATTATCGACATCAAACGTGTAAAAAATATTTATTATCGGATTGATCGTTTAATTTATTAAGATAGGTATATATTATTTAATCGTGTCAGTAAAATGGATTGTTAACTATGTTGCGTTAGCTTTAAATTAAATTCGACGGGATCACCCACACAATGTTGTGTGCTGTTATCGATGGCCTTAAAATTGTGATCTCATCATCGGACCATATGTTGCATTTTGGATTAAAAAAATGAAGTTCTTCGCATCAGCACACACACACGCACACGAACACGCACACGTGCGTACGTACGCACGCACACATGCACGCAATCACACACGCACACATGTATGCGTTTAATGTAACAATTCTAGAGATAAGGAGGTTAAGAGGAGATCAGATTGAAGTTTTTAAGATATTGAGTGGGTATGAAAATATTGATAGAAATATGTTTTTCTCACTCAAGAAGGATAGCAGAACTAGAGGACATGAGGTAAAATTAGTAAAAGATCAATGTAGATTGGACATCAGGAAGCACTCGTTCTCACAGAGGACAATAAATGAATGGAACAAATTGTCTACAGATTGTGTAACTGCTAGCAGCGTGAATATGTTTAAAAACAAGGTTGACACATATCTCAGGAGGGCGGGTTATAAGTAGATGAACATTGTTGGACTCTCGATAAGCCAATGGCTTCCTTGTCCACTTGCCATCTGGGCCTTTGGCTTGGATGGCAAATCTTGTTAAATCTTGTTAAATGTTATGTGAATGATAATGCTATATGTACATATATTATACTGTTTTAGTGTCTGGCTGCGAAGGCTTCCAGCTGGACCTGGCGTCGAAGCCGCGCAAAGAGCGGACGGCATTCACGAAGACTCAGATCCGAGAACTCGAAAAAGAATTTGCTGTGCACAACTACCTGACGAGACTACGACGCTACGAGATCGCCGTGTCGCTAGACCTCACAGAAAGACAGGTAACTATAGCTGGCCTAGTGATATTAGACGCTGTCGGCCTCACACGGAGCCTGACATTTAACTGTCACGCCTGAAGGCCGACGGCGAACGCATGGTTGAGAAGAAGGATAATACAGTTGGCTGGCTTCGAGTTGCACTGAGTGGTTGGAAGCCATCAAACATCTTAAAACAATCCGTGTCGAGTATAAACTCGACCTGCTCAATAGTGTTTTTTATATCAATAAATTATCAAATTATTAATATTAGACCCTCTTTAGATCACGTAGAGTCTGGTAGCCAAAGTTGATGTCAAATGTAACCTCCTTCTATATACCACATACACCAGACACCGCTTTGAACGGTATAATAGCAAGTTAGCAGCAACTGGTGAGATTTCGTGCGCAAAATGATGCTTTGTAATAATATAGAGAGGAATAGTATCACACATCTTTCTCAATGGCACTGCAATATTTCCTTCTGCACACACGCACGCGCGCACGCCATAATATAGTCTGTACTGACATTCCATGCATTAATCTGTGTTTTTAGTAAAGTAATGTATTTAAAGCTATTCTTTGCCGAAGGAGGTATAGACGACTGCCTCCTTCGGTCGGAGTAGCTCAGTCGGTTAGGATATAAAGCTGTTGAGCGGCTAAAGTACAGAATATGTGCTATAGACACGAAGACATCAAAACATAGCAATTCCATGTTTTTTATATTATATTTGGAGGTTCTACTTAGCCATGCGACAAGGGAGCCAAATACGTTTAAATAAAGGCAGATTTATGTGACAGTGTATGACGGTTGACGTTTTTATAAAAGTGAACGAAAACTGAAATGTTTCTGATATCTTAATTCTAGGTATTTCGGCTAGCATTTGTCGACAGATTAATAACATGTATGATACAATAAAACATATTTAAAATTTAATGTGGCCTGTTTTTCCATTTAAAAACGAGTGTGACATACACATACACAACCCCCCACACATACATTATATATATATATATATATATATATATATATATATATATATATATATATATATATATATATATATATATATATATATATATATATATATATATATATATATATATATATATATATATATATATATATATATATAATGTATGTGTGGGGGGATTATTTTGTATCTGTACTTTTATTCAATCACATGATTGCAAGAAATTATTTATTAGTATTATTATTAAGTTTTGGCACCACCCACATAATGATTGCATGGTTACGTTTGACAGTTACGGTGTTATTTCAAATGAATAAGGTTACCAATAATTGTAGGAGTTTAACGTTTTCGCATTTAAAGTGGTGTGTCTACTGTTTGGCTAATGCAAAATACACCATAATATTATGAATATAGAATAGTTTAATGACAGATTCACTAACAATTTGGGAAATATTATACACATAATATATGTGAGAAATTTCGAACGACATTTAACTAGTCACCGTGAGTTTGTTTCGCCCCTGCAGGCGTTTCCCAAAGCCGGTCGCTTGTCCTAAAGTGAACCCCAACGAAGATAGATAAATTACCCTGCGCAGTCGCGCAACATCGGGTGTTGATTGAACAAGTGCATGGTCACGTGGCGATTCGATACATTTTGCCGTTTGTCTGCGCAGCGAATCATCGCTGCAGAAGGAAAAACGCTTAAGCCGTTCGTCAGCCAAGCAGGGCTCGACCAAGCCTGTCTCGCTGCTGACGGAGTGCGCTCTGTCCAACGAATTATCCTGGAAATTCGGCTTTTCGCAGTCTTACGTAAATATTTATGTTTGCGTAATCTGGTATGAATCTTGCATTTCGCGACGGTTTCCGGGATAGTGACGAGATGTCGGTGGAATTAAAAAATGAAGCATTTCTTAGTCTTCCAAAATATATCGTCCACACCGAAAACATTATTTCGTATCGGCTCTATGCATACTATCGGACCGTGCAATGCTACATTCATAGCGAAAAAACGGGTAGCTCGATATTTTATTGATTATTATTATTATGTTTAGTTAACATTGATACCTCGAGAGTGTGTATTGTTCATCCTGTCGTTATTTCAAATAAAATAAAATATAATTGAATCAAATAAGGAATGATTTTTGACGCACACGTGCCACAAAAGTGTATAATTTGCGAACAAATATAATATATTTATAATATGTAATGAAAAATGGCAGAAACTGTATACAAAATAAACATCTTAGCTATAGGAAAGACAACATATTGCTTTTACAACTAATATAATCATGTGTATCTCTTAATATTTCAATATGATTGTCTCTAAGAAAACAACTTCACGAAGACATTAAATAAGATGTCGAGGACACAGTCGTCATGAATAGTTTTCTTCATCTAAGAAAAAGCATTCCAAAATCATTCTGAAATTAAGGTGCTTTATATCATCGAATGCTAAAAATACTAAACCTGATTGGTTAACTTAGTTTGATACATTTAGTAAAGTATTTACGTAGGCCATCTCTGTGCGTTGTATTTTATAGTGTTTCTTTCATTAAAACAAGATGCCAGTGAAAATTAAGTATCATAGATAAGGATATCAGAAAGTGTTCAGGGCGTAAAGTGAACTGAACATGAATTATTATTTACTGATTGTATAAATGCTACCAACGTGAATATGTTAAAGAAGCAAATATATATATTTTAGAAAGGCGGATTAGGTAGGGGTAAGGTAAGGTTGTGAATCCATTCAAGTAAGGCTGCGAGTCCATCAATGTACAACACTGGTCTCTCTGGGGACTTGCAGGTAAGGCTGTGAGTCCATCAATGTACAGCACTGGTCTCTCTGGGGTCCTGCATGTAAGGATGTGAGTCCATCAATGTACAGCACTGGTCTCTCTGGGGTCCTGCATGTAAGGATGTGAGTCCATCAATGTAGAGCACTGGTCTCTCTGGGGTCCTGCATGTAAGGATGTGAGTCCATCAATGTACAGCACTGGTCTCTCTGGGGTCCTGCATGTAAGGATGTGAGTCCATCAATGTACAGCACTGGTCTCTCTGGGGTCCTGCATGTAAGGATGTGAGTCCATCAATGTACAACACTGGTCTCTCTGGGGACTTGCAGGTAAGGCTGTGAGTCCATCAATGTACAGCACTGGTCTCTCTGGGGTCCTGCATGTAAGGATGTGAGTCCATCAATGTACAGCACTGGTCTCTCTGGGGTCCTGCATGTAAGGATGTGAGTCCATCAATGCACAACACTTGTCACTCTGGGACACTGCTGGGAGTCCATCAATGCACAACAATTGTCTCTCTGGGACACTGCTGGGAGTCCATCAATGCACAACAATTGTCTCTCTGGGACAATGCTGGGAGTCCATCAATGCAAAACACTTGTCTCTATGGGGTCCTGTAAAGCTGTGAGTCCCCCAATGTACAACACTGTTCTCTCTCTGGGGACCTGCATGTAAGGCTGTGAGTCCATCAATGTACAACACTGGTCTCTCTGGAGCCCTGTGTGCAAGGCTGGGAATCCATCAATGTAAAACACTGCTCTCTCTCTCTCTGGGGACCTGCATGTAAGGCTGGGAGTCCATCAATGCACAACACTGGTCTCTCTGGGGTCCTGCATGTAAGGTTGTGAGTCCATCAATGTACAACACTGGTCTCTCTCTCTGGGGCCATGTAAGGCTGTGAGTCCATTTTTGTACAACGTAGGTCTCTCTGGTGCCTTACATATAAGGCTGTGAGTCCATCAATGCACAACACTGGTCTCTCTGGGGACCTGCATATAAGGTTGTGAGTCCATCAGTGTACAACACTGTTCTCTCTCTATGGGCCCTGCGTGTAAGGCTAACAGTCCATCGATGTACAACACTGATCTCTCCGGGGCCCTGTAAGGCTGTGAGTCCATCAGTGTACAACACTGTTCTCTCTCTGTGGTCATGCATGTAAGGTTGCGAATCCATCATTGTACAACACTGGTCTCTCTGGGACACTGCATGTAATGCTGCAAGTCCACCAGTGTACAATACTGGTCTCTCTGGGGTCCTGCGTGTAAGGCTGTGAGTCCATCAGTATGTAACACTGGTCTCTCTGTGGCCATGGCCTTGTAAGGCTGCGAGTCCATCAGTGTACAACACTGTTCTCTCTCGGGGCTCTGCGTGTAAGGCTAAAAGTCCATCGATGTACAACACTGATCTCTCTGGAACGCTGCATGTAAGGCTGTGAGTCCACTAGTGTACAACATTGGTTTCTCTGGGGCCGTGAGTGTAAGGTTGTGAGTCAAGCATTGTACAACACTGGTCTCTGGGGCAATTTATGTAAGGGTGTGAATCCATCAATATACAACAATGTCTCCATGCATGTAAGGCTGTGAGTCTATGCACAACACTGGTCTCTCTGGAGTCCTGCATGTAAGGCTCTGAGTCTATGAATGCCCAACATTGATCTCTCTTGGGCCTTGCATATAAGTATTTGAATCCACCAATGCACAACATTGGTCTCACTGGGGCCCTGCGTGTAAGGCTGTGAGTCCATATATGCACAACATTGGTCTCTCTGGGGCCCTGCATATAAGGCTGTGAGTCTATCAATGCACAACACTGGTCTCTATGTGGCCCTGCATGTAATTGTGTGAATCCATTAATGTACAACAATGTCTCCCTGGGGCCCTGTATGAAAGGCTGTGAGTATCAGCGTACATCACTAATTTAGTAACGCAACAATAATGCAATGGTAACGGAAAAGCAATGGTCTTCAGACGTAAGTCGTAAGGGCTATGGGATGCTGTGCCCTCTAACAGCCTGTCATTTCTAGCCACAACAGTTTCATTCAGTGCCAACTGCCTGCATTCATACGTATAAACGCCTACCCGACTCCAGACAGTGACGACATTTTGTGATTGAAGAGTTTCTATACGTCGACTTGACTGCTTTCCTGGAAAAGTGGAAATTCTGTTCTTCAGACCAGCGCGGTCTGGGTAAAAACGTTCAGTGCAGCTTCTCAGAGCGATGCAGGATTTGTTCGCTTCAAACAAACACACTTTGTTTTATTCAACTTGCCGGTAACTACTCATTTGTGAAATGCTATTTGGAAAGAAGCGAGAATGGCCTATAAAATTATAATTTATAACACTAGAGATCACAGGTGTCACCATTCCATCCAGCTCTATAAAGCACATCTTGGAAAACTGCAAAACAATTATATTATTAATAAGTCATTAATGTTTGATTTGTCTGATTATATTTCTATGAAATATTAATTGCATACTGCATTATACAACATGGTGTATATATTTCGCATGATATATCCTTTGTTCTTTAAACATTGTATATACATAGTATTTTATGGCCTTTCATGCCAGATGTATATGTAATCTTTATTGACTCAGAGAAAATGTAAAAAAGACTCATGTTTTGCCCGTATGATGGTCCACACTATCTGCATGAGCTGAACGTTAATACACATTGTATATGCCTGCGTATATATATATATATATATATATATATATATATATATATATATATATTTATATATATATATATTTTACTTTCTAATTTCCGTTGTATGTCGCAGCCGACATCTGGCGACCCTCTTGATAACCGCATCCCCTCCATTAAAGAACCCCCTCCATGGCTCTGTCAACCCCAGTTAATTATGTTAACAACGCACGTAAAAAGTACCTCATTTGAGCGCTAGTTCGTAGCTTTAACGCACGAATTGATTTAAAGGGGGACCCTTTTAAACGATCATGCAGCGTCGACGCGGAAGCAAAAGAAACTCATGTTTCCGTTGCCCCTGCGGCGTGCACACGTCTCCCCGTCCTCACGCACGTGCGAGCCATGTGCCCTGACTTCCCAGCTGGTAATGAGGGACTCGGTAGATGGGTTTCCCTCTCCACCCCCCACCAGCATGGAGTAGACCGACTCGCAGCCAATTTGTTGCTCGTTACACCCTTGGGTGGCTCGCTTGTGTCCGCGCTTCGACGAACGTCGTTAAAGTTAACGCTCGGGCCCCACTATCCTCGCTAAGCACGCGGCCGACCACCAGAACACATTAATGCTGCGGCAGGTCAGGTTATTGGAGGCACTAAAAGGCACTTCCGCAGAATCTAAAATCCGTTCTCACAACCGACGTAACATTTTATCCGCTGTATATATTTGTCATTATCGCAAATGTCGGAGCCTTGAGCATATTTGCGTTTACCTGTTGACAATTAATACAACGACTGCGTCTGAACTGCGAAATATGGAAATAAATGGCGTGTTGAATTTTTCCATTTCTACTTAGCGAAAGGTAGGGTAAACATGACGAGGTTCATTATCGATATCAAACGTTTAAAAAAATATTTTTTTAATTATCGGATTGATCATTTATTTTATTAAGATAGGTATATATTATTTAATCGTGTCAGTAAAATGGAGTGTAAACTATGTTGGCGTTCGCTTTAAATTAAATTCGACGGCGATCACCCACACAATGTTGTGTGCTGTTAACGATGGCCTTCAAATTGTGATCTCATCATCGGACCATATGTTGCATTTTGGATTAAAAAAATTAAGTTCTTAGCATCACAGAAAAGCTGAAGAGTTGAGTGAGCCAACTGGGAAACTTATACATTACACTCGCCAATACACACACAGACACGCACGCACGCACGCACGCACGCACGCACGCACGCACGCACGCACACACACACACACACACACACACACACTACCGCATACAATATTACTGTACAATATTACTGTACTGATACTGGTGTACGACATAACATTCGTAAAACGGTCAGAGAATGATAATACTGTCGATTCATTAGGGATATATTATCGTAAGTTAAGCACCGTGCAGGCACTACGATAGCAGGCACTATGGTAGCAGGCACTACGATAGCAGGCACTACGGTAACAGGCACTACGATAGCAGGCACTACGATAGTAGGCACTACGGTAGCAGGCACTACGATAGCAGGCACTACGATAGTAGGCACTACGGTAGCACACTATTATTACGCTTAGGAAACTTGTTGTGAAAAACAGTGAAGATGCTTCGGAGACGGTGTAGTGAAGATGATTGTTGATGAAGACGACGACATCGATGACAAATGCGACAATGAATGACAACGATGACTGACGTCGAAGACGACAATGTTTGATGAAATTGAAGATGGCGATGATTAATGACAGAGGCATCGATGGCTTTGAAAGGAGATGAAGACGACACTATGAAAAATTGCGAATATGACAATGGAAGAGGACGACAAGTGAAAGACGAAACTGGAGATGGCAATAAATGAAGACAACGACAAAGATGTTAACGAAGACAACTCTGATGATGAGGCTGCGATATTTGTGATAACGAATCCAACGAATGATCCTCTGTGGTTTCCGTGGGTGTCAGAATCTTTCATTGGAATCAGATTCTTGACATGCGGGCTACTTCCCCTCTCCTCTGTCGCCGTGGCGCGAACAAGGCGCAGTACATCATCCAGCGTTTGTTGACAATAGCTTTAGCTGTCGGTCGACCCGCTGCCCTCGCTGGGCTCCCCTTTTCGGGGTCACAAATCTCGCATTAAAACTGATATTCGACTCCGGTTCTTCTCTGGGAAAACGGCCCGTTCTATCGGTCTCCCTTCCGGTGTGTAGCGCGTTGCCTGGCGACGCCGGTCTGAGGGATTCCCTCCCACGGCCCGCCGGCCGGTGAGCCGTATTTGGAGCGGCTGGCGCCACAGTGTCTGGCACGGCAAGCGGTGATCAGTCACCCGGGCTGTCACGCAGACATGCCGCTTTGTTTTTCTTGCCGTCGGGGTCGAGCGACCGCGCCAGCTGTCGGGCGCTGCGGCCGCGGGAATCCTCTATCGCCGCCCCGTGGGCCCGCGAACGTAAGTGAGATCCCGTTACGTCGCAGCGGCCAAGTCGGCGGATGGATGGCCGGCAGGGAGACAGCCGAGCTGTATGCCTGCCTGGCTGGCGGAAATTACCTTGCACGTACACATAAGCGAAGACGGCGGAAAAAAGCATTAGAGATGACATTGAAACATGACACATGTCAGTTTTTGCACGCCGTCTTCAGACCAGCGTATTCACCGCTTCAGGCATAGCTTGTATTACTCTATTATAAAAAACAAAACCGTAGTGATCAGCACATAGTGATCGCCAAAAATTATTATCCAGTGCAAATGACATTTGTTCTCTACCTGTCAGTTACGCACTAAATTACTGTATAATTGCTAAACAATAATAACTGCACACCGTTGCGGCCGGAAATACAGGGGATTCAACTTTCCTTCATTATACACGTGACTTCACGGGATCAGATACCACAAGTTACACACCTTGGGTGGCTCCTAGGTAGGTTTAATATCACAAAGCCGCCATTTTGGATTCGTTTTTTCAATTGATGTCAAATAAGCGGCGTGCTTGCGCTAGCCAACAAGACGTTAGTAACCATTGGAAGATCTTATTTCAAAAGGAAATTACTAGTTATACATAACTTCTACTGTAATTTTTTATAAATATTTATTTATATATCTGTGACAAGAAACATTGTATTTAACTGCATAACATAACTGATATGCCGCGATGGCTTAAAATCCTCCTCTGATGCCACATTAACCTAGAAAGAAGCTAGCTTACCTTCGTGTTGACATCACCATTGAGAATCGGTGCTGATGAACTTCATTATTATGCACAACATAAAATACGTTATTTAAAAAATCAGTGGCCTTTCGTGAGATGCGTGGCATTAGTCGTCCTGATTAGGCGATCATCTAATATTTCGCTTAAAGGAAACTGCGTTTCAAATTTTCCAAGAAACAAGCAACTAACTTCCGGGTTGCTCATGACTGCTTCATATAATACAGGTATCACCACACGTCTATGTTTTGCTATAGTATCGGGGTACGAAATTTCAAAAGCATGACTGTTCGAATGCGTATGGCAAGTTCGTTCGAAGCGTCGGTTGTGGATCCACATGGAACTCGTTCGAATCCTTAATTCATACCGAACCCCACATAGCTGTTATATAATTCCCAACAATTTACCTCAAATATTTTTCCCGTCAGGAAAAGAACTATGGTTGTATATGTGTGAAAATGAACCATTTGAGAGTTGATGTTATCCACCATTTGTTATAAAGATAAATAAAAAAATTAACAATAACACTGTATGCTTCTCCACCCGAACACAAACTATGCATTGGAATGATTGAAAACCCTAGTAAACTTAAAACGTATCTATCCCAAAGTGTTGAACTATGTACGCCATGTTTTCTCCTGCTTGCAATCAACACAAGCAATTTGGTGTAACATAGTTACCAGGAACTCAACATTAACAATAGGAGTAGTTTATCGTAGTCCTAACATAGGAGAAGAGGAAGATGTAAAATTACAAAAGGCAATAAGGGAGGTGAGCAAGGGAGAATGTGTTATAATGGGTGATTTTAACCATGGCCATATACAATGGGAATCATTAGAGAGTACTGGAGGGGACGACCATCAGTTTCTACTTCTAACACAGGATTGTTTCCTTACTCAACATGTCTTGGAACCAACCAGAGGTGGGAATGTGTTAGATTTAATTTTGTCTTCTCAAAATGAATTAGTTGACAATGTTAAAGTACACGAACCTTTGGGTTCAAGTGACCATAACCAAATCCATTTTAATATAAAAGTAAAAACAGGGAATACATATAAAAAACAATGGAGGAGGAACTTCAACAAAGGCAGATATAAAGTGATGAGAACATATCTAGCAAATATAGATTGGAATAATTTGCTGAAGAACAAGACAGCAACAGAATGCTGGACTTGTTTAAAATATGAGATTGAGGGCATTATTGAGAAATTTATTCCATTAAGAAAACAAGGGAAAAGATCCAGGAAAAAACACCTGTCAAAAGAAGCTATTAGAAAAATTGCTCACAAACAGATGCTGTGGAAGGTCTATAAACACACTGGAAATGTAGAAGACTACACCAACTACAAAGAGGCACTTAACCTAGCTACTACTGAAATTAGAAAATCTAAAAGAACCTTTGAACAAAAATTGGCAGGTAATATAAAAAATGACAGCAAGAGTTTCTATGCTTATGTAAGGAGTAAACAGAAAGTTCAAGATAAGGTCGGACCACTGGAAAGCAACAGTGAAAACATAATTTCAGATGGGTTCCAAATGGCAGAGGTCCTGAATGAGTATTTCAGCTCAGTTTTTACCACAGAAGATATCAGCTCACTTCCAGTTCCATTAACTAAATTTGAGGGCAATACATCAGAATATTTAGGGCAGTTATTTGTAACTCCTGAAATGATAGCAAAGAAAATTAAGAAGATGAAAGATAATAAATCACCTGGAGTTGATGGGATACCACCAAAACTGCTAAAGGAAATTGTTGATCAAATTAGTACACCACTTGCAAACTTATTTAACTTGTCACTAGAAGAAGGAATAGTTCCTTCAGAATGGAAAGAAGCAAACATTACGCGCTGTTTAAGAAGGGATCGAGGAAGAAGCCAGAAAATTACAGACCAGTGAGTTTAACATCAGTTGTATGTAAATTACTTGAAACATTAATTAGAGACCACATGGTGGAATTCCTCATAAAACATAAATTAATAAATACATCTCAACATGGATTCCTAAAAGCAAGGTCATGTCTAACCAATCTCTTATGTTTTTAGAAGAAATTACAAAGTGGGTAGATGACGGGTCACCAGTGGATGTTGTCTACTTAGATTTTCAGAAAGCTTTCGATAAAGTGCCACATCAAAGATTGTTACTTAAACTAAAAGCCCATGGTATAGGCAATGATGTAATCAACTGGATAGAAAAGTGGCTTACACACAGAAGACAGAGAGTAATAGTAGATGGTAAGATTTCAAACTGGAAATCTGTTTTGAGTGGGGTACCACAGGGATCAGTGTTAGGCCCTATACTGTTTTTAATATATATAAATGATTTGGAGGATGACATATCTAGCAAAGTACTCAAATTTGCAGATGACACAAAGGTATTCAGAAAGGTTACTAATGATACAGATAAACAAAGTTTACAGGATGATCTAGAAAAATTAGTTAAATGGTCAGAAAAATGGCAAATGTTATTCAATTTTGGGAAGTGTAAATGTATACACATAGGACATGGAAATATGGACGAGGAATATAAAATGGGGGATGCTGTACTAGGTAGAACCACACAAGAAAAGGATTTAGGAGTAATATTTAATGCTGACATGAAAGTTTCAGAGCAATGTGGGATTGCTGCTTCGAAAGGAAATCAAATTCTAGGCCTAATTAGGAGAACTATCACGTATAAGGAGAAACATCTAATTGTACCCCTGTACAAAGCAATAGTTAGACCACATTTGGAATATTGTATTCAAGCATGGAGGCCATATCGTAAAAAAGACATAGATAAGCTAGAAAGAATACAACGAAGAGCAACTAAGATGATTCCAGAATTAAGAGACCTTAGTTACGAAAGTCGCTTATTACAATGTGGTTTGACAACACTAGAGACCAGGAGACTAAGAGGAGACCAAATAGAAGTGTTTAAAATAGTGAACGGTTATGAGGATGTTGATAGGAATATGTTCTTCAAACTTAAAGAAGGCAGTAGAACCAGAGGACACAAAGCAGCATTAGTTAAGGAGCAGTGTAGGTTGGACATGAGAAAGTACTCATTCTCACAGAGGGTGATACATGAATGGAACAAACTGCCAAACGATTGTGTTAATGCTAGTAGTGTGAATATGTTTAAAAATAGAATTGACAGATATCTGATAAGGGCGAGCTACACATAGATGAGAAAATTGTTGGACTCTCGATAAGCCAATGGCTTCCTTGTCCACTTGCCATCTGGAACTTGTTCGAGATGGCAATCTTGTTAAATCTTGTTAAATCTTGTTAAACACCCGGCCTCAGTGGCGCTTCCTGGCGATCAGTATATTTACTACCTTGCGAGGTAGAATTATGTTATAGTAAAACATTCGGTTATGTGAGTGTGGTTGTGTGACTATGCGTGTGCGTGCGACAATGTACTGTGTACTATTTGCCTTGACATCGGATGTTGTTGTTTGTGTCGCAGGTGAAGGTGTGGTTCCAGAACAGACGTATGAAGTGGAAGAGGGTGAAGGGTACGCAACTCGCCAAAGACAAGGTCACGGGTCAGCTGAAGCCGATCGCAATGACGCCACCGACGAGTCTGTCAGAGACGGATGACGACATGAGTGTCATTGAGCCGCGACTCACGTGATAGCACTCCGTCTATAGCACAGAGTCAGTATGAGGTCGAGAGGCGAGATCTTCACGCAATAACTGCGCGAAAACGAACCACGACGACAATATAATGATGAGACACATTGTGATCCAATCACAGAATGCGGTCGTGATGCAATTGAACAAAGAACGGGAACAATCCTATGTCAACACCGTTTAATGGGAGCAATATCATAATTTTGATATGAAGCCAGAGTAGTTTATGCAAGGAACCCACAGATTCGGTGCGACAGGTACGCCAAGATGTTCCCTGTTTCTTGAATGTCACTTACTGTTTTGATTATGCCGTTGAACACCAAAATACTGGATATGCCAGTTGTCCGAGGAACGATAAACCAGTGATTTGTTTAGATGGGACGGATTCCGAACGAGTCACGGCATATATTTGTGTTGCATATTACTGTTTCAATATTATGCACGTTTATTTTTAATCAGACCATTAACACGTGGGTCTTCGTAACAATGGGTAATTTTGCGAAAAATAGGTATAAATAAAAATAATGACACAAGTTGTAGCAATTTGGTGCTGTTAATCGCTGTCTATGTTATAATGATTTTGGAATTTTCTTAGAAGAAAATTTACTCTTTCGGACTGCAAACAAAATGTTGTTTCGTCAATCCTCCGTTGATCGTACGATTAGACGGGTTCCAGCTCGGGTAATGTGGATATCGTGAGGACATAAACCAATATTGTGTACATATGCCTGCATATATGTTTCTGCCATCGCCCTTCTGGGAAGTGCGAAGCCTTAGACTAGAGACAGGAGAAACATTCGTATCACCGGAGGGACACGGTTATGTGCACAAGGAGCAGGACTGTAGTTGTCTAAGCTTGTGTGCTTCCACGCGGCACCAATTCATGAAACTGTGACTGCCGTGCTTGCTATTGTAGAAACGATATTGATTGTAAGTGCCTTTATATTTATATCACCGATATATCCCTCGCAATTGTTGTAATTTCTCACTCGGTACAAACTTGGTTCACACATAAAATGATCCGAGCTATTTCGTTGTGTTATGTGTAGTTCTCAAGGAAGTTAAGCATCCGAGACACCGCGGATGTTAATCACAATGTTAAGAATGCGTTGTTGAATTTTTTTACAAGAACGAGATTGACATTATCGGTGTCTATACGCCGCTGGTATAATATAACCATGCAAATGTGTCCCTTCAATGTGTATTACATCGCGGTTAGCTAAATATGATTTCGGTTATCTTTAATTGAAACATGTTAATGTCACGTAGCTTGTCTTATTTCAAGTGTATGTTTATGAAACACTGACACGCCATCTGATCTATGTACGTGTAGATACGCATACATACACACATACATACACCTGTATCTTGTACCATCCTCTAAGTCATGTAAGACATATTCATTCCTAACTCAATTAAATTCAGTAGTTCGACACACACTCCAGATATAGGTGCTGATACGTTTTCAGTACCCGCGTTTACTGAAACCCCGTAAATCTTGTCGGACCCGCATGCTGCGTGCCTTTGATCCCTCGTTTGCATAATACAATACAAATACGTGCCCCTGTGGATGATACACTTTAACTACCCAGTAAATGTAACACACAGGAACACTGTCTCCACAGAAAGCAACTGTCTTGCTCTGTCGCGTTATATAACTCGTCCTATTTCTTCACTTACGGAATCGTTAGCTTTTTCAGAGAGACTGTCCTCGCCAGACTGAGATGACGTGTTACAGCACCTAACTCTCCATCTACCACAGAAACAAGGTTAAAGCGCATTGTTGGAAGCGAAAGACGACGACAACGTGCCGGGAGTACTTCCAACGTAATTTTAACGCAGAATCACCTCCACCACCAACAAAAAATTTCAAAACAAAGAACAATTTACGAACAATTTATTCTCTTATCGCTGACTCAGCCCATTACATTTACAAAGACGATCCTGTGGGGATTTCAGCGCAATATCAGCCTCCATCTGGTTCCAATTTTCTCTCAAGCGTGTCTGCTACCACCTTCAGCCAATTCTTCAATTCGTTTCCGTTCAGCGATCTCCATTTTCTATTGTGTATGCGATTGTGACGGGCAGTGGGTACGTGCGCTTTGCCGTGGACATCCGTTTCCATTTCGACCTCCACTCGAATGCTTTTGATCTTTTGATTCCGCCGGTCCGTTGATGCGACCACCGTTTCCCTTCCCATTCCCCTTCCCGTTTTCCCGTGTCTCGGACAACAGTTTCTGTGGTGGTTTCTTGAATGGTGATGGGATATCAGTCGTTTCTTTCCAACTCTTGCCCTCGGCTTGACTTGCGTGTTTACCTATGCGCACGACGAAACAGTAACACAGACAGTTCATTAGTAAATCATTCAATTACTTAATTATAAATAAAACGTAACCACACGTGCAGTATACAACAGGATTGTGTGTTTAGCTTAAAGTCATGCGTCGATGTGTAATATTATGCTAACATTATATAGTAGTCATATGTAATCGTGAGTTGGAAGCGGATGGGTTAAACTGTAAACTTGTGTTTTATATAAAGGTCATTTAATAAATATTTATACAAGTACTGAGCTACTGTCACTAAAGATTGTTGCTATATCTATTACTTTATTTTCAGAAAGGGGCTTATATTTAACAAATGACGCAAAATTAATCGAAACGACAGTAGTTGCAGAACAATTTCATGGTTCCCTATATCATGTTAAATCATCAAAATTCTTCAAAATAGCTAATGGAGATAAGCGTGCATAGGTTTTCTCTCTCACAAAGGTGGTTGCGGAAACTCGAGACGGTTTCAGATAAATGTAGTCAACATCATAAAATATTACATATAGATTGGATTATACTTTATTAGGGTGACTGGCTGACTGTCGGGTTGACGGACTAACTGAACTACTCACTAACTAACCTTCATTAAATTGCGTAGTAGGTTGTAAGTCAGACTCGTGGGTGGGGCGCAGGGGATTCTCTGTGCCGTCGAAACTGCAGCAACCGAGGAAACGTCGCTAGTGGGAAGTCTGTTTGACGGTTGTTGCGGGTGGTGTTCGTGCCGTGAAAGTTGTTGCGGGTCGTGTTCGTGCCGTGAAGGTTGTTGCGGGTCGTGTTCGTGCCGTGACGGTTGTTGCGGGTCGTGTTCGTGCCGTGGCGGTTGTTGCGGGTCGTGTTCGTGCAGTGACTGCAGCTCCAGCTGTCCGAAAGCCTAATGACGGTACACAGCACAGCGCACATTACTTACTAATATATAACATTCCTATTTCTGGAATCGTAGTGATGCAGGTTTACTACATCATTGGTTATGATTACAGATGAGAAAATGTAATAAAACAACGCTCATTGGCCTACGTTACCTTAGATAATATGAAATTATATCTACTTTGTATACGAGTTCTTAAACCAATAATACTAGTGAGAGATTGAGTGAGTGAGTGAGTGGGTGGGTGGGTGGGAGGGTTTGTGGGTGACTGACTGACTGACTGACTGACTGACTGACTTAGTCAGTACGGCGTTCGTTCCATCGCCTCATTGGTTTCATTTTTCGAATGTGATCAACAAACACATTTCCTCACACAAGTGAAAGGCAACACCACCTTGTTTAAATCTCTGTCGAGAGTCTTCGACACTTTCTTCGCGATCCTATTGAGCAGTCTGTCCTCCATCATGTCTACTAGTATGTTGGCCCTGTGCATGAACTCTCGGTCAGACTCGGATATATTCCCCGAATGCGGCGCATTTTCACTGAGCGTTCGATTTGGCCGATTCAGCAGCACTTTTATGCTGATTAATGTCCGGTTCGGCTTCGAGTTATCCGTCGTATCGTCTTTGCGATAATCCTGGTATTTCTTCTCCGTGCGAAACAATCCTAAATCCCACCACCTCTTAGTTCGCTCATGGAGCGTAGTTCGAGACCGTCTTAACACGAACCTCGTCGGCTTTGGAGTTGCTAAAGAACGGGTCCCCTTTTTCTCTGTGGTTGCTATACTCCACGGCCTTGTGTCTCCGCCGCTAGATGGCTTCACATCGGAGTCTCTATCGCTATCGACGGTCGAGTGTGGTCTGAAGTAATTGAGCACAAATAAAAACAGTGTTACAGAAGTTGCAGGTAATTACATAAATTATATCTTTACTTTCACTGTCACTTGTGTACGTGGTGTCCCAAAGGTCATTATGTGGTCTGACCATGAACCCTATTTAAGTGTGTAAAAATCACGCATTCAAACACATTTAACAAGACCTAACACTATTGCCATCCGAAACTACAAGTTCCGTGTGGCAAGTGGATAAGGAAAATACTCTAGCCACATTTATATGTGGCTAACATAGAGTCCTGAGTTTAAATGGAAGAAGAAGAAGAAGGAAGTCATTGGCTTATTGATAATCCAACAGTTTGTTCTTCTATGTATAGCCCGCCCTGATCAGACAGGCACACACGGCATAAGCCAAATATGACGAATAGACTGAACACCACTTGAAACGTGGTCGCGCACCATACGCTGCTAACCTCGGAATAGATCTAACGGACCAGATATGTTGAGCATTACATCACGCCGCACCGTGCCAGCTTCTGGAATTAGTTTGTGTCTGAACCTCATCAGGGGCATTGGTACAGAGGAGTACCAAGTCGATGATATACGTCGGCGACAGTATGTTTCTTATATCTTTGAGCACACTACTCTAGCCTAGTCTATCACAACCTGGTCGCAACACAGTTTACTTGATAATATCCTTTAAATGTTTCAACTCAGTTATTTGACGTTACATTAGAGTGACATCTCGCATAATAATGTGACAAACATGCCCAAATGTATAATATGACACGACCATTAGACATCGCCAAGACATTCAATTGAGACATTTCAATGGGACACAAACATCGAAATATTTTAATAACATGAGAACGCATAATGTAACAGGACAAAGTTAGATTTGTCCTCATCAAAACCAACCTTCGCCATGCTAGCCCATGCACAAGAAATGCGAACGCTGGGTTAAATAACCAACTCAATAACAGCAGGATGTTCATATACAGCACCGTGCGTTTGAAATCTCGCGGTAAATGTGATGACGTCATCACATGTTGTGGTGACGTGTGTCCATTGTGTGTATTCCTCGATACAACTTATTTGCGTTTGCACTTCTCATCGATATTATTGGCGTCTGTTTCTACATAGTAATCGGCAAGAACCCGAAGACACTAACAAGTTATCTCGGTTTATGAGCACCTCATCAACAGTGAAGCCTATTCAGTTTTATGCCGTTGGCGCACTAAGACTATCTTTTTCTTAGATTGGTCTAGTAATGACGGACAGGGATTGGAACCGAATGGAAGTTTGAATGGAGACATGTTTACAAATCAAACATAAGCTACATTGTTCACAGAGAAACAGAGTGACGTCCACGGCCAACGTATCACATGTCAGCAGATACGTTGATTGGATTGTGTGGGCTAATCGTAGCATCTGTTGCTCGCAAGCGTGATTCCTAATTAGTGTAATTCTTCTTGACGACCAGTTGTTTAAGGATGCGTCGTTTTGCACAAGGAAAGAACATCCTATGGTAAATTTGGTTGCAGCTTGGTCTCCCTGTGTAAATTGTACGTAGTCACGATGTAACATCGCAGGCGACGCGCCGCGGCGAAATCGCTTACCATGGAACTGATCCCATTTATGAAGCGACGGAGCAACCACGTGGCACTATTGAAAACAAATCACGCTGTGTAGCTTCATTGTTTTACTAAGACTAACGAATGTGTGCTGCTAATTGGATATTGTAGTATTTCGTGGACATAATAAGTTATTGCTCTCTGTCGTCTCTGTGTCTCTATCTGTCCTCCGCCACACATCTGTCCCTCCCCATCCCTCGCTCCCCTATCCTCCCTCCCTCCCCCTCTCTCGCTCTCTCCCTCTCCCCACCTCTCTCTCTCTCTCTCTTATTACCTCTCTCTCTCTCTCTCTCTCTCTCTCTCTCTCTCTCTCTCTCTCTCTCTCTCTCTCTCTCTCTCTCTCTCTCTCTCTCTCTCTCTCTCTCTCTCTCTCTCGGCATTAACAGGGCTACACCCCAAGACTGTCAATGCATTGGTATAGCGGGCGTTCCGAAACTTCAGACGATGCGGCATTTTAAAAAAACCTTTGCCCATTTTTGCCCATATTACGCACATCTTTCTGGAAGACCCATTCATCAAAACAGACTGCATACAACCTTTCGTTGTGCGCGTCATCACGAAGACATTGTACCGGTTGTGCCAAAATAGAATGGCTCTAACACTTAGCGGCGTTCATAGTTTAAAAAAATACCTTTCATGAGTGATGATTCTTCATAGAGACCGCTGCAATCTGCGTATGCTATTACATGAAAGACACGCACGAAAGGAGTTGATAACTTCATACACACTGTGCCTCTGTGATACAACAGCGGAAACACATCGTGAAAATGTTTTGCTTTGCTGCAAGTGGGACACATGAATGAGTGAGTGAGTGAGTGAGTGAGTGAGTGAGTGAGTGAGTGAGTGAGTGAGTGAGTGAGTGGTTAATTGATATGGTAGTTGATTCTTTCTCATTTAAAATTAATGTTCCGAAAATTCAAACCTACCTAATATCAACTGCTACACGCTAACTCGTCTGTGCTACATTTGTGTGTAGTTGTTTGTGTGAAATCATCGAACAAACTATTAAACTATTTAAAGTTTGAATCAGAATTTATTGAAGTGAAAATGGAAAAGCTGAAAACTCACGAATTTCGCCCTTGGTGAACTTTCATAACATTGTTATATTATCGGCGATGCAAGTCACGCCCTTGATCAGTCTTTGTCATGTGATCGGCGAGAGGATGCAAGTCACGCCCATGAACAGTCTTTGTCGTGTGATCGGCGAGAGGATGCAAGTCACGCCCATGATCAGTCTTTTTCATGTGATCGGCGAGAGGATGCAAGTCACGCCCATGAACAGTCTTTGTCGTGTGATCGGCGAGAGGATGCAAGTCACTCCCATGATCAGTCTTTTTCATGTGATTGGCGAGAGGATGAAAGTCACGCCCATGATCAGTCTTTTTCATGTGATCGGCGAGAGGATGCAAGTCACGCCCATGAACAGTCTTTGTCATGTGATCGGCGAGAGGATGAAAGTCACGCCCATGATCAGTCTTTTTCATGTGATCGGCGAGAGGATGCAAGTCACGCCAATGAACAGTCTTTGTCATGTGACCGGCGAGACAATGCAAGTCACGCTCATGATCAGTCTTTGTCATGTGATCGGCGAGAGGATGCAAGTCACGCCCATGAACAGTCTTTGTCATGTGATCGGCGAGAGGATGCAAGTCACGCCCATGAACAGTTTTTGTCATGTGATCGGCGAGAGGATGCAAGTCACTCCCATGAACAGTCTTTGTCATGTGATCGGCGAGAGGATGCAAGTCACGCCCATGATCAGTCTTTTTCATGTGATCGGCGAGAGGATGCAAGTCACGCCCATGAACAGTCTTTGTCATGTGATCGGCGAGACAATGCAAGTCACGCCCATAATCAGTCTTTGTCATGTGATCGGCGAGAGGATGCAAGTCACGCCCATGAACAGTATTTGTCATGTGATCGGCGAGAGGATGCAAGTCACGCCCATGATCAGTCTTTTACGTGTGATCGGCGAGACAATGCAAGTCACGCCCACGATCAGTCTTTTTCATGTTATCAGCGAGAGGATGCAAGTCACGCCCATGATCAGTCTTTGTCATGTGATCGGCGAGAGGATGCAAGTCACGCCCATGAACAGTCTTTGTCATGTGATCGGCGAGAGGATGCAAGTCACGCCCATGATCAGTCTTTGTCATGTTATCGGCGAGAGGATGCAAGTCACGCCCATGATCAGTCTTTGTCATGGTATCGGCGAGAGGATGCAAGTCACGCCCACGATCAGTATTTGTCATGTTATCGGCGAGAGGATGCAAGTCACGCCCATTATCAGCATTGACATCATAAAGTGTTACTGTCTTGGATACTCACTATTTTGAGCCTTACCAGATCTAACGACTAAAGTTAGTCGTTTCGATGATTTGAACATAAATACGCATAAAAAAAATGTAGATATTACTTAGACTATTCACACACTACATATTAGGACATCAACGAACCGGATTCGCGATAGGCTAAATCAGTTGAGGCTGGAGTTTTAATACGCGGACATAAAAAGTAAATTGCATTCCGCACCTGGACACGAGGTGTTTTTGACGGATGGACTAGAGTATATTGTTTCAGATTGTTACCAAACATCCGTAAACTATGTACATTAACTGCTATAAAGGACAATTCACAATTAGGTATGAGTGTTGTGATCTTGCATGTCCATGCACTTGCGATTGATAACGATAATTACAATAAGAATAATAATTTATTTGCGGATCTCGCTACATACCACGACACCCAACATAGGTGATTACAATGATTACTAAAGATGGCATACAATTAAGTAGGTCACTGAGAAATAACACCAGCCATTGTACCAACTGTGGCTGAGAGGTAGTATTAATGAGTGGGTGGGTGGGTGGGTGTGTGGGTGGGTGGGTGAGTGTGTGAGTGAGTGAGTGAGTGAGTGAGTGAGTGAGTGAGTGAGTGAGTGGGCGAGTGAATGAATGAGTGAGTAAGTGAGTGAGTGAGTGAGTGAGTGAGTGAGTGAGTGAGTGAGTGAGTGAGTGAGTGAGTGGGTGAGTGAGTGGGTGAGTGAGTGAGGGGCCTATTAACTTATTGCCTGATTGCATGGTTGACTGACTTACAATTAGTTGGTTGTGAATGGCTGAGTGAGTAAGTGAGTGAGTGAGTGAATGAGTGAGTGAGGACTGAGTGAGTGACTGAGTGAGTGAGTGAGTGAGTGGATGGGTGGGTGGGTGAGTGAGTGATCGAGTGAGTGTGCAGGCTAGCGAGCGAGTGAGTGTGGTCGCAATATCACACATGAAGCGTTCTCAAATTGAGTTGATAAATACAAATAAAAATGATGAAACAAAACTCATAATAACAGGTTAAATCCTAAATTGCCTTCGTTCTCGTGTCTCACTCCAAAACACGCCACCTTGTTTACACAAACACGTCACCTTGTTTACACAAACATGCGGTTCACACGAACACAAATGTAAAGAACCATAAGAAGACATCGACTTGGTCTTGGGTCAGTGCATTGAGAACGTATTCACGGTTACTTGTCTTGACCAATGTCCGTGTTGTGTGGTGGAAGAGAACATTCTCACAAACATTTCAGACGCCACCTCCTGATAAACGGGATATACAAACTTAGACGTTTCAGGGAAACAACCCCATGTTTTGTCGGCTGACTGCCACGGCAACATCCGTCACTCGAGGTCACTCAGTACACGCCGCAACCGTGGCACGTTACGTCACGTTCATTTATGACGTTACACCACTTGCATTAGCGTCAATGTTCCATCACGTTGCAACCTAGACCAAAGCCTTGATATAATATAATGGTTGATTTATTTACACCACGCATCACGGTATACAGATGTTAGTGATTCATTCCAATATTATATGCATTGTTCAGGCGTCAACACACCCGATGACGTCAGCTCGCATGCACAAGTTGCTGTCCTGGTAAGCAGACAGCGGCATCAGGCGGACATATCGCGCACTGATCGGCTGCCATAGCGTGTTCACCTGAAGTGTGTTTTGATCCGAGTTGCCAGTGAATACCTGCAACAAATGACATAATACAAAACGATAAGAATGTAACTGCCTTCGTCATATGCCTTCGTCGCATGCCTTCGTCACATGCCTCAACGGTTCACAATTAAAATTACATCCAGAAATATACACGACCAAATATTGGCAAAAGCGAAAGAATGCGGCATTACAAAAAATGTAAACCGTCATTGATGGTTATCGTATATTGTGGATAACAACGGTAGCCCCACCTAGCGAGACACTCCCAACACTAAAACGGTCTTTGATCAAAACGGTCACATTGGAGAATTGGCCCAAATATATGTGTGTGAGGTAATCTCCATATACAATACATTTTATTCTAGCAATTCATAGCGACATGTAATGGGTGTATGTTGTCATTGGCAACACATATACAATCCTGGTTTGCAAATTATTACAACAATCCTGATCACAATGTGAATGAAATATATAACACACCCTTGTAAATAACAAATAGAAAAGTCGATGGTATTCTGCTATGTTCGCATGGGTGACAGATGGCAGCATTACCCAGTAACTATGTTGTCTTACATCAGATGGTTTCAGACTTTATTTGATGTGCTTGCACCAGAATATAGATATATAATAAAACAAACGACATATCGATGTAGACTAAATTTGAGAAAACTACATCCAGTTTGCATCAAATTTGAATAAACTCATACGGCTGCACACAGGATCTACTTCTGTTAGGCCTTGAACAGAAATCCATCCATGTGCAGTAGGGTCTATACGTTACATACGTTACATACGTTACATACGCTCTTGTTTCTCTCCATTGTATATTAGTAAATCAAACACATCTGTTCTTTCTCGTATTTTTCATGCACGTTTCACATCACAGCTTAATATATTTACGAATAGACTTGAACGTTCGTGTTTCTTTACACATGCTACTTTTTACAGAAAAAAAACTTTCATACGATTCCACAGATTTTCCTCCATGTGACCTAGTAATTCTTAGAATCCATCCCTAAATAAAGCATCTTCTCGTCGTAACAAAATATCGTGGGTATTTTCCTAGAATCCAGGCCCACCTCAATTTCGCTGTTTTTAACCTGCACTGTATATAGTAACCACACACAATGCATGCACAATGCATACTGAAATATGGAACAGGTAAATTATTAAATACGTTGTGTGTAAAAACACTTTTAATCACTTTTTAATGCTCGAATTCGCCTATTTAACCATGCGCCATCTAGCCCATCCATCCGCAAGATGGCGCCCAAAGCATGATAAACATGCGAATTCGAGCATCGAAAAGGTGTTTTTTTACAGTTTACATGTTCCTTACTTAAACATACATTGTACATGCATTGGGCATGGTTACTATACGTACTGCAGTGGCGGAATCACATTGCAGACGAACTAGTCTACATACCATTTCGTCTCCAATCACGTCTCGGAATGTGGTCCACGTCCTCTCTTCGGACGCGTCACTACTGTACAACATCTTGTATGACGTCACCCACTGCGCATAGTCGGCCCGCCCTCTGGTGACGACGCCGTAAATTATTCGTTCTTGAGAGAAATCGAACTGGATCCACTCCTTGTTATTCGGTTCACCTGAAAGTAGACCGTGGTTTGTGTTGGAAAAGTCACACAAATATATAATTACAGTAAGCAAAGTATCCACTTTCCAACAACTATTACTTATTTATGTCGAAACGATAGGCTCTTTCCGAACCACTGTGTCGGTCGCGTTCAACCTAATGAAAGAGACATGGTGGTATGAATGGCAGATGGTGGATTGCGAAAAAAGAACAAAAACACTGGATAAATGGAGAAACGGAAAGTAACAATGAAGGTTAGGGTTGAAGGTACGCTAGAAGAGTTGACCGAGAAATTCGAAGACACCTCGTCCGCGAAATTAGGGAAACACATGTTCAACATACGGCACCAATATTTACAAATTAGGAAACTGAGGGAGCAGCTGAAACCAAACCAGATGCTCTTACACATCGACTTCAGCGAGAATTACACTTGCAAATATAACACAGAAATACAGAACATCCATTTAGGGGCGTCCAACATGCAAACAACCCTTCCTACAGGTATGTTGTGTACGGCAACCGAAGGTTTCCATTTGCCACTGTCAGAGTCTATGCGCCATGACCCATCGGCAACATGGGCCCATCTGAAGCCTATAGTTGAGGATGCACGCAAGACAAAATTATTCACAAATTTATTCCGCTTACTTTCTGTCAGACGGACCCGTTACACAATACAAGAGTAAGGCCAACTTCTACTTGCTTTCGTCCTTGCCTTTCCAGTGGGGTATAAAATACGTTAGCTGGTCCTTTTTGGAAGCTGGCCATGAAAAGGAGCAGCCGATGGAGTGGGTGAAATACTTAAATGCACGGCCGATAGACGTCTTCACAACACATACACTGCGTTTACTGCACTGGAAGCTAAGACTAACGTCAAGCTCTTCAAGGTAAGTGAACAGGATGTGTCTGATGTGGACCGTTGTCTACCGTCTGGTCTGAAGACTGTACCAGGGACAATGACATTCCATCAAATTGTCGCAACAATGCCACGACGATTCTCCTGTCGGAAGTTAAGTTGCTTCTGTTGTGATGCCACGGTTGATGGAAAGAGTTGTGAATGCTATAATCCGGTCGCAGTCACTTTCCCTGAGCAAACCTCTTCACCGGAGCAAGTCGTTTCACAGCCAGCTGAGAGGGTCACCATGTCAGGTGACATTCTAACACCAGTTCGTGTTTACAGTGAGGACCTTCATGGAAGATGGTGCGTGGTGACCTACGATGGTGCGTGGTGACCTATGATGGTACGCCTTACTCGGGCATCATTGAAGATGCCGACGAAGAATCCATGCTGGTCAGCCTAGTGCATAGAATTGAGGAAAATAGGTATTTTCACCCCACGAGAAAAGACGCTAGTTGGTATGCATATGACAAAATCGTCACACTAATACTGGAGCCAACCCCAGTTACATCAGCAAAAAGGCATAACCAAATTTGCCCTAACATATGGATGGTAATTTGTGAATCTCTACCTAAGCCACCCATATCATGACCAAGTTTAACAGCGACATGAAGAAACCTTAAAGGTACCATTTTGAGTGCTCTAATGCCGTTTTGACTCCTAGACACTTATGTTTTACTTGATGTCGGGGCATACTGTTCACAATACAAAACTTAAGGCTCATGACAGTCGGGACTGACTTTTGTCACGAAACGAAATGTCACTCCAGAAATTATACGTCAGTCCCGTAACGCCTCTGTCAGTCCCGTAGCATTGCAAATAAACCCTAATTTCTATAATATCAATTAAACTAAATTGGTAACTAGGAGTAATTATTTGAGTATTTGGAATGGGCTTTTGTTTATGAAAACAGTTTTTTTTCATAAAAAAATACCTGAAGTGTTAAGTTGTTACCTTGGTAAAATACCACATAATTTGAATTGAACACTTCACAAAATGCGAAAGATCAGTTTTACCAGACAAAAAGAAAAGATTACAGAATATTGAGAATTGCATGATTATATAAATCACAATAACTTATGAAGAAAATCAAAATAATTTGTCCAATTATTTTTATCAGCCATTTCACTAGTGTTGCGGTACTGACACATTATCGGGTAGTGCCAGACATAATTCCACAAAATGGGAAAAAATCATTAAGGATGGTCGCTGCTAACGGTTGTCAGGTAATCATAAGACGCGTTCCCCTCACAAAAAGTCATTTATTTGAATAAATAGGGACTTTTATTTGTGACAAGTGAAATATGCCATTGTTTCCATTTACTGGTGATTGACCCTGGTACACTGACACCAGTGTACAAACCATTGACGCCAGTTGTCTCCTATGTCGCCAACTATTCTCCCGTTGACAATGGTCGCTGTCGTCATCTTGACAAACGACTCCTATCAAAGTTCATCTGGAGTCAACTCCCGTTAGCGATCTGTGTAACGCTTTATGCTGTAAGAGAAACACGGGACAATGCGTAACGTTTTCTCGTCTATCACCGTCGCAATATCAGCATGCCGTGCACGTTTAGTGACAAAGTAGCGCTGCTTTATTAAGCGTGTCACACGTCACTATTTGATCGTTGTCTCGTACGTCAACCGCCGCGCCGGCCCAGTAAAGACCATATCGAATGGTGCTGTTTCAACGAATCTTTCACGCAATTCATCGTGTCTCAGCTACTGAACTTAAAACGCCATCCTCACCTGATTTAGCCTATCGCGAATCCGGTTTGCTGATGTCCTAATATGTAGTGTGTGAATAGTTTAAGTAATTTTCGCAGTCGGTTTAATTAAAAAATTGCATTTTTTTCAGATCATCGAATAATTTACTTTACTCGATAGATCTGGTAAGGCTCAAAATAATGTATTACCAAAAAGGTAAATACTTTATTCATATGAAAACGTTATGCAATTTCACCAAGGGCAAAATTCGTGAGTTTTCAGCGTTTCTATTTCCACTCCAATAAAATTGCTGGATCAAGCATTAAATAACTTAACAGTTTGTTTGATGCTTTCAAAGAAACTACAATAAACTACAAAAATTGCATAAACGAGGTAGCATGTCGAATGGATACTATGTAGTTTTGAAAGTTCGCAAAATGAATTAGAAATGAGTCGAATTGCGGAGGGACCTTTTAGCGCGCCACACTAAACAGTCTCATCGGTGCAGGGAGGTAGCGCAAACCATGGGAATCAGACTATTATAGAGATTATATGTGTCGTTTTTCATAGAATACATGTTTTGTTTCCACGGAGACGGTTACGGGATCTCCCAATAGACTGCTTTTTAAAAGTGTTGCTAGATAGTGCCCTACATAATGCCACGATAATTATTGCAGTCGACGAAAACCGCTGTCCCAAGATAAGCTCTACCGATTCACTGATAACTCGGCTCATGTTACGTTGTCACTGTACAGTGACAATCAAAACAAAGATTCACATCGACTGCATAACATATGATTATCGTGTGACCTTTGTCGTTGACAAGCTTGTATAGTAGGTGCGCCGATACAGATACAACCATTGTACGTAAGACGCGGGGTCGTATCCTTCCACAACAAACAGTTGTATATATGTTTATGGTGGTTTATGCATTATAAATATGATCAACCGCTCGTATTGCCACGGGGAGAGATTGCAACATAAAACCACGTGTAATGGTGTTCCATAGCTCCACGTGTAACGGTGTTCCATTGCTCCACGTGTAATGGTGTTCCATAGCTCCACATATAACAGTGTTCCATAGCTCCACGTGTAACGGTGTTCCATAGCTCCACGTGTAACGGTGTTCCATTGCTCCACGTGTAACGGTGTTCCATAGCTCCACATATAACGGTGTTCCATAGCTCCACGTGTAACGGTGTTCCATAGCTCCACAAGTAACGGTGTTCCATAGCTCCACATGTAACGGTGTTCCATAGCTCCACGTGTAACGGTGTTCCATAGCTCCACGTGTAACGGTGTTCCATTGCTCCACGTGTAACGGTGTTCCATAGCTCCACGTGTAACGGTGTTCCATTGCTCCACGTGTAACGGTGTTCCATTGCTCCACGTGTAAAGGTGTTCCACAGCTCCACGTGTATCGGTGTTTCATAGCTCCACGTGTAACGGTGTTCCATTGCTCCACGTGTAACGGTGTTCCATAGCTCCACGTGTAACGGTGTTCCATAGCTCCACATATAACGGTGTTCCATAGCTCCACATGTAACGGTGTTCCATTGCTCCACGTGTAACGGTGTTCCATAGCTCCACGTGTAACGGTGTTCCATTGCTCCACGTGTAACGGTGTTCCATAGCTCCACGTGTAACGGTGTTCCATAGCTCCACATGTAACTGTGTTTCATAGCTCCACGTGTAACGGTGTTCCATAGCTCCACGTGTAACGGTGATCCACAGCTCCACGTGTAACGGTGTTCCATAGCTCCACGTGTAACGGTGTTCCATAGCTCCACGTGTAACGGTGTTCCATAGCTCCACGTGTAACAATGTTCCATAGCTTCACGTATAACAGTGTTCCATAGCTCCACGTGTAACGGTGTTTCATAGCTCCACGTGTAACGGTGGTCCACAGCTCCACGTGTAACGGTGTTCCATAGCTCCACGTGTAACGGTGTTCCATAGCTCCACGTGTAACAGTGTTCCATAGCTCTACGTGTAATGGTGCTCCATAGCTCTGCGTTTACACCTCGAACATGACTTCATGCTCCTCCGTTGTGTCTACGTTTTAGATTTTTATTGCTACCTCAAACCAAGATGTCGTTTATCGTCTTGCAACATCCCAAATAGTCATTGATAGTCTGAAGTGCCTGTGAGGAATGTGTATCCTTCCTCTTTGCTCCCGATCTTCCCCTTTTCCAGGCTGTTTCGTCGCTTCTACTTTCTTTGCTCTCCACAACCCACACCAAGTGACCCGCCCACACCTGTTTCTTATTCTTCTTCTCGTTAAGTTGAATTGCATTCCAATCTTGTCACCAGGTCATTCGTCTTTGTTCCTGTTATTATACGGGTCCAGTTGTTCGTGGAAATGTGAACATTTTGTTGTTGTTCTGTCAGTGTTACCCAATATTGCTTCACTGGGTTTGAATACTGCCCATCCATTTGTCCGAATAATTGTTTGATGCACGGAAATTTTTCAACAGGCTATGCAAAAGAAATGTCAAACCCTACTCAAAACCTGTTACCACCACATCCTTATATTATAGTACAAAAATACATCAGCATATCATGGTAGAACAGCCGTGACGATGCCAACTTATAAAACAAACAACTAGCCATAAAATGACACTTCTACTTCCTCTGGAACGACTTCCCAATGGGAATTGGTAGCCATTAGAGAAAGATAAAATCAACAGAGAGGTCAACATACTCAGTTCAGTGTTAACACCCACCCGCAAATTGGAGAGTGACGGATGCTAAGCCGGAGATGGAAGCAACATTTGAAAAGTGTAATTTGCGCTACTTACGGGGACACCACGCCGCTGTGGCTCGAAGCCGGGCTTGGCGAGCGCCGAGGAAAAGAGTGTCATACGTCGTTGACACCTGGGATGTAACCCCAGTGAGTTCAACAAGCAGACCCCGTGTCGTGCACAGTCGGTAAGTTCGCTGCCAGCCAGCCAGTGTCTGTTCTGCCGATAGCAGTCGAGTCAGTAGCGACTTCTGCGTTGCCTCCAACTCGGCTGCTTGCGACTGCAGGACGCTCACGTTCGCTGCGACGTTGCTAACCTTCTCCCCGAGGCGGGACATCGTCTCGTTGTTTCTCCGCAGTCCGGTGTCTAAGTTCGTGGCGAGGGCTCGTATGTCTTCTTGCTGTGTTCCTGTGCCATTCGCGGTCCGTGTGCCGTCCTGTGTCTGTGGACTATCGGTCAGTTTCTCCGTTAGCCCGGCGAGGCGACTTTGGACATCTAACACATGTCCCTGGAGCCGGCCGAGTCGCTCACTCTGCCGCAGCACGACGACCGACAGTGCCGTGAAGTTCTGCTGGAGGTCCTCGACCTGACGACGGCTCGCCGAGTCGCCGCCGGGACACGACCCGCCCGCTGGCAGAAGCAGCGTGTAGGCGCACTGACCGTCCACAGTATATTCGCACTGACACTGTCGGTCATAGGTAGGCTGGCCGGGCGCCACACCGCACCACACGACCAGCAACAGCGCCGCAATGTGGTGCACGTCCATGCTGCTGAGTTACCCGTCACAAAACAACCAACATACCGTCAGAAAGGGGCCGAATGATGCACGCACATTCTCTCGTAGCGCTGGCATTCACGTCAATCCTCAATGCCCCTCCCCCGAGCCCACGTGGCACCACGGCCCCGGGCGCGATGCCTGCCCGGACAATGGCGACAGTCACGGCACACCGCGTTGTCGTACCCTCTGACACCACCAAACGCTGTCGCACGCTCCGTTGCGTCGGATTAAAAGGCGAAATGATATTGGCTACACGACAAAGACACATGCCTACACAGATCTGTAGAGATTGTCACGGGTCCGTCGAACGAGACCTATTAGTGATATCAATCTCAGACTTCAATTGCGTTTCTTTCTGCGAGGTGACATCTTACACCGCGCGACGCCACCGGTACCGGAGGGTGACGTTCAAGTGGCAGGTGCATGGCCGTCAACTCAGGTGGCGGTGCTTGGCCGACGCGCAGTCAGTACAATTACTGGAAATGCCGAGTGGCATTAGTAGGAAGGAACTGGCGAGACACAGATACATTTGGACAAGCGCATTTTCCCCAATTCACAGACCTGCACAAATAAGTGCCTGGTTGTGGACATGATTATAATTATGAATCACTTGCTATTGCCTGGTTGTGGTAGTATGATTGAATTCCTCCAAGAGAAACCGAACGTGTGATGGAAACTCTGTCCTTGATGTGTCGTGATTGGCGCAAACTTCAATGTACACATTATTAACTGATTATCAAAAACAAACGACGACCACCACATAGCTCCTAGACCACAGCTGATGTAAACTTGTAAATACGAGAGTATTCCTATGTATAGGTAAAAAAACATCGAGTCGAGTTAATTAATTAATTAATTAATTAATTAATTGTCGTGTGTGTTTAACTCCTTTAACTCCGTACTGTGTGTACAACTCCTGTTCTTGTTGTACGTACAACTCTTGCCCGTTTTTGTGTGTACAACTCCTGTTCGTGTTGTACGTACAACTCTTACCCGTTTTGCTTGTACAACTCCTGTTCGTGTTGTACGTACAACTGTTGCCCGTTTTGTTTGTACAACTCCTTTTCGTGTTGTACGTACAACTCTTGTCCGTTTTGTTTGTACAACTCCTGTTCGTGTTGTACATACAACTCTTGCCCGTTTTGTGTGTACAACCCCTGTTCGTGTTGTGCGTACAACTTTTGCCCATTTTGCTTGTACAACTCCTGTTCGTGTTGTACGTACAACTCTTGCCCGTTTTGTTTGTACAACTCCTGTTCGTGTTGTACGTACAACTCTTGTCCGTTTTGTTTGTACAACTCCTGTTCGTGTTGTACGTACAACTCTTACCCTTTTTGTGTGTACAACTCCTGTTCGTGTTGTACGTACAACTCTTACCCGTTTTGCTTGTACAACCCATGTTCGTGTTGTACGTACAACTCTTGCCCGTTTTGTTTGTACAACTCCTGTTCGTGTTGTACATACAACTCTTGTCCGTTTTGCTTGTACAACTCCTGTTCGTGTTGTGTGTACAACTCCTGTCGCTTCGTCAACTTTGGATTGCGTTTGTTCCTTCACGTTTCCAAGTCATAACGACAGTTTTAACAGCGGTCAGAATTTTTATTACCACAAATATCTCTTCTCCGACATAAACAATTGTGGAAGAAGCAAGCTGCGTGTGCACTGGGCATTGTACGACACACTGTTCTTGATAACCGAACACATTATTCATCTCTGATGTTGACGGAACGTGTCTGACCATTATGGGAAAGTTGAGTGGGCAGAACGTGCATATATGTTTTACAGAAAGCTGGACAACGGTTGAACCACATGTTGCAGAAAGAAACATAAAGCTTATCTTGTCTCATTAGTTCCGAACTTTACAACAATGCCAGTCAAACACAAAGAATGTTAATATGTGTAATGTTGCGATGGTTCTTCGGAAGAAAAAAATCGCCCCCGTTTCAGAGACACGACAGATGTTGTGACGACAAACAAGCTCACCTTTCATAAATATGACAGGTACTGAGGCGAGTCGCTATGATTACAACGATAAGTGATAGTTCGCGATGCGTCTACGTGAGTCCATGTGGCGTGGCGGTGTAATCTGATCACGCGGGAATGTCACGCGGACACTCAGAAAACTCCGGAATGCGTTCCCTAGTGTATGGTTGTGTCCACTATGGGAACAAAGGGAACAAGGAGCAACGGAAGAAAGTACACAGTCATGAGGTCACGTTGAACTAAAGTACATAAGAATTTGTGAACTATTATCTACACGGCCTAATATGTCGTGACATGATCGTGTTGTGCTATCGATGAACCTGGTGCGAAGCATGTACCTTTGCGTGAGTGGTTGTGTGTGGTTGTGTGTGGTTGTGTTTGGTTGTGTGTGGTTGTGTGTGGTTGTGTGTGGTTGTGTGTGGTTGTGTGTAAAATTGTAGATGCAGCATTCGTCCCACACACGCAAATACCAAGCAGACACGTCACCCGTCACGCGTCAGTGAACGTCGCCAGTCGTGTTCCATCACTTCATCGCTAATTATCGTAGACAAATATATGAGCCCAGAATTATAATGCACGTTATTGCGAAGTCGTCGTATCTATTATTCTTATTTCGCATGTGCGCCACACACAGATATGCCACATTCGGCAGCCGTATAATGGCATTTGAAACACTTATCGCCAGGTGGCAATAGCAGCGACACGACAAAGACAAACTGAGTAGAATGCCAGTACAGTGACTAGCGTGCCAATATGATAGTGTTGTACTGGTTTTTTATTATAATCACACTGCCACTCCGCCAGTTAATAGTCACCTGTCGACTGCTGTCAGCGCAGATATTATAATATATGTTATTTCGCCTGTGTACCACAGAGTCGTGGTACTTCGGTAGCCGCATTGTGACATTTGAGTCATTTGATGAAATTATAAAACGCACTGTCTGAAGACCTGCGGCTGATTGAGCGCATTGACATTTTTGAAGCACATCTTAAGACACAATATTTTAAGCTTGCATTAAATATTTAGTTTTATATCTTACACATCCATTTTACTAATTTTATCATTATATTTATTGTTTTAATTGTCTACTAATGGCATATTCTTAACTATTTTATTAAAACAAATTGATTATTCTATTTTTATATTTTAGTTACCAATGATATTGTTTAGCCTAACTGTGTGTTTTAGTTTGTCCAGTTCAGTTTTGTTCAGCTATGTCTTGGTAACTTTTATTATTATTTTGTCAAATGTATATACTCCTGAACAGCGTCTTATAAGTGAATGAATAGTTTTTTTGTCAACATCATGACAATAACCGGTAAGTTAAGAAACAGTAGCGAGTAGAGTGACTTGCGTGGAAATATGATAGTGTTGTAATACACATTAAAAAGGTGTTTTTATTACTAAGATAACACTGCTTCATTGCCATTTAATAGTCTTCTTTTATCTACTATTGTTTGGTCTTGAACAGCTTGAAGATTCAACTTAGATTATCCGCTACGGCTCTCAGAGAGTATACAACTTCGCTATTGTTCGTATGTGGTGGCAATTATACGGGAAATATTTTCCAATGAACATCGTTTGCTATACGAGGAAATTGTAATTGATGTGTGCGCCCAGGTTGTCAGGCGAGGTAATATGCGTGTCAGATTAGGTTGTATTACGACGCTTACCTGGGCACCAAGCCCCCTCTTTGCCAGTTGTCTGGATTCGTACTTTTCTTGGCCCGTGGTTGTCATTGTACGAGCTAGATACAGTGATGTAGCGGTCAGAGATATTGCAGGCGTTGCCGTCGACCAGTAAGCTCTGTTCCCTGCAATGCACGTGAATAGGTGGGTAATGTAGGCCTGCGATATATTGACACGTGCATTGGTGTTTAACAGTTTTTCCTTCAAGTAAGGCATTTTTAGATTGATATTTTATATACGTGTGTCTACGGGAAAATATGAGAAAAGTGGGTTAGACATATCTCAAGAAAAAAAAATCCCAGTTGAATCGTTTCTAATTCAAGCAATGGAATACAATGTTATATCGCTGGTTTTGTTCACTGCCATTGGCCATGCCCCAGTAGCGCTAGCTGTGCCTATTGTAAGCTGTATAATTAGTGGCTCGTCAATTATTTGAGTTGTGGCATAATATTTGAACTGGTATTTTTCTACTGTCGAACAGCTTATGACGACCAAAGTGCACGCCGTGTCTATAACAATGGCCACACAATGAAGTAGAGTGACTGCCAATGAGAAAAAGTCGTACAAACCTACACACGTTGTCAGTGCGCGCCTGCATCTGTCGCAAGTCAGCCGCCATGCGATCGACTGCCGCAGTGGTGTTGCCGATTGTCTCCGCCAACTGCGCATGCGTCGCCAGTTGCGCTGCCAGTTCTGTCGTTGTTTCTTCCAACCGATGAACGACCGCAGCGACACTGGTGGCAGTCTCGTGTACGCGCGCGACGGCACCTTGTAGGGCGACAATCTGCGAGTTGTGATCTCGGAACTGGTCGGCAAAACTCGGCGACGTGTCATTAGGTGAACCCGGCGACAAGGAGGAGACACGCAGCTGTAGCGATATGACACCACTCTGGGCTAGCGCGAGCAGCCGCGACTGCTCCGAAAGCCAGTCTCTGAGCGCGCTCACGTTACGCTGCAGCAGTGAAACGGATTGCCGCAACGATGCGGTGGCGCCACTGTCGCCGGAACACGTCCCCGAGGTTCCCAGAGGCAGCATCAATGTGTACGCGCACTTCCCGTCGACGGTAAACTCGCAGTCACATGACCGATGGAAGGTCACCTGACCTTCAGCCACTAACCACAGCAGCCACATGTACGACCAACTAGCCATGTTCTCGCGACGTCGTTGTTTGCCTACGCGGCTGAAATGCCTCCACGAAAATTACGTAAACGCGGGAGTACTGCCTCCACGGCACTTTTGTCTCAGAGGCTGCGAGAGAAGCGCATCGCCCTGAAAGCAAATATCGATTTTCACGCCACACGATAAACCAGAGCTGCATTGTGTAATTGGTTATGCGTTTCAACCTACACTAGCATGACCTAAAATATTGCCGTCATTATATGCAGACGTACCACCGCACGCCGAACTGTATGAATAGGATACATGTGATAACTCAATTGTAGTATGCCGTCTCAGCTAGCACGGCATGGCGCCAGCTGTATGTAACAGTACTGTTCGCTTTTCATTTGCTCCCTGTTTTCAGCACTATCACGACAACGTAACCTACCTCTCTGGAATACTGGTCTACCGCGTGCAAATTTGAAAAACAACACATTATCTTACCTCGAGCGGATGTAGGCCCTGTGTGTTTGCCGGTGTGCTGGAGCAGCGTGCTCGTAACGCGTGCTCTAGTAGGCGTGCACGTTCGACGTGGCTGTTCAGTTTACGGGAACATCACCGATCGATGGCCGGGCGAACCGTCTGGAACCGTGTCGGCGCAAGCTTAATTCAAGCGTTCCGCGCAACAGCCGGTCAGGCGTGACTGTGGGACGTTTCAATAATGCATTGCATCTCCGCGACATATGCCTTTCCATTGGCACTCACTAACATTAACTGGTTTCCTGCACGAAATCGACTTAATTATTTAAAAAATTGCATATTTTAACAACGATCGATCTGCTACGCAATTATTGCCTCCGTGTCCCTGACTTTAAATATGCGCGGTTTACCGACGTAACTGCCGCACGGAGGAGATAGTGACTCAAAAACAAAGCATTTTATCCCACGCCCCTCCACCAATCGTGTTTCGTTGCGATATACATGTAGCCCTTAACATACTAATTCACAAAACTACTATATCAACTTATATTGAAGCATTCAGCTACGCAGCAATTTGTGCGTGAAAGCTGTTTGGTCCTATAACCTGATTCCATCACTGGAATAACAAAACTGTCCATTGCTCATTTATACAGCTGAGTGAACTAAGGCAACTGGAAATGAACGAAACTGTTTTTTCACGGCAGCAAGTGGAATCAAAACCCGGACACCTCAGTTAAGAGTCCGTGGTACCACTGAGTCCCCCAGTCACGACGGGGTGATAGGATGAACCGAAGACAACATTGTACGTGGCGAGTTCAGACACAACACAACAACCACACCATTAAGGGCTGGGTTCGCGATAATTCGGATAGAAGTGCGAGTTTTTATGTGTACGGTTTCCATCGTTATTACCGCCATGTGCGACAACGAATATTCACGAACAGTCAACGTGCATGCAATGATTAATCAAGAAGAAATCAGCAGGAGATGCATAACATTAACGTGATACGTCATATGAGATGTTTGAACAGTATGATGGAAGAGACGACAACGATAAAATGATGAATCTGCTCGCTAGGGTTGACTACGCTGAATACAATAGCAAATAACAGAATCAGCATTTCAGTAGAATCAAATATATCGATTGGTACGTAATCATTCCCTGTCCACGCTGCATTACAACCAGTCAATTAATATAATCAAATTGCCAGAAGAGATTATATTAAATAGAGTCCACTGTATATTTAATGTGTTTCTGAATGAAGGAGTTCATCAATATAAAATGAAAAGGCCTTGCACGGTCTTAGACGGTTATGTAAGCGTGCGCGTTGATGCAGACATCACTTCGTTGCCGACACATGTTGGACGAACAGGAAATCAGCTGCCACTTTCCTATTGATTGATTGGAGCTGAAAGTCGGCTAAGCGATTCTGCTGCGACAAGAGAAGCACCGGACGTTATTCTATTCGGAGTGGCTGAGTTTTTAGTATTACCTTATTGAAGATTGGTTATATGAATAAAAAATGAATTGACAACAATTCTGTCGAGTTTGGTATTATTGAATAGACGAATACAGATGAATTGGCAGATTTCAACTATACATGCCGTGGCGTGGCAGATGGTAGTGTGAATTAGGTAACATTTCCGCGTCCTATGTAATAATAGTGCATAGCGCATTAATTATTGACCTACTTACGTGAAAGCTCAGGCAACATAATAACATTGCTTAACTTAGAGGGCCGATTACTTTTCACGGGGTTGTTATTTCAGTGCATCGTAGTTTGCACCAAAAGCCCGCAGCACACTGGCCGATTTTTCGCCGGGGGACAAATAATCTTCAGTTGTCGGCTAGTGTGCTGCAAATTCCGACAAGATCGGGGCTAGTCGGATAATGTCTGACAGTGCTAGATCTGAGCACGTGCTGACGGGCCTTGTCGGTTAGTGTGCTGCAGACTCCGATAAATTGTCGGGGCTCGCGCGATTAGCGACCAATAGGAAGCGTGATTGCAGTCACGCGCACAAACGTCATTGTAAACATGGCGGCCGTCTGTGTCACGGCCACGATAACAAATGGGATCATGCCTCAGTTAGACTTCCTCTTGTGTTACACACGAATGTAGGGCACAGTAATTTTAGATATGTGTAATTTAAAAAAAATCATCTGACATAAATGCATTTGAGCAGGCACATTGGCAAATTTGCTAGTAGAACATATTGACAGTGTAACTGCGGATTTTTAGACGTTTTCAATAGCACTCCGTAGCATAATCAAGACGAACAAAACTAGTTTCTGTCTTCTTCTCCGCATCGCCGCCACGTGTGTCGTGAGCGCCGCCATGTTTGTTTAATTCCAAATTCGCCACTAGAGGCGTGCTAGTCGCGACAAAATATCGACTAGTGTGCTGCGAGCTGATGGCCCGACAAATTTAACCCCGATGAAAAATCTGCAGTCCCCCGACAAAAAATCTGCTTGTGTGCTGGGTGTATTCAAGTATTCCGCATATCAGGACTGATACAACGAACGGAATTTTACTCGGCGTTTTCACGAAATAGGACGGGTACGTCTCGCGCTTCATTTTTGCTTTTGTTGACACTGGGCTACCTTGAATTATCGCTCGCCCATTGGCGGCTGACAACTGTGGATGGTGTTTGTGCATCGTTTCGGGGTGTAATCATTGGAATGATGCGTAACCGTGCTCAGTTTTCCGTGTCCCAACCGACGGAAGTATGTTAAAGCTGTGGTAAAGGTTTTGTAGGTAAGAATCTTCACGGTATAGGTGCAACTTAATGGAATGTTTCCTTTGCGTGATTCAAAGCCAGGTATCCGAGGCAGTTTACACTGCCCAAAACAATCCGTTCTTGGGCATGACCTTGGGTTTGTTCGTATTTAAATAACTTGTTAAGCATACATGTTTACGAAATATTTTCCACTGATCCTGGACAAAGATCACACGTCCAATTTGTAACAATCAGTGTTTTCGCGACGACCAATAATTAAAAGGCCGTTTTTGGAGAGGCAAGTTCTGCTGCATTAGTTGCACAAGACAGCCTGACAGTTTACTATGACTACGGACTTGTGGCAAGGATCTGAATTCCTGCACGCAAAAATTTATGCCAGATAAATGTGCTCTGTTACATCACAGCGCTGCCATCTAGTGACTATAAGTGGCATTCTCGGATCACATTTATCTTGGATCACATTTAGTAGTGTTATGCACTGGAATGTCCCATATATTTCACAATTGAAACGCACTACATAACATGCGCATACTTTTTCAGAAGTGAAACCACGCGCAAAACATATCTTCCGGAGTGTAAAATCAAAGGACAGCAATAATGCTGCTGGCGCCACCTTAAATACACTTTAGAAACAATTCACATCGTGCGTGGTCTTAGCCGCAAGGTGGCACCAGTTGCTATCACTACTGGCGGTTTTCGTTAGGTGTATAGTGACCGGCGTTAAATTCGAGCCACTCTAGTACCGCTTATCCGACTCTCGCTCGCCGTCGTGAACTAGCTGAAAGGGGAGTTTGCCCTCATATACAGGCTTTGGCTGTTACCAAACGGGTGGAGCTAAACAAAATAATTACATGTAAACGCGTACCACGCAATCGTTGAGGCTAGTGCTGCCGTCCTCTGAGCGTCACCAGTATTCCCACCACACCACGTCCTTCAACAATGGTCCGGATGCTGGCAGTATGTTTATCTCTCAGTGCAAACTCTAAATTTACAAATACTTTTGCTCTGTCGATATCGAGTTACCGTAAAGGGCCTGTAGCTAACCAGCGTTATTATCGAGATTCTACACTAAATTGTTTTGCATGATTTTATTTTTCCGCTCAATAGTTGTGTCAATATAATTAGAGCATAACGTTGATTCGAATGCATCGTCTAATCTGATAAAAGTTTAATCTTGGTTGATGATGATTTGGCCAAATCCCCCGATAATTAATCTAATTATGTATGCGACTAGAATCTGGACGCATACATAATTTCCGTGACAACGAAAAGTACGGTAGGACTCCAGGCAACGATGTGTGGTACAAACTTTAGCGATACATCACCGAGCCTGGATAATCGAGTCTAAGCCACTCATAAATTCGACCTTTTTTAAGATCTCGCTGGATGTAGCATATTTTAGTATTTCTTAAGGACAATGATCGCTAGATGGCAGTTCTATCGCGCCACATTGGAGACGCTGGTGGCCTTGACATAAATACTCTACGTTTCATTTAATCGGACAAAAATGTACGCAACTATCCGTAGTAATCATCACAGGAAGGTTAGCGATCGGACTCGTGGTGTTTGTACATTTAATGCGTTGCGTCTTACCGCACAGTGAGGCTTTCTCCGAACACGCGGAGTATCTAGTTTGAATTTAGACATTAGCCTCGTTTCGCCGGCCCTGGCCCTGTTGTCAGCCTACGATTACCGTGCGTATTTACCTAAAAACAATTGTTGCAACAATTTGTTTGCATTAAAATTACTGACGGTTTGGGAGTTGTTCTGAATATGTGTATTTGCTAAGTGTTGCTTCGCGTAGAGTTAGTTGCACGTGCGTGATATGCAAACACTTCGAGCGTCCGTCCACCCCGACAGCTAGCACCAAACACTTATGTACACCGGAATCGAGAAGCTACCACTCTCCACTGAATAACGTCAAGTTGCCTGTAACAAATGGGGTATAAAAATCAACAAATGCAACGTCTTCACTTCATCTCAAGCATGTTATTCTGGAAGGAGGCGAAGAACTCGAGACTGTGTGAGAGTTGTTCCTTGGATAGCGCAGTGCCGTCTACAGAAAGAGATATTAGTCGACGTACGGCCATAGCACCGACAGCCTTTGGTAGACGCAGAGGTGGCATATTTTCTAAACGAGGCATCTCAACAAGCCCGATTACATGCTCCCCAATGGCAATGTGTGGTACTCGGACGCTGCGATCACAGGAAGCAAAACCTCTTCAGGTTTTTGAGATGCCTGCGGGCTATCAGAGGTGTTACGACAGACAGATTACAACATACCAGTGTCAGAGAAGACACGTTCACCCCTGAATCATTGCATATGTCATCAGACACAGAAGACTCCGGTGGTCTGGGCATGTTTGCCGCATGGGATAACATCGTTATGCAAGAATACAAACAAGATTTTAAAGGACAGCGGAAGAGACAACGAAACAGGTGGAACACGGATGCCTAAGTGATTTTGAAAAATATCACGAGAATTTGTCAAATACATGTACTATGTAAAGCGCGCGAAAAAAAATCAAAATAGATATCGCAATACAATAATGTCGCGTTACGTGTGTGTGTGTGCGTGCGTGCGTGCGTACGTGCGTGCGTGTGTGTAGTCAGAATAGATGGGTAGACTAATCAAGAACTAGACTGGCCTAAATTATTAATGCCGCTTAACGGCATTCTTGCGCCTCAATTTTCTATGCAGATGCATTCATTCAATCATTCCACGTGCAAGAAAAGCATCAATAAACAATACTGTGTTTTGTGCCCTTGTTCTTCAAACAGCGCGGCGTTGCTTCGGCGTCTTCTGCGGCTTGTATTTTCGTTCAAAATATGGATATTTTGACAGCAAATGTGCGCAAAGGCATAATATTTTTAATGTATCATGCTTTTTACATGGAATGATTGACAAATGCATATGCACAGAAAAAAATAGGAAAGAATGTCGTTTAGCGACGTAAGTAATTTAGGCCAAGCTAGACTGTTAATTCATGACTGCAAGTTTTCCTTGCCGAGATAAATGGCATCCTGCTGGCGAACGTGCCTATTGCTGCCCCGTAACCCTGCAACTCCACGAGCTGCCCACTCTCGTTATAATCGTATGTTTGTTGCCAACAAAACATTTCAGAAGTGATGAAAATGGCAGGCCGCATGCAGGTGATGAAAGTGACGTGCCACGCTGAGCTCAAGCCAGTAACCGTTACAACGTTTTAGTGGCCACGCACGACGGACAACGCGATATCTTCTGGATTTTTGCAATGTTCCGTAGAATCCACACACAAAATTTTTCACGTAGATAGAAAAAAGTTTTAAAATGTCGCATAAAATGGATTTTTCCGTAGATTTGGCGTCCCTATATCCCAGTACCACTTCTGATCTGGTCACTTTACTGAAGCGACCAGATCAGAACTGATACTGGACTTCCGTTGTTGACAACAAAGCGACATGCCGTAAATAGAGCAGGATGGAAGGATGCAGCAAACCACAGTCACTCCAACAATTATTTTATTAATTAAATCGTTATATACTACGATGCTTTGAATTTCGAATGCTAAATACTGACAATGCGTTTCTAATGTACCAACAACTAAAGTAAAACTTCGGTCTGCAATGATTTACTATTCAGAACCGCAGATCCATCTGATGCATGCGCTGCACAGACCACTGCCCACGTGGCCTCCATCCGGGACACCGTTGATGGTCTCGATGACGCGATTGACGCCCATGTAGATGACAGATCGCGAGAACAGGCCGGAGCCAGTCTTGCGATACGACGGTCCGGGATCAGCGAAATTCGTCAGCAAAACGGCCTTTCCGAGTGGCGTGAGCTGCATGTATGAGGGACGACGAATAAGAATAAGAAACAAAAAGACGCGAAATACAAATTGTCGGCTGACAAACTTTGTGTTCAAGCTAGGCAAATACTGTTGGTAATCAAGGTGGAGAGGTTCAGCGGACTGGTGATGCTAATATATTAATGTTCTACTTGGTTTTTGCAGTATATTTTGCTTGTAACGTGAAGACAGCGGAACATTGTCCAAAAGGTCAAATTAACTGTGAAAGACGAGTCACACATTAAAATATTGCGATGTTAAGGTGGCCGACTACTCTGTGAAATCAAGCTATCTGGGCATCGGTCTGTGCATCATTGTTAGAACAACGATTAAATAAACACAACTGTTATATTATCGATTGAAACTACGTCCATAACGCCAACAGTAAACACGAATGATACATTAATTGGTAAAAGAACTTTAGTAAGAACCGAAACCATTATAAATTAAACGCTATAAATGTGGCGCCTCAGGCGGATAAGTGGGATAACTTTTTGTTCGGAGTGTGATTTCAAGACCCCACTTTATGTCCGACATTTTATGATTTTTCTATGTGTGTAGATATATAATAAATTAACATTTTGACCAACTTTTATTGAAATACCATTACTCATTATGGTCAAATATGGGGTTTGATAACAATTTTGATATTTTTGTTGCTGACGTAGCTGTTATTATGTTAGATATTTAAAAAAATTGGACGGGTCCCCCAATTTTTTTTCATAGAGATAAATAATAACGGAACATTTCTGCCAAGCTTTACAGAAGTGACAATACACATTGTGGGTCAAATATTGAATATTGTCGAAATTAAATCATTAAATAAATTTTATCAGTTTTGTTATGCGCGTTTGACATAAGGGAGGTCATTCAACTGATTGATAAATACTCTTCATTATTATTTCATTTATTCACTCCATCATTCACTCCGTCCGTCCGTCCATTATGAAAATAATAATACATATTGCCACATTGACAATGCAAGACGGCCATACCAAAGCATTGAGTATGCCTATTTCTCGCCGTCATAATATATTGACACATGCCAGTCTTCGGGGGGGGGGGGGGTTCGGGGGTTACAATTTCGAACCCAATTTTTTTTTATTATTTAGCTGTAAAAAATTCAAAGATCATTCCAAAAGTGTGTATGCCCGAACCCTCTTTTTCAAAACCAGAGGACGGCCTGATTTATTTGTGTTTTATTATACAACTGATAATTTATTCTTAGTTAAATTGAAGGAAACGTGGCACCAGATAAAACACGATTCTGCCCGTATGGATAGAAGAATGCTTGGCGTGTACCCAGATAATTTTCAAGCCACAAGATCGATGTTGCCTACCTTCAAGTTAACCCTGAGAATATTCTTCAAGTAGTTGAACTTGGCCAATCTGAGGGCGTGGTGGTGTTTCGATGTTGTGTCGTAGAGATACACGTCTCGGTTGAAGTTGTGCAGCTCGGCGTCCTCTCTACCTCCGCCGCCTAAAAATCAACGGTATGGTTACTTGTCATTATTGTGTTCCCATTGAAACCAAGCTAAAAGCCAGTCATGCTGTGATCTGCTGTTTAGGGAGTATCTCATCAAGCATGGAGGCAATTCCAAAATGTTAGCAAAGTTACGATTCGGCTTTAATAAAAACTGCACACGTTGGTTTGTGGCTTGTCATCGGTCTGCAGCAAGTAGGCCACTTGCGGTTTTTTGGTTTTTTTTGGGGGGAGCGGGAGCATTCGGATATGCGCCCCCAGCTTATTGTGTTTCCATATGTAACACGTTGCGCCGCTTCATGATAAACCTGCCCCGCTTTGACTTCCCCTTTCAGATATCCTAGATAAGCCACTGTAAGTAGTCTTAGTTAGTATGCTCGTCCAATCCTACAAATTTTATTTCGAAAAAACTTATCATGGAAGTTGCTGTCGTCAACTGTCGCTAAAATCAACCGGAGTCGTTATTCGTACAACCCAGTGTACTTACCCCAGCCGTTGTTTTGCTTCGAGTCGCCGATGTCGAATGAGAAGTTTCTTGGACCAGCCTCGTTGAACTTCAGCAGAATGCGCAGCTCCGTCGCACAAGCGGGCGGCTTCATGCGCAGGACGCCGCGGCGCGCACAGGTCGAGTCAGATGACGCTGCCGGGGGCCTCGTTCTCCACTGGAACTGTGACCACTCGTAGCCTAGCGAACGAATTTGACATTGACATTCACGTAGCACGATTAATGTTTAAGAACTTGCTGTATTTCTTGGAGAAATAAAAACAGATATATGGAACACCAACATTCACCGAAGAAACCATCATGCTGGAGAGGACTGGTGCACGACACACAAGCTACGTCCTCTACTTGGGGACGTGCAAGACGTGGTACGGAGAAAGCAACTTGCGGCTGTGGCTTTCCGGAAGCTGAGGCCTCTCTGGGTCATACATCACCAAGTATCCCAATACCTGTGGCTTCGACTGTACAATGCGTTTATAGCCCATGTGCTCGCATACAACACGTGGGGACTAACGCCAACGGAATGGGCCAGGTTTGTGAAACTCCTGCACAACTGGCCATAGACCAATATTTCACACCTGCTGACGTTGCTGGTTGGCGAGGGCGACAAAAAACTCTCCCAACTGCCCTCGACAGAGATCTGCAGGAAGTCGGCAAGCGTCTTCGAAACCAACGAGATCTAATCTGACTGTGATCGCGTGACCGAATTCAATGGAAGAACATAAGCCAGAACATCTTGAAGGAGGCACAAGTGGAACTGTGAGTCAGTGACGCGAAAGTGCGTGGGCGCGTTTTGCCCATGACAATAATGCCTGCAGTCGCCTGATTGCTACAACAATGAGAAATAGCGAGGGTTAGCTAATTTAAATATTGTTTGAACAAATTACGTATTGTTGTCGAAATTGAGCTCAAACGTGTTTTTTCCAAGGCTTGATAAATTGCGTAAACTCAGTTTTGTTATGCGTGTTTGACATAAGGGGAGGGCTTTCAACTGATTGGATAAATACTCTTCATTATTATTTCATTTATTCACTCCGTCCGTCCAGCGAGATCTAATCTGGCTGTGATATATATATATATATATATATATATATATATATATATATATATATATATATATATATATATATATATATTATATACGGACGGACAGACGCATATATATATATATATATATATATATATATATATATATATATATATATATATATATATATATATATATATATATATATATATATATATATATATATATATATATATAAATGGTAGTTGAGTCTAGGGGTGTATAGGAAAGATATATATAAATAATATATATATATATATATATATATATATATATATATATATATATATATATATGTAATATAAATGGTAGTTGAGTCTAGGGTGTTTGTCAAAGATGTATGTTTATATATATATATATATATATATATATATATATATATATATATATATATATATATATATATATATATATATATATATATATATATATATATATATACTTGCAGCCGTACCTACCTACCTTAAACACAGCCGTACCTACCTACCTTAAACACAGCCGTACCTACCTACCTTAATCACAGCCGTACCTACCTACCTTAAACACAGCCGTACCTACCTACCTTAAGCACAGCCGTACCTACCTACCTTAAACACAGCCGTACCTACCTACCTTAAACACAGCCGTACCTACCTACCTTAAACACAGCCGTACCTACCTTCCTTAAACACATCCGTACCTACCTAGATTGTTCTGTTGAAGGTCGAAGAAGAAATCGCACATGTAATCCACTTCTGAAATATAAAGTGGCGTTGTAAAATTAAATTGTCATCTGCAGATATTACATTGGAATTGACGAAGTGGTTAAACTTGTTGTCTTAGTTAAGATGTAGTTAATCAATATCGGTGTCTTTCTGATTTAGAATCTTATGAAATTGTTATCATATTCCGGTTGTCTTCACAACAGTATAACGATATATTTTAATACGTTCATTCGGTCATTACAAGCAAATGGCAAGCATAACAATTAACTGCTAAATTCACTAACACGATATATATTATTCACACTGTGTCATTGTTCAACTGCGTGTGCAGTCTTCAATTTCCCACAAGGGTATGCGTTGGCTACGTTCGCTTGTTGGCAGAACATAACATTCGAAGCAGTCCAACAAACTTACCGTCTATCCGAAGACAGCATACTTAGCAGTGGGATTGCGCGTGGGTCAAACGTATTGTTCGTAAATATGGATATATTTAACAGAACGCCGATAATCCGGACACCTCTTCAACCGGACAACATTTCACGGGAACGGTATTTCCAAATGCCAATGGTAATATACCGAGTTAATTCCATGATTGATTTATCTGGAAACTCGTTAATCCATACGCATACAGTTGTGACCAAGAAGGTCGGATTAACGACGTTCCACTTTACCTTCTTCTAAATAAAAGATAACCTACTGAACCATACAATGCACAACATCTTACAGTCCCATGCACCCGAACTCGAAACTATGATCCAGCAAAACAAATCCAAATACCAGCACAAATAATGAACATAGTCATTTCATCATAGAGTTATCAGAGTCTGGAACTTGCTCCCTACATAATAATAGGTCTCCCTTCGATCAGTCCCTTTCAGCATGGCGGGGGCGCTGCATAGCCACAGGCCCTAACCACCCGACTCTGATACGGCCATCTGATTATAGTCAGACACTGTTTGTAGTATCTTAGTTTAAATTTTGTTCATGCTTAAGCACCAATTGCATGCGCAGTACATGAAATATCCTATGATAGCCTCCGAAGGGAATGTATGAAGTAAACTCATTCAGTCCCCAAGAATATATTTACTGAGTTTACATCTACAATTGCAGAGACCAGCGCCAGACACCCTGCATTGTCAGAACGAACCTTCACATTGCGAACACGTCTGCGACTTCCATTCGCACCTCTTTAAAACGTCGTCCCAAAGAAGATTGGCAGGGCACGGCCGATCGTCGTAGGTGTCACTGTGAACACACGTGACGTACACGTCACATCCGTGACATGACTGGTAATCACCGTTCTCCATGCCATGACAGGTTTCGACGCATTTCGTGCCAGAAATTGGGCAGGCGTCACCTGTAATGTTAACAAGATTGCCATCCAAGACAAAGGCCCAGATGGCAAGTGGACAAGAAAGCCATTAGCTTATCGAAGGTGGAACAATTTTTATTTTTTTATATTAACAACCTGCCCTTCTGAGATATTTGTCTGTTTAGTGTTTTACGCTGCTAGTATTTACACAATCTGTGGATAATATTTCATCCATTTAGTGTCCTCTACGAGAATTAGTACTTTCTGATATCCATCTACACTGATCCTTCACTAATGTTACTTCGTGTCCCATAGTTCTACTATTTTTCTACAGTTAGAAATAATTTCTCTATCAATAGTTTCATACCCATTCAATATCTTTAAAAAAACTTGTGTCTATGTTTGTTAAACCACATTCGTTTAGGCGTTCCTCACAACTATGGTCTCTCCGTTCTGTATTCATTTTAGTTGCACTCCTCTTTTTTGACGAATCAACATTTTACAAAAACCGCAGCATAGTTGACATGGTGATTGTACGAATAATATCACTTCATAGCGCCAGTAAGCCGCGGCATGGTGCCAATGGGACATTTAAGTTTATAGACGCTTAAAGGCTTAGGAACGTTTAGGCCTTATCACGCATTTAGTTAGTTTAAAACGATTATCTGATTTTAATTTTAAACTATCCCACAGTTTCACAGTGTAACCAAATTTAGTAGTTCACAAGATTCACAAGTTCACAAGATTTAACAACATATTTCAATTCAAAACAACTTGCGAAACAAGAAAGCCCTCATTAGATGTTAAATGTCAACTGTATTCTATTATCAGTAGATAGCTTGTTCCATTCCCGTATCGTCCCCTGTGATAATAATGTCTCGTATCCAATCTACTCTGTTCTCCACCATTTCTTACTGTCTAGTTTTGATATCTCCATTAAGCTAAATACACAACTTACACAAAGGAAACAACTTCAAAATGTTCACATCTTACGAAACTGATAGCAGCGACTTATGCATCGTATGTTCTGTTCGCTGCCGACAATGGCATACGCAACCGTTTCTTAATATGTTGTGACCCAAACGTCTAAATATAATTTTCAAAACTACAATTACAGTGGACTTTCCCTATCAGAAACAAATTGCTCCATACATCAGATGTCCTTTATATCCAAGTACAGTGAACTCTCCCTATCAGAAACAAACTGTTCCATATTTACGATGTCCCTTATAATCAATAATAGTGGAATCTCCCTATCAGAAACAAATTGTTCCTTACGTCCAATGTCCTTTATATCCAACTACGGTGGACTCTCCCTATCAGAAACAAACTGTTCCATACATCCAATGTCCCTAATGTCCAACTACAGTGGAAGGATTTAAAGTTGTTCAATTTAATAGGATGTTCCTTAGATCGGGAGTATCTGTACTTAGAGCGAAACACCATCTAATGCAATCTAACCCACAGTCTGAGAAAACAACTCGCAACGGCAGATTACATATAATAACCTACTTATATTCATCAAGTTTAAGAAACAAAGACAATATTTAACGTAAGGCATTTTCTTAATGTCCACCCAATCACTGGAAAGTGAAACCATGAATCAAGTGTGTTAACCGTTGTGCTATGTGATAACAATTGTAGCAATACGTCACGCTAGCACACATTATCATATTTATGAGTCACCCTGTACATGATCATATACAGTGCAATTAATTTACGATTCTATAACATGATAGATGACAAGCAGGACGTACAAAGACCGTGAAGACGAAACATGACAGCAAGTTTGTCTGCAGAACCCATAAAGTATCGTAGTTTAACGCATATAAAATATACGACGTAATTAAGAAAGTCGCCTTCCGCAGAAAATATGCGTTTTGTTCACTTACCATAAGGCGCAGTCATGCGCGGAATCGTTTGCCCGTGAACTAAAAAAGAAACATGTGTCAGATGTCTAGTGGACCTCGGACTGTTTGCTTCCTTTGCATAAATCGTATTTAAAGGGAACCAAAAGTTACTAAAACATAACCATTTGCAACTACAATTAAGAATATTACGCCAGTGGTATACTAGGAAAACCGTGTTGAACACACAACATCTAAATTTCATGGGCCGCGCCATACTGTTAGATAATCCTACGTCATGAGTGTCAAAGTCTATCAAAATCTGCTCGTCAAATAAAAATATATTTATACACACCAATTCCGATACTTGCCAATAGGGCATGGTCATGCTGTTTGGTCCAAACTCAATTTAAGTAACGTATGTTTACTTAACTAGTCTGCTTTCTGACAAAATATCACGTTTGTTTGAGATTTTGCGTTGGATCTGTGTATGCCCGCCTCACTTAATACGTCAAGCGTAGTCTAAATTACCCGATTCCCATAGAACTGCGCATGCGCTTAACGATCGCGCTGGTTAACATGTCAACCCTGAGTCTACCAGAATGTCCCACTTCTAGAACACATTCTGGGTAAACCACTGGCGTGATATCTTGATATTACTTGCACATGTTTTTATTTTAATTATCTCATTTAGGTGCATAGCTCCAAAACTATGACTTTTGTTTCGCAGTAACACTACATGCATTTTTATATAAATTATGCATAACACACACCCAAAATATATGCATACATATGCATACACACACAATATATATAATTGTGTGTGTGTGTGTGTGTGTGTGTGTGTGTGTGTGTGTGTGTGTGTGTGTGTGTGTGTGTGTGTGTGTGTGTGTGTGTGTGTGTGTGTGTGTGTGTGTGTGTGTGTGTGTGTGTGTGTGTGTGTGTGTGTGTGTGTGTGTGTGTGTGTGTGTGTGTGTGTGTGTGTGTGTGTGTGTGTGTGTGTGTGTGTGTGTGTGTGTGTGTGTGTGTGTGTGTGTGTGTGTGTGTGTGTGTTCAACACGCAAACACAATCATATACACACCACCCGCGCAAGCAAGCCAACACGCTAGCAAGCAAACACGCACGCACACACATACACGCATACATAGGAAAGAACGTACGCGCACACGCACGCATGCACGCATGATAGCACGCATGCGCGCAGAACACACACACACACACTCAATGTACCTTGTACAAAGAAGAAGCCAGCCAGCAGCATCAGGACACATCGCTGTGCCATTGTAAGCAGCCTCAGCAGCTTGCCAAGTCAGCAGCTGAAGCACCAAGATGCAAATGAAGCGTTACACAAACATGTGAAGAAACAATAAAATACACAATGTGGTTGAAACAAGAGGCCCGGTTGTCTGGTTGTCTGGTTGGAAGTCCGAATGGATCGTTCATTGCCGATTGGTAGTCTGGCTGGTTGCATGCTTGGCCTGTTCTCTGTCTGACAGGTTGCATATTTGGCTGGTAGCCTGTCTGACAGGTTGCCTGCCTGGCTGGTTGCCTGCCTACATGTCAAGAAAGATGCATTTAATGGTTAGTTTCGGTATTATTTCAATATTGTCAGATTAGTAATTCAGCCAATTGTTATGCCACACCGGGCATGCGTATTCCAGTTCAGGTCTCACAACACATACATAACACTTACCTCATTGTTCTCTGCGATAGAACGAAGACCGACCGTCACTGACGACTCCAACTCTTCGACTGTCACGACTGTCATCGAGACAGCTAAAGATGGCACCAATTAAACACCGCCCAATCTCTGCCGCTATCGTATCAAAGTTTACTTGGCAAGGCTACTTGATTTTATGCGATGTTTATCACACGTGAAGGTCAATAGTGGGCAGTGTCCAGGTCGTTACTGATTCTGCCTGAAGAACTCACAATAGGTATAAATGATAAAGTTTTAAACATCGGATTACTGCACCTGGACTCTCGGTGTAGCTACAGAGTGTGCGAATTTGGTGTCAACGTTTCTAGTTTCTAATGGGTATTATTTCTTCTTTTAATACATTTGGTATTGTTTGGGTGCAATACTTCAGTGAAACGTGTGAGTGTGTGTGCGTGCATATGTGCGTGCGTGCATGCGTGTATTCAATGAAATGAAAATATACTTGATATAGATCAGCGCCATTGTTATGCCAAATATTTCTATAACAAAGACAGGGAAGGATCCTGAATTACACATTTTTCGTATGTGTGTAACTGAAAGCATTTCACTGTATTTCGTGAAACGGTCTAACCCCTTTTAACTTGTCACTGCCGCAATATATGCTAGTGTGTCAGAGAAACACAATGACATATGCATAAAGTGCAGCTGTTGCAACAATGCTCAGACGAGTCGAAGCTCTTGCCCTTTTACCGTGACTACAATCGTTGACCGCAACATTAAAAAGATACAATTAAACAAGTCGTCATTAAAAGCCAGCGGTTGCCGAGGAGGCATTTTGCTGTAGTGCAATAAATTATTGATCGTGATGTTCATACAAGGTCCAACTGTAAATGTTGGGAGTAACTTGCACAATGTGCACTGTGACGACCTCTTCTTCAACCGATTCCAATCAAATTCCGCTGAGATCAATGTATTTGTTGAAACCGTGTAGAAAGTGCGACTCAACTTGGTAGTTTAAAACAATGACGTAACCAGCTAACGTTGTATTTGATAAGATTTTTAGTAACACCAAAACATTATGTCAGATTTGTGATTTAACTTAAAACTGCTTTCTCAACTGATTCAGCATATTGCAAATCCAGTTCATTGGTGTCCAAATATGTAGTGTGTGAATAGTTTATGCAACATCCGCAGTCGATTTAATAAAAGAAATGCCTATTTTTGTTCAAGTCATCAAAAGAATTTACTTGTTAACATGTTAACACTTGATCAAGCATTAACTAATTTAGTAGTTTGTCTGATGATTTCACAAAAACTACAAACAAAAGTTGCACAAACGAGCTAGCATGTTGTAGTGGATACTAAGTAGGTTTAGTTTTTCACAAAATTAATTTGAAATGATATTTACAAAAACATCGAATTGATTAAGAACCTTTAACTAACCTTCGATTGCGTCATATTCCCCCAGTTCTCTCAGCGGTGATGGCTTTGCGTTTCTTTCCAGACGAAATGTAAATCACGCTTACGCCAAATGAAATGAATATTTAACATCCCGTCCATAAAATTGTATAATGTGCAAACAGTTCAGTTTCATCTTTGCTTACCCTTTCATCTGGAAAAGACGTTTTACCATTTTTCGCTGTTTAAAATACTTTCCCAAAGCCTGACCAGGATAAACATAATATTAGATCGCTTGTAACAAGATTACTAACCGCAGAAATATTTTAATAAGGCATGAAATTCAACATCGATGGCTGCTTCGGATACACAAAAGCTGAATTAAATAAGTTTGTACGTGCGTGTGTGCGTGCTTTCGTACGTTCATGCGTGCGTGCGCTTTTTAAAATTCGCAATGGCTAAATGAATTGCGGCAGCGGCTTTAAACTGTTCAAATGTTTCAGTGTAAGTTGGATGGCCTTCGCTTATTCCTACAATGGTGATTATTTCAATTTGGCTTTCTCATTCTAAAACAAATATTATGTCCGACGGATAATAAGATACTTTTAATGTCTTTTCAATAACTTCGTTTTCAATATTGCCCTTTGTGGACTATTCTCATCTTCTGCTGCAGGTACGACAAATAACGGGCATATGAATACGATGACAAGAGAAAGGAGGACGTTTATGCGTGTGTTGTCGGTGCTAGTGACATGGTTTTGTTTCATCAACACGGCACTGTCAAACTACCAAAAAAACTACCCGAATGATGAAGCGCGCTGACGTTTTCTCGCAAACGCAGCGGCCCTTGGCAAGGCTTTGGTTTCCGGTTCCAAGCAGTACGAGAGCATTCATCGCTAAGAATTAAAAACAATTATGTAACTCCTATTCATGGAATCACAGGAAAGGGCTGAACACGACCAGAAAATTATCATCGATTTATCTTTTCGTAGAGCGGAAACTCAGATGGAAACATTGGTTTTAAACGGTACATCCTCGATAATACTGGAGTACCCAACTCATGAGTTGTACTTTGATCCTGGCTGGTTGTGAAATAACGTCGTGGAAACGTACATTTGTGGACTCCCAGGAATGTTGCTAAGACATTACGATGCAACCTTCCTATGCAATTTTCATGATATTGTAGAACCATCAAACATCCCCTTACAAAGTATAAACACATATTTAACTTGTTATTAATGTTTATTAGCAAACAACTTTAAAAATCAAGTGTACAACTTTGTCATTGTGTCCTTTTAAGTATTTTCAATTAAAGTTTTCAGATTCGTATTCACTGAGACTTCAATGTCTGCATAGTTTCCATGGTTCCGGGTCCACTGCCTAATGAAGGAGGCTGCAAATGCATGAAAAAATAAAAAGATAGTTCTGCTTGTAAAAGATCCACGTGAATTTAACATATGTTGCACTGTTCTCTTCATTTTCTAATGATTTAATTTGCTGAAAACCCGCTATGTAAGTATGAGTAACAATTTTATTCAACGACAACTATTGAATGGAGACGATGGGGGTTCGAATGAGCCGTGTATGGGACGGCCTGCTGGCCATGTCAACTGGCGAACAGAGGAAGAACTAGTATCCCAGAATTCCTGATAAAGGATGCCAATGGCAGCCGAAACGTTGAGATTGAGTAATCTCAATAGTTGTTGGAGATTGTCGTTTCTCATGTATGTCTACCAGTTTGATGGACATTTTCGTGCTTGATAAGATAAGTAAGAAACTGATATTTGAGCGTGCTAGCGCCAGCAGGATTCTTTTGTATTAAATGTAGGACCTACGTTTGTGTGAAAGGATTTGTAATAATGGTAAATTTGTCTTCGTCTTCTTCGTCTTCATCCCTTGACTGGGACAGTCGTAGGGATGCCGTTCACACACAGTCCTCACCAGCGTTGTCTGTGTTCTGTTGTGCGTGGCAGGGTCGGTAGGTCTTGGTGTGTCCATTCTTGTAAGTTGTCTAACCAGTTGTTTCTCTGGCGGCCCCGTCGTCTCTTACCCTCCAGGGTGTCTTCTCTTGCCCTCCAGGGTGTCGTCTCTTGCCCTCCAGGGTGCCTTGCAGGATGTTTTTTTGCAATGGTGTTGTGTCGAGTGATGTGGCCAAACCAGGAGAGCTTGCGTCGTTTTACTGTTGCCAACAAGGGTTCTTGCTTTCCAGCGAGGGAGTCCACTTGTTGTCTCACATATTCGTTTGTCTTGTGGTCAGTATACGAAATGCGGAGGATTTCGTAGAATACAAACATACAAACATATCTTAGTTAAATAAAGTATAAACAAATTTAATGTTTACATCAGCTTGTGCTTATTAGATAAAGGTGCTTAATCATTTCTATTTTTTGATAGTCTCATTTAAAATTCTTTGCGAAAAACAAGCATACCTAGTATTCACTGCAACATGCTAGCTCGCTTGTGCAACTTTTGTATTATTTTTGTGTGAAATAATCAGACAGACTATTACATTGTTCAAGCATTACCTGAAGTGAAAATCGAAATGCTGAAGGATCACGATTTTCTTCCTTGGTGAAATTTCGTAACTTTGTGATCGGCGAGAGGATGGAAATCACGCCCTTGATTAGCATTGAACCACACAGTGTTTACCATTTTGGATATCCACTTTCTTGATCCTTTCTTGATCTAACGACTAAAGTAAATTATTTCGATGATTTGAAAAAATAGGCATTTCTTTATTAAATCAACTCTTCAAACACTACATATTTGGGAACCAATGAACCGGATTTGTGATAGGCTAAATCAGTTGAGGCAGCAGTTTTAATACATATTACTAATTTATACATAATTTTTTTTAAATAATCAAATTCGAAGCGATTTGTTATTTTAAGAAATGAAACACAATTGTTCTGTTCTGCTGTGAATATGGTTGTTTGCGTCTTAGTTCCAGAATTTCTCAATCCACACATATATATATATATATATATATCCTTTCTAGACATACTATAATCCATCTAGCGATGCAATAATTCCTCTAGATAGAGGCAACTTGCGTTCTCTCCTCGAACTATATACGCCTATCGCAAGTTGGTGAATTACACACATTTTTGATGGAATCACTGATTCAGCATAGTTAAATTAGGCAATAATTCTTCTACCGAAATTGCAGCAACTCAACTGTTGAGCTAATTGGATTCACAATGCGTCGTGACATTTTCTGTTCGACGAAATGTATCTCGGTGGAATCTTGTGCGGATAGTTCGTTTACACGTGTGCACCGGTTTGACACCAGAAGAGGTCGTTAGAGAAATAGTGCCTATTTTGCGAGTTTCTCACACACACGAGCGAATATAAAACTTTACGGTTGGGCGTTCTGTGATCAAAATACATTATACTAATACAACAGCAACTGCTGCTACAGATAAATCTCTTTGATGCATTCTTAATTGTCAGAGATTGCTTCTTTCAAACAAAGCGTGCAAATATTTAGCCCCTGTGAAAGGTCGCGCCAGATTGCTTTTCTACGCACTATAGCAACACCTGTATTTTATATGCGCACTCATATATTATACTGCACGTTTTACGTGAACTAATCTCAGACTACATATTTGAACACAGTACAGTTGTGGCAAAAAACAAGAAATGTCACGGCGATGGTGCTCTGGTTGCTGTGAGCAGTACCTATCGTTCCAAACGTATGTTGGGTTGTGTTTCGTCCCGACCTTTTCAGATGTGGACACCTGGTCAGAGCTAGACAAATCAGTACAGCTAGTTTACAACCCTGACTGCGACTGCATGTGTTCTACTGTGTAGCGATTTCAATCGCCGAGACATTGAATGGAAACCGGTGAACAATCCAGTAGGTTTAATGCCCCATTCATGGACCAATCTCCAAACCGGACTGTGTGTGGAAATGTGTGAATACGGTCTAGTGCGGTGTAACGAATTAAGACCCCACGTGTAAGAGCACATACTGGACCTAGTCATGGCTGGTTTATTAAATTTGCATTTTGATGTGAATGATGTGTTGAATTGCCGGAGCTAACATTTTTAATTAGTTGCTTGAAGTTGGTCAATTGATGTCTAGGTTTGTAATCATCATGATCATAAGAACAAAACTTAATTTCATAAATTTGTTTTAGTCAACCACCACTCACACCCAACCCCATAGAAATAATTATAAATGAATGAATGGAACGCTGGTGGCTCTTTTCTTTATCCTGGAAATACCTTGCAAAATCTGTTGGAGCATGCCCCCGGACCCCCTAGCTTTACGGTAATACCCGTTTGGAAACCTCCAACATATCAATCCTGGGTACGCCCGTGGTACCCCATGGGTTCCTGTCACACACCCTCCATGGTGAAACCTCCAACATATCAGTCCTTGGTACGCCCGTGGTACCCCATGGGTTCCTGTCACACACCCTCCATGGTGAAACCTCCAACATATCAGTCCTTGGTACGCCCGCGGTACCCCATGGGTTCCCGTCACACACCCTCCATGATGAAACCTCCAACATATCAATCCTTGGTACGCCCGTGGTACCCCATGGGTTCCTGTCACACACCCTCCATTGTGAAACATGGGTTAGCTGATGAGCATCCACGTCTGTGTATGATTTAGATGCTACCGTAGAACAAAGTTTTCAAAGAAAATACTACGTGGTTTAGTCAATAGTGAGGTGTGTGGAAATGCCCCACCGTGCGGACATGCATCACCGTGCGGACCTGCCCCACCGTGCGGACATGCCCCACCGTGCGGACATGCCCCACCTTCCCCTGTACGTAACATACAACTATAGTTTCAAACAAAAACGAACGTTATTTTATTTCTGTGCGCATTTTCAGCGAAAACACTATGCCCCATTGTATGCAATTGAAATTGAGAGATTTATTGAAAAAAAATAGGAGCTTACCAAATGCAGAATCTGCACATCAAAAATTATTAATTAATGTAAGTTGTGGCAGTGGGGAAATCGTGACTTACATTACATTCACTATGTGGCGCCACTAGTGGGGAGTTTATTTCTCAGCAGCGCCCCTTGCGATTGATTACAGGTACCTTCCACGTATTATTTGCGCCTTCCACGTGTTACGTTTTCCGCCAATGACCAACGAGCTTTCTTGGGCTCACGGGAAACTGCCACTTCCTTTAAACAAAGCTGAAAATCGGTTTGTTCTGTTGATTGCGACGTCCACAAAACAGGTAACTATAGTAAAACGAAGTAAGCTATAGACCCACAACTTTATTGTTTTATCTATGATGTGCACATACATAAATATCTAGAATGTGTGAGGTTGATACATGTCCAAAGATGTGAACTATTATTGATTTTAACCGATCGGACGTTGTAACAACCTTTGTTGTGAATTGTGATGACGTGTCTCCATGGCCGAGACAAATCGGCAGTCAATGAATATATCATTCCAGTATGTAGACATCAGCCTGCCACTTTTACTTTTCATGAAATATGATGATCATAATTAATTTTTTGCGGGATGGATTAGTTCAGCCCCAGATGGTGGGAATTTATATTAGATTAGAGGCTTATTTTCAGAGCATGCTCTGAAAATAAGGGCCGATCGGTCATCGAGGCTTATTTTCAGAGCATGCTCTGAAAATAAGGGACGATTAGATACTTATTTTCAGAGCATGCTCTGAAAATAAGGGCCAAACAGAGACTTATTTTTAGAGCATGCTCTGAAAATAAGGGCCAATTAGAGGCTTATTTTCAGAGCATGGTATGAAAATAAGGGCCAAACAGAGGCTTATTTCTAGAGCAGCAGCTGTTATATCTGCTACATTTATATTTGTATTTTTAAGGAAATATTTGCATTGTAGGTGAAATAACGTGGAGAAATAAATAGATAAACTCATAGCTGCACAGCCTTATTTTCAGAGCATGCTTTGAAAATAAGGGCCGATCAGAGGCTTATTTTCAGAGCATGCTCTGAAAATGACAATGCAAGTCCAATGTAGATTAAAATAGGTCCAAAAAGGGCATTTTTAATTCATTAATCAATAAAAAAAATCAGTCCAACAAATAAAAATTTCCTGCCCACCTCCATCGTGGACAAAATCGCCCGAGCTAATGAATGCACCCGCGCGGGGGAATGGGAAATATTCCATCTGCAGCAAAGAAGAAGGTGATGTTGTAATTGTGGCAGACAAAAATGTGTGTTGTAACATGCGTATGTTATTGTTCCGTAAAGTTCTGCGTTCTAATAACTAATAATAATATGCTTATTTAAATCAACGGTATAAAAAATGGGTTCCCATGACTTGTTTTCACGGAACCTAAAAACAGTTTCCGATGGGTTTCCATAATCCCAGGGCACAGAACCGAAAAAGTGTTTCCAACGAAATTTTAAATCTGATGGCCTGCATATATATATATATGTATACGTAATATATATATATATATATATATATATATATATATATATATATATGTATATACCTGTTTTCATCAGCACTTAAAAATATCCTACTGATGTTTGAAAATTTATTTAACCTGTTGCAGACATCAGAATGGATCAAGTTACGCAATTCATTGAACCGGCCAAGCAGTTCAGCAAAGACTCCATTCGGCTCGTCAAACGTTGCACAAAGCCAGATAGGAAAGGTATGCCGTGTTTCAATATCATTGTGAAAGGCCTACAGTGTCTATCCAGAATATCAAACAAGAGCATACATGGCATAGTAGCGTTGGTTGGACCTCAGCCACCACCTCATGCTCCATGTGAGACACCCGACAAGACTATCGTCTTTTCTCTTTCTCCCACATATTTATCACTTCTCCTACAGCACATTAGCACTTAGGCATACCCAAGTTTATAAGGCACGAAGAGAATGAAAACTTGTAATAGGAGGAACAGCACTACAGTAAACAACCGTGTGCTGCGTGTGGTTTTTGCAAGTAACAAATTTGCAAAACCCGAAAACTGCACAGTATGATTTATTATGATATAAATCGTCATGCTGGAATACTGTTTTACATTTATGAATATCATGTAAATATCATGAGAATTCTAAGGCTGTTAACTTTCGTGTTTCAGAATTCCAGAAGATCGCCATGGCAACAGCGATTGGATTTGCCATCATGGGCTTCATTGGATTCTTCGTAAAGCTTATTCACATACCTATCAACAACATCATCGTGTAAGTGTTGCATTCTGTTGAACTGTAGAGCCATATGTTAAATTCTGAGGTTTTGGTAATCACATTTACCTGGTTGTTGCTACTCTCTGGCTGTTTTTGCTCACTGAGAATCCGAATCCACAAGTAGGTTTCCGGAAATTGGATGTCCCAATTTGTTGACATTTCATTATGTACAATAAAATATTGAAGTTCCAATCAAGACGATCAGATAAATTCTAAATGTACATTAAAATTAACTACAGAAAACCGGGAAGCTTGACGATTCATTCGTCAACGGGAAGTTTGAAATTATGTCTGAAAATGTTGCCACCAACAACTCGGAAGTGTGTGGCTCGTGTTCATATTTAATAATAGACTTACTAGGTAAATTGAAGGGCAGATGGGTTTTTCTATTTGTCAAAGTTTATTTATTCATCAATTCGCAATTCATATTGATGTAAAATAGCAGAAACTAATTGAGTCTAATCTACTATCAGTCAGTAGTATCTGGTTATAAAAATATTACATTTCTGCTATGTGTCTGCAAAATATGTAAGTGAAGTTTCTTAAATTGCTTTTGAATTTATAATCAGTAATTTTCTTTGAGGATGTACTCACTACTGGCATTTGTTTTATATATTGTTAGGTATACAATTATACAGTGTTCATGTATTCGTTGTCTTCGTGTTGCTGCTTTTGTATTGTACGATTATGTTTCTTTCAGCGGATCATAAGACAAACTGGACACAAAATAAGAAGATAAACTTGACAACTCTGGATGCCGTGACATCATCATCAGCATCCTAGTGAGCTCTTGGATGCCCTTACATTGTAGTCATGCTATCGCTTATGTGTAAGGACGGCACAGGACCGTATGGTCATGTCAGCGATGCTGTGGAATGGCCAGTACTTCAAGATCGTCACTGCCAGTAAACTGGACTATCAGTTCCGCCATGTTCAGATTTATATTACAACGGTTGATTCAGCATATGTGGTGGACTACAATGAAAATCTGTATTAGACGACAGTATTAGTGTGGAGGAATCTGTATATGTTCCGTTAAATATTGCTTTTATCCACATCCAGACTGTGCAACTGATGCACACCAGGGTTGGGCGCTATACTTTTTGTTAGGTATATTGTACCTATCCCTTGTGTACGAATGTTTGTTGTCGATGATACAGACTTTAATAGAATCTAAAAGCCATCACATTCATAATTATACAGAAAACGTCAAACATTTCTGTCAGCATCTGCCATGTCATCATTTCAATTCCTGCTGTTGCAGATCATCATTTAATAAAGTATGACAACGTTTATTTTTGTGTTTGCGTTTCATTTCTGCCGTGGGTCACCTGTGTGTGGATTGTTTTATATTTTCAAGGCAGCCCACTTCAAAGAATAGACTATAAAACTTCTGTACACCTAAATCCTCAGATAAACCAGAACCGTTAAGCATTATATCATGAACAGAGAAACTCTTTATTTGACATTATCAGGCCATGTTTTGAAGTACTGGTAGTTATTACTTTTCCATTTGGTATTCCTTAGTTCATGTAGTAGAGAGAGAGAAATTACATTGGTTTTGCTTACTACAAACTACCGGTAAGTGTTGTACGTCGATGTTTTGATCTTGTCCTTAATGACACTTCGGAAAATTGTGGATTGTGAACCCCTGTGCCCACGTTAATTAAAGGAAGTGTAAATTTGAATTATCCAATATTCAGATGCAAGTCACTGGATATAATTTATTACAATAACCACATCTGATTACAACAATCGATACGTTCAATATGGCAGTTTTCAAAAGCATAACGTCAGCATTGTATACATAAATATTTCATAAAACAAACATATCTGAAAATAGCATTAGTAATTAATGTTCAAACATTTCAGGTGACCACATTGAGAATAAATTTGCATAGTAAAAGTAATTAAGCCTTGTTAATGCAGGCACACACTAATAAGAACCTCTAATTTCTATACTGATTATGGCATCCACAATTCTTTATCTCTTGTCAACAATAATTTTTTTTTAAAGATGCCTCTGCAATTAGATTTTTCATTTGTCTCGTTTCAAACTCCTTTCACAAATATGGTTTGTGCTAAGGTTTGATTAAAGCATCAGACAAATGAAACAAGACTATTCATGCACGACACTTGAACAACAATGAACCTAAATGAATTGCAGAGGCATCTTCAATGTGTGCATAATTTGTACAAACAGGCTGCTGTTAATTCCAAAGGTGCTCCAGCTAAGATCTGTATATTCATTCAAGCACACATTTCGCAACTCTAGAAATACTTTGCACAATGATCTGGGATGAACAATAATTTAAAATATCTCAAACGTTATGGACACATTATTCAAAGACAATACTTCAAGCACCCTGTGCATGTGTACATGACTGAATTTTCTTTGAAGTATGTAAATCTAATAAATGCATAGAGTGTTTCTGGTTAAAAAAAAAACATTGGTAAGCCACAATTACAAGCAACAACAATTTTTCAAGAAATGGCTGTATATGACAAGCAACGTAAGTCCAAACGGAGGAGACAGCTTTGTTCTCAATAAGGCTTGCATACATCATGCTGCAATACTACTCAGCACTTAGTGACAACATTTGCTGATTACAGTAAAACCTTCTCAAGCGACCACCTGTCATTAACGACCACATGCAACTCCTTTTACAATCTTGAGTTCCACATGTTAAATTGCCTGCATTATGCGACCACCTGTATTAAAAGACCACTTCTTGACCGTCGCTTAAGACAGGTTTGACAGTATTTCACTGCACAGATACAGTGCATTCTGTGCTGCTATTAACAACATACAACACTAAATCAACAACCATTTGTATCAGCATGACTCTGACTGTTGTTGTCTCAGGCAAATACTATGGCGGTAGAAGAGTAACGATGGTTATAGATCTGACTGTCTTTTATGGTTCTGGCTCAACAAACTAGCCTTGTTATATAACACATGTAGCCATTGCAGTGATACAGTCCCTGGCTTTCACAAGAATACACGTGGTTCATATTCTTCAAAGCTATGGGCTGCATAAATCCGAGACATATTACAACACATTCTTACTTCAAAGTTATAAAAATGGTTCACTTACAAACTGTATGTTTTCCAAGAACACAAACTCCACAATTCAATATGTATACATGTTCACCGCTGTTAGAAATCCAGACAACTTATAGAAATCCACTCTAACACTGTCTACCATAACATGTCTGTGAGAGGCGGTTCCAATCGTTGCAAATTATTTTTCTGGAAAAACTTACATTATATTATATATAATTTATACTATATAATATCATGTATATATATAAATGTATGTCACAACCAATTCAGAATCACAGCCTCTGTTCTTTCACCAATATCGCCTGGCAATAGATGCTGATGGAATTATTTCATCAAACTTTTAAAACGCATTCAAGTGAATATATGTCAGTGAGTAAGGTCACCTGTGAGCCGTACCAAGGTATATCTGGTGACCACATGGAGGTGTAGCGTCACTACAGGAATACTCGTCAAAACATAATCCCAATTAAAACATCAGACATGACCTCCCATCATAACAAATCTGATGAATTCTGATGAGACTCTAAGAAACAATGCTGGCATTACCATTATATACAGAAGTTTTAAAATCTATAAAACATGGTTTCATACTACCTCCTTAATCGATTTAGCCCATCATAAATTAGGTTATGTGATGTTCATATTAGCAGTGTAGTTTAATAAAAACTAACCTGGTCAGTTGATTCAATAAAAGAGTGCATGTGTATATTAAAATTATTTAAATACATGTGTACAGGGTGTAATTAACTTTGATCGTTAGATTATGTAACTTGTGAAAACGTGAATATCTTTACCCTATATTATATAGAAGTGGTGCTCCTTTTTACATAGAAATTTCACTAGTTTGTCCAATAATTTCACCAGAACCAAGCATCAGATGAGTGAACAAATCATAGTGGATACCAGAGAAGTAAAATTTTTCGTGAAATTAATCTGAAACATATGTGTTGAGGAAGCACCTCTGACATCATGAACCACAGGTACTACTTTACCACGGGGGCGGAATTTTTATGTATACATATTTTGTCCTCTGTATAAAACAAACCCAGTATCAACACCATAGCACCATTATAGTAAGAAGTTCAAACTTAGCTGATCTGCAAAATCAGAGGAAAACAGAGAAAACCACACTTTATACACTGCCAAATGGTAAAACTCTTCTTACGTAACCCATTAAAATATAAGTTGGTAAGCTATACTTGTTTTTCGTTGTACTAGACTGACTTTTTTAACAGGAAACCTGATTTAGAAAAATATACAAAAAAGTGGCTTGGCCAAGAGTGGGGACAACAATTTTCAAATACTCTAGCATCTTTTAGACATTTTTAGAATATGCACAATAAATGACATTGTATTAATACTACAGCATAATTAATTGATGGGTATATTATAAAACTGCTATACAACAATTATTTCTAGCACACTGTGCAACTATATCACAAACCATCTCATGCACAAATGTAAAATATAGTAACATAACATAGTATGCCACGTAACAAAATTCCTATACAACATGCATAGCACACATATCTTTAGCCAACGTCAAAACAAGAAGTATTTCTCTGGCTAAACCAATACTAAACTATTCTATTTCCATTACTAAATGTATGTCCTATTCCAAGACCTAGTTTTGCTTGCGTAACAACAACAAAGCTGATTCTGTGACAACCTCACATCAGCTTAGATGGACATACGAGAAACGGAAGTACGCACCAGAAAACAGGCACATCTCTAATGGCCAATGACACCCAAGATCTGTTAAATCTCATGGGTTTGACATTAAATCTCTTGTGTTTCAGACTTCCTCTTGTTGTTTAAATCTCCCATTTTCAGGCGACAACACCCCGTTTTTCAAAGAAAATTTTCTGCTATTTACCATTGAATTTACTGGACTGAATCAGAATTTGTGCTTCACAGCTAACTGGTAAAATCCGGTGAAGGGTGCAGTTTTTTATCACGCAAACAATTTTGAATAAATAACATTGTTAAGTCACTGTAACTGTTACTTCACTGTAACAGTTATGCCACTACAACGGTTACATCACCATAACGATTACTTCATGGAGCTGAGACTGATGTCATCAAGAGTGTCGTTGACCAGACTGCTACGGAAGTTGACGAGTTGACAGCTGATGCGCCACACAGCTTTCTGAAGGTCACTGTCGTAAGATTCAATGGATGACCGGTCCTCTAGTCCATCGCGGAAGAACTTTCCACTACGTCCTACAATGGTGTGAATCAACAGTAGTTTAACTGTCAAACAATATAATGTTAATAACTTGTAAGCAAATGTTTTAACTACTCTATGATAATGTTCCATAACGACAAAATAGAAAGTTAAAAATTTTTTTTTACAATTCTATTTATAAATTCAAGAAACATATATATACATTCAAGAATTATATAGATAGATAAATTCAAGAATTACATAGGTAAATAAATTCAAGAATTATATAAATAAATTCAAGAATTATATAGATAAATTCAAGAATTATACAGGTAGGTAAATTCAAGAATTATATAGGTAGACAAATTGTTGAATTATATAGATAGAAAAATTCTAGATTTATATAGACAGAAAAATCCAAGAATTACATAGATAGATAAATTCAAGAATTATATAGGTAGATAAATTCAAGAATTATACAGATAGATACATATGAGAGTTATATAGATTCAAGAAATATATCGACAGATACATTCAAACTTTATTTGGAGCTTGGCTTCTGAGACTTGAAAACAAAGCATGGTCATGGTTAGGGAAAAGTGACCTGAAACGGCTTTGATGTCCAAGAGAAGACAAGGGGTGAATGTTTACACAGCTGCAGTGGCCAAGGCAAGAGACCCGCCTTATTTGGAGCACATTTCTTCTACTTTCTGATGACATTATGCAGATGGCATGCCACATAATACATATGTAGCAAAGTTAGTGATTATCAGCAGTGGCTCAGCTAGCCTGATTCGCGGGATTGTCAATGTGCTTTAACCTGTGACTATGAATGGTTGGGTCCAACTCCCTGTCTATTGTCCACATTGGCCAGGTCACCACAATGGGCAGTACATCAAGTAATAGCAAGAAATTTGGGACTTTCAAAAGTGTCCATTATAGACAGGTGTCTTTTGTGGGCAGGTGTTTGCCAAGAATGCTTGGCAAACACCTGCCCACAAAAGGTAAAACAATGGTTTTACCGCAGTTAAATTCAAGAACTATATAAAACTGTACAGTAAGTGATGTGTCAAAGACTCATTGTCAATCCAGATAGATGCAAATGTTTGGCTGTTAAAGGTGCCTCATCAATTCAAGTTTTTTTGCTCGTCTCATTTCAAGTTCATTTTGCAAAAACTCAAACCTGCCTAGTATCCACTGCAACATGCTAGCTCGTTTGTGCAACTTTTGTATGTAGTTTTTGTGAAATCATCACACAAACTACTATTTTATTCTGCATGCAGAATTATTCTGCATGCAGAATTTATTGAAGTGAAAATGAAAATGCTGAAAACTCACAAGTTTCATAACTTTGTCATGTGATCAGCGAGAGGATGGAAATCACACCCGTGATCAGCCTTTACCCCATAAAGTGTTTACCATTTTGGATATCCATTATTTTGAGCCTTACCAGATCTAATGACTAAAGTAAACTCTTTCATTGATTTTAACAAATATACGCACTTTTTAATTAAACCGACTGTAGATATTACTTAAACTATTCACATACTATATATTAGGATATCAACGAACCGGATCTACAATAGGCTAAATCAGTTGAGGATGCAGTTTTAACCCAAATATTTGTCTAATTTTGGGCAAGCACCATGTTACTTACGACAAGCATAAACATGACCAAACATACCTTCATACTTGTCAGAAGTTGCCAGTTCTGCTATCTGCATTGCAGCCTCGTGGACCTTCTTCGATGAGCGGACACACGGCCGGAGAATGCGGTCAATACAGAAGAGAGAGTAGGCCTGTTGTAACTTGCCTGCGTGCCTAAGTAACTCTGTCGTTGGCACGGTGCCTGGCATACACAAACCACACAGACCATTTGACACGGAAAAACATACAGGTACAAGTGAAATGGTAAAAACAGTATATAAACTGAAGTTGTTCACATTGGCCAGGTGGCCGCTATAGGCAGTACATCAACTAATAGAAAGTAATTCGGGACTTTCAAAAGTGTCCGTTATAGACAGGTGTCCGTTATGGGCAGGTGTCTATATTATTGACTGTAGTCGTTGCACCACAGAAAAACCTTCAAGAGTATATGTAACTAAGTTGCAACATTCGTCTAGCTAAGAACATTTCATAGTCGTTCGAAAATATAAATTTATGAAATTTCGTAGCTGCAAATTTAGCATGGATAAAATAAAACTCAATTGTTTGACACACATTCACTTCCACATCATTCTAAGTGCAATTTTTCGGTAATTCACTTCACTGCACAAGCCACTTAATAGGCACAAATTATTGCTCGGGCATGAAATGATCTTATTAAGCAGAGTCCATTGCTCAACACTATAAATAAAAAGACAACTATCTTACTTTCCACCACATAATGTGTCGATATTTCATCTTAACTTCTGCAAACATGACGAAGGAAATTAAGAAATGGCATTTTGTGGACAAGCCCAGTTTTCAGATGCACCATGTAATATTGATTCCCTGTTGTATTATACTGCAGCATTCAGTAACTTTGTCAAAATGCTATTTATCAGCAGCATCATATCTTCAGACTACTTTAGGTATATGAATGTCTATATTTTATTTAAGTGTTCTAGTGGTACAGTTTAGAGTTACTGGGTAAAAGACATTGTTGGAGTTACTTTGCATGACATTTTATTTTATTGAATAACTTCTTAACTACATTGTTGACTTCACAGTAATGTGTGTTTAGGAACATTGGTGAAGACACATTTGTCCACAGGATATTTGCGTACAAAGATGTTTTTTCATCGGGAATTTGCTCACATAAGTTGTAGATTATTGTCTTCAAAATAAATGTCTTTTTCTTATACCTGGGTCTATGGCAGTGACTCTGACTCGAGTTCCCCGCAACAACTCCGCCAGGTGGTATGTGAACAGCAGATTGCAGACTTTGGAGTTCTTGTATGCCTGAAGCCCATTGTACGTGCCCTCATCCTGCAGTTGGAAGTTCTTTGTGTGCAAGTAGTCAATTCCTGCAACACGTCCACCAAAGAGTGACATTAGTTGTGGAGTTGTGATTCACAGTAAAGCAGTGGCTTGACCTGCCCGGGTTTTGCAAAATTACTTAAATGTGAGTACCATGGTCCATCTGGTAGAAGAATCAGTTTGGCAATAGTAATTAGTATGAGTACTTTGTTATGTACTATGAGTACACATGGTTTATATTTTTATCCAGGGACTGACGTATGGATTTCCACTTGCGTTTCTGCACTACATCACGTAAATTCATCATAATGCTCTCCAAAACAAAACTACAATTCAGGAATAATTGTAAACATATGAGCACAGAGTCTAAATAAAACATTTTTATTTCGCAATATATTTTCTATTTTGAAATTTTTTAAAACAAGCTATGCATCAATAAAAGAAACAAAACTGCAAACAGCTGCACAACATAATCCATAACACAATATGCTGCATTTGGACTGAAAATATTACTTCGACTTGTCCAGCCGCCTTCCTGGTTGTGGGCTGAGCATGTCACATTGATGATACGACCTTCTCCTAGGATGTTAGATGTCTGTATCATACAGTCCAAAAGAAGGTTTGTCAAGAGGAAGGGACCTGAAAAAAGACAACATTCTGTGGCATTACAATAGCCGCTCTACATGATTTAACAAGATTTAACAAGATTTGCCATCCAAGCCAAAGGCCCAGATGGCAAGTGGACAAGGAAGCCATTGGCTTATCGAGAGTCCAACAATGTTCACCTACTTATAACCCGCCCTTCTGATATATGTGTCAACCTTGTTTTTAAACATATTCACGCTGCTAGCAGTTACACAATCTGTAGACAGTTTGTTCCATTCATTTACTGTCCTCTGTGAGAACGAGTGCTTCCTGATGTCCAATCTACATTGATCCTTTACTAATTTTACCTCATGTCCTCTAGTTCTGCTATCCTTCTTGAGTGAGAAAAACATATTTCTATCAATATTTTCATACCCATTCAATATCTTAAAAACTTCAATCTGATCTCCTCTTAACCTCCTTGTCTCTAGAGTTGTTAAACCACATTCTTTCAGGCGTTCTTCATAACTAAGGTCTCTAAGTTCTGGAATCATTTTAGTTGCTCTCCTTTGTATGCGTTCAAGCGTATCTATATCCTTCTTACGATATGGTCTCCATGCTTGTATACAGTATTCTAAATGAGGTCTAACTATTGCTTTATAAAGAGGTATAATTAACTTTTTTCCCTTGTATGTTATGTTTCTTCTAATCAATCCAAGAATTTGATTACCCTTTGAAGCTGCAATACCACACTGCTCTGAAACTTTCATATCAGCGCTTATTGTAACTCCTAAGTCCTTTTCTTTTACAGTAGTACCAAGAACAGTAGCTCCCATTTTATAGTTTACATTCAAGTTCCCATGTCCTGTATGTAGGCATTTACATTTCCCAAAATTGAACAGCATCTGCCATTTCTCAGACCATTTCACTAATCTGTCTAGATCGTTTTGTAAATGTTGTTTATCACCATCAGTATTAACCTTTCTAAACAGTTTTGTGTCGTCCGCAAATTTCAGTACGTTACTTGTTATACTGTCGTCCAAGTCATTGATATAAATTAAGAATAATATAGGTCCTAATACTGATCCTTGAGGTACCCCACTCAAAACCGATTTCCAATTTGAAACTTCGCCATCTACTACAACTCGTTGTCTTCTGTCAGTCAGCCATTGTTCTATCCAGTCAGTTATGCTATCCCCGATACCATGGGCTTTTAATTTAAGTAGCAATCTTTGATGTGGCACTTTGTCAAAAGCTTTCTGAAAATCTAAGTAGATAATATCTACTGGCGATCCCTCGTCTATCCACTTAGTGATTTCTTCCAAAAAACATAACACATTTGTTAAGCATGACCTCGCTTTAAGGAATCCATGTTGAGATGAATTTAATAATTTATGCTTAACGAGGAAGTCCACCATATGGTCTTTAATTAACCTTTCTAATAATTTACAAATCAATGACGTTAAACTCACTGGTCTGTAATTCTCTGACTTATTTCTCGAACCCTTTTTAAATAATGGTATGATGTTAGCTTCTTTCCATTCAAACGGAACAACTCCCTCTTTTAATGACAAGTTGAATACTCTTGCAAGTGGTATACTGATTTGATCTACTGTTTCCATTAGTAATTTTGGAGGAATCCCATCCACTCCCGGTGATTTGTTATCCTTCATTGCCTTTATTTTCCTAGCTACCAATTCTGGAGTTACAACTAACGGTCCTAAATAGTCAGATTTAGTCCCCTGAAATTTAGCATCAGCAACTGGTAATGAACTAATATCTTCTTTTGTAAACACTGAACTGAAGTAACCATTTAGGTCTTCCGCCATTAAAAACCCCTGTGATATTATATTTCCAGCACTGTCTTCTAGAGGTCCAACCTTGTCTTGTACGTTTTGTTTACTCCTGACATATGCATAAAAACTCTTGCTGTCAGTTTTTATGTTACATGCCAGTTTTTGCTCATAGCTTCTTTTAGATTGTCTGATTTCAGTTGTAGCTGCATTAAGTGCCTCTTTGTATTTTGCATAGTCTTCTTCCTTTCTGGTACGCCTATAAACCCTCCACATAGTTTGTTTTAGCATTATTTTTCTAATTGCCTCTTTTGACAAGTGTTTCTTTCTACACCGTTTTCCTTGTTTTCGGAAGGGAACAAATTTATCAATGATACTCTCAATTTCATATTTTAGAATATTCCAACATTCAATTGCAGTCTTATTCATCAGCATGTTATTCCAATCTAGCTGTGCTAAGTATTTTCTCATATCTTTGTAGTTACCTTTGTGGAAGTTTCTCTTGTACGTTTTCTTATTTTTACTTTCTGATTTTACATTGATGTCAAAATGTATTTGATTATGGTCACTATTACCCAATGGTTCAAATATTTTTACATTGTCCACTAATTCTTTTTGTGATGACAAAACTATATCTAATACATTTTCTCCCCTGGTTGGTTCTAGTAATGCTGAGTAAGAAAGCTATCCTGGATTAAACATAGAAATTGTTGATCCTCAATCCCTGTGCTCTCTAGAGAATTCCATTGTATGTGTCCATGGTTAAAATCTCCCATTATGATACATTCCCTTTACTAACTTCCTTTATAGCGTTTTTATTTTTGTGTTGTCCTCTTCGTTTATGTTTGGACTTCGGTAAACTAATCCAACAGTTAATTTTGAATTTCCTGAAACAATTTTTGCACCAAACAGCTTCATCGCAATCTGCTTCCCTTTCTAGTTTCATTTCATAAGCCTGAATAGATTCTTTAACATATAAAATAACTCCCCGCCCTTCTTCCTATTCGATCTTTCCTAAACATTACGTATCCTGTCAGTCCTAATTCAGCATCTGTTATATCTATGTTGGCCCATGATTCAGTTATACCAATTATGTGAGGTCAATATCTTCTACCATAATGTTTAATTCGTTTTTCTTATTTACTATGCTCCTTGCATTTAAACATACGCATCTATAACCTTTTTCAGAGATGTTTTTCGGATGATTTGATATTGGTTTATCTGTGCTAGTGGTCTCTTGTTCTGCTTGAGACACCTCTAGGTAACCCCCTGCACTTCTAGTTTAAAGAATGTTTACTTCCAAAAATATTTGTCATTGTACCCAAGTCGCTATCTACTGCTGCTGAAAGTTTGTCCGCTAATACTGCCGCCCCCTTTCCACTTAAATGAAGCCCATCCTTCATGTACATATCACCCCTCCCAACAAAACTTTCCCATAAATCCACAAATCCAACTTCCTCTTCCCTACACAGCCTCTGGACTATCATGTTAATTGCCATCCCCCGACAATTTCGATATTTATGACCCCTCCTGCCCATCACAGGTAAAATCCCTGACAGTATTACCTGCTCAACCCGCGTCTGTTTTAGTGTTCTGACCAACTGCCTATATTTCCTAACTATGGCAGTTGTACCCTCCCTCTCTACGTTATTTGTCCCTACATGTACTAAAACAGATCCACCCTTACCCGAGCCTACGATGTTTTTACCCTCTCAGTTATCGCCTCTATTTTGGCTCCAGGCAAGCAGACCACCACATCATCTCCCTTGTTTAAGACTCTGTCGGTCTTCCTAACTATCGAATCCCCCACAAACACCCTCGCTCTCTTCCTCACCCCCTCTATCACTGCTGCAGAATAACTCTTCCTTTCGATCCCCTCCATCACATTCTGTCCTGACCCTTCCCTTCCGTCTCCCCCACTCCCTTCTCCTTCCCTCCTGTCTCCCCTACTCCCCTCTCCTTCACTCCGGTTGTTTTCCCTCCCGTCTCCCCCACTCCCTTCTCCTTCCCTCCTGTCTCCGCTTACTCCCCTCTCCTTCACCCCGGTTGTCTTCCCTCCCGTCTCCCCCACTCCCTTCTCCTTCCCTCCTGTCTCCCCTACTCCCTCTCCTTCACCCCGGTTGTCTTCCCTCCCGTTCCTTTCCTTCCCGTCTCCTTACGTCCTGTCTCCCTATGACCTGTCACCTTCCCTCCTCTCAGCTTCCTCCCAGGCTGAGGTGAGCTCTCCCTAGCATCTCTTGTGTCTTTCCCCACTTTATCGTCTACTGTTCCCTCACCGGAACTACTGGCACAACTCCCCTGTTCCCTTCCCACCATTGCCACAACGAGCAGTCTCAGCTCTTTCAACTCCACCTCTATTTCCTTCATCCTTGCGCATCCCCTACACTCAAAATTAAAACTATCTGCCTGGACCTCAGCCCAGGACTTTTCGCACCCAGACTTGACGAAATCTACCCAGTTACTACAACTGCCACAAATTACGTGCCTTGTGGCCTTTAACTGTCGTTTGCACGGGGCCATCATACAATTTAGTTTTAATTAGTGTGCTACGTTAGCCTTGAATAAGGCTGTTTTTGTGATCAAAAGAACACTTTAGGCTAAAAATCCTGCCACCTAGCGAATACGGAGAACACTGTGTAACAAAACAACGAAGTGAGTGTGTACTAATTTACGCTAAAGTCCTGCTGTTAATTCCTTTTTACCGAAAACGTTGACTACCACTATGTCAGATATTACCTTATGTATGTAATTTAAGTAAATAAATCACTTTATCATATATATATATATATATATATATATATATATATATTAGCTAATGTAAACGATAGCTCGATGCACGGGTTGAATGACTTGTAAACAAACTCCCTTTTATCACTCGTTGAGTTTGAATCCGGGAAAAAAAAATACTACCTCTGTTAACAACAACGGTTTCTTAATATATGTCTACAAGAAGTTGGTGAACAATATATGTATAATACTAATACTTATTCTAACCAATATTCACTGTTACTGACTATTCACTATGTTATCTAATTTTTCGAATTGTAAACACCCCTATTAACGCTCGCTGAATTCCCCGACAGAATCCGAAACTAACTTACTCTAAAATACTCCCTCTGACTAATAATTAACAAAACCTGTTTCCTAATATATGTCTACAATACGTTTGTGTATAATATATATGCAATAGTAATACTTATTCTATAGTCTAGGGGGGGTCACATAAACTGTATTTAATGTTAGAACTAAATGCATTTTGTATAGCTAGATAGGATTTGAAACTAGGAACACAATGACACCAAGATCATTAAAACTGCACTGTCCACTCAAAAGATATGAACAGTTGAAGATGACAAAAAATATAAATTTTCTAGCATTTTACTGTAATGGAATATGTTTTGGAAAAAATTAAAAATAACTGAGGAATAAATGCCCAAGTTAGAATTTTTAAATGTAAAAAAATCTTTTAATTTCACCAAAATTGAAAAATGTCTTTTATCAGTAAGTTTTTTGGTGTGCCCGACAACATGGCAATGTCCATTTTGACAATACTGTAACCAGAAATAGGTCAAAATGGTGGCCATCTTGAATTTGTAATGAGGCGATCTTTAATAGTGGCATAATGAGAACATTTCCTTCACAAGTAGAATTTCTGGCATGTCAGACGAGATGATGACCTCTGTTTTACAATATCACAATCAGAAGTAAGTCAAAGTGATGGCCATCTTGAATTTTTAATGAGGTGATCGCAACATATTTGTTTTGCCAGTGATTTGTATAGCAGTTGCATATTTTGTAAACTTGAATACATAAACTCAAAAGCAGACAAATCGAGGAAAATGAGGCCATGCAATTATGCTGACATTTGCTGCAAATAACTAAGATGGCCACCATTATTTAAGTGGAGTGGGGCTTGGACTTTCGATGACCATGATATACTTGGGGTTTATTACACTGCTGATTTCAATTATTATGATGTTGTTCTTTACATACCATGTAAGGGAAAGTATATATGATCAGGGTAAAATGTTTACACTACATTTAATCCAGTCCACATAATTGCATGTAACTGCATGTGGAAGTCATGAAGATTCATTCCTCGAAAAAAAATTCTCAGGAAATTTAGGACATGACTTTTGCATTAATTTCAAAGTTAGTTTTTCACTAGAAAACCAGCAACTGATCATGACAAAAAGTAACTACTAGATGAAATTGGAATCAATTTTTTTATAAACTACTTTTATTTCATTGCAGATAACACTGAAGTAGAAAAGTGCTACACTGAAGTATCTGCAGATTACAAGTACAGCAACGTAGTCACAAGAAGACTGAAATAACAAAGGCATTCAGTAATTAAACATAGCAAAATAAATTATCAAAGAACGAAGAGTAATTGTGACAACTCATTCAGTCTTGTAAAAGTTTGAGAAAGATGTCACAACACTTAAAGACAAAAAGAATAATTTATAAAAGTTTTTCTCTGTACCCAAAAAAATCACCCCAACTGAACACAGATACAGTGCAAGTTGAAAGTCGGTCAAACTGCAATGGATTCTCGCCAGTCTGATAGGAATCCCTGTTTATTAACTATATACAGTGTATTTTCTTTATAATACATCACTAAACTTATTACAAAATACTTTAAAACACCATACATCACCGAAAGTGGGATAAACAGGTAATAAAATATAGATACAGAAAGTTAGCAAGCAGTGGGCTGAGTTTGTCGATGGGCTGAGAGGCGAGATTGACATGGCCAGGCTTGGGCCACGATAGTCGCTTGGGCTACAGTGCGAGATCATCAGATACCACCAATGTCTTCCAATTTGAATGCAATTTCTCGAAAAAACTCTGCAATAATATTATCAATACCCATTAAAAACTACAGAAATTTCTGCATCAATAAACACCAGTAACAACTCAATCTGCGATCAATGTGTGCAAAGCATCTGTCAGTGTCGGCACATTTTGTCCATCCATCTTCACGTGCATGCGCAATTATCGTTTTTTACAGGTGAGCCATTCATATTTCACCTTTGAACTATGCATCAAAATGAAAGTAAAGATCCGTAGATTTTGGTGAGATATTTTTTATATGGTTTAACAGACATAAAAGAAAAAATAATGCTGATGTAACTTTAAATAGCAATTATTAATGTTTCATAGTGGTTTGATCTAAACAAAAGTTATACTTAAACGAAGCTTGGAATCTACGCTACATAATGACATCATTCAACTCATCATGAGGCTCACCCACGAAATCCCCTTCAAGTAACCATGGGGTCGCTACGATCGGGCTGACAGTGCGCTGTCAGTGAAGGTGACTCGGGTCGATGTGCAAAATAGGTCACATTGAAAAATTCTGTGCGCTTTTATTTCTGGGCATAAAAAAATTTATATACAACATCAACGAGGACAAACAAATCTTCACAACAGCTTTTTCAGATAAAAAATAATAAAAGTTAAAGCCTACAGGACAAAATAAAAAATGGGAATTTCTATGTCATTATCAATAGCTCCATGTGTAATCCATCGTGATCAGTGGCCTCGCTGGCCGTGTGTGACCCCCAATAAGTTTCACAGTACATCGCTCCATTTCGTGTAACTTTTTTAAAACAATAATACAAATTAACAACACTGCATTAATTACCAACTAACCAACTTGGAACAACCATCATCATAATTTGGCATGTCAAACGAACTTAGAAATGGGCTAGCTTTGCACAATCTCACCTAAATAGTTTGTGACCATGGTCAACTCGAAGCCCTCGCTCGTTGTATTCCGGGTCAGGTCACTAAAGTTCAAGGCCACACCAGCGTTGTTGATGAGAATGCTCAACTTCTTTTTCTTCCTCAAAAAGTCGCGCACAAACTCTCGCACAGATGTTGTCGATGAAAGATCCAACTACAAGTCAGAAACTAGGACTGCAAGGCAAAACAGTGATTCCAACAAGTTGTAAGTTTCAGTAATGATGGCCAGACATAGAGCTAGGTTCTAGTGAAGGAAATGATACAGTCAAGCACATAGCCCGATGAAAGCTAATGTATTACTAAACGCTAGACAAAAATGATGATGGTAACTAAAAACTGATCATTACCTAATACACGGCAAGACATAGAAATGTTGTATGGAACTGGAAAGATGTCCATAATTTATACTGCCATACGCTCATCAGATGTGATATGACAATTATTTGCAGAGAAATTGTCAAATTATGTTACCAGGCTGGCTACCCTAATGCCATTTAAGAGTGATTCAAACAATAACAACAGACATGGCTTGCTGCCCCAGGCACAGCTTTTCGGCTACTAATGCTAAGTTGTTCTGATGTTATTCACATACTCAAATATTATGCACATTACCATTAAATCAACAAACTGTACACCTCAAAAAGTTTCCTGCTTTAAAAGTTCACAATTCAGTACACTTATTGTAGATTTAATTTTGTGGTTTGCTCTACTAAAACTTAAAAAAATGGATGAGTTTTTATGACGAAAAATGTTCAAGCAGTTTTGTGAAAACCGTGAGCCTTAAATGCTCTCAAACATTTCTAGTTTTGCAGTAAATAACAACAGATGTCACTTTGTGCAATGTCCCTGTTGTCACCTGTTGACTAATGTCGATGCAGCAGCCATCTAATGAGTATATCACCTACTTGAACCAACCCTTAATACATAAATCATTCCATGGGAAACACCAATTTATGTGGGCTTACATCACCCTACCACATTCCCGTCATACCTGCATGAAAGTGGCAAGAGAGTTTGGGAGGATGCTCTTGATCCGACGCACAGCATCCTGACCCTTCTCAGGGTCACGACATGCCAGCACGACGTCATTGCCCCCTTCGGCCAGGTACTTGGCGACCTCGAAGCCAATGCCCGAGCTGGCACCCGTCACGATCATTACCATGCCCGTCATGGTGACAGCAGTTTGTCACGGTATGTCTCACTGTTAGCAGAATAAAGTTAGAACATCTTATCGTTTTTATTATAAACCCATGATATCTATAATATAATGTTCGTTCATATCCAGTTTCACATGTATGGGGCTGAAATTTTGCAGATTACATAACTCAGAACAATAACAGTTTGCACTTCGTAGTTACATACAATTGTTAGTAATGCTATGCATGTTTTCTACGATTTTTGAGTTATGTGATCTATGTAAAATGTCCACATACAGAAAACCGGCAGTTTGTCATGATTTTTGGTGCATGAAATTGTCATTGCTATTGCCCAATGAAAACTTGGTTAGTGCAAGGAGTCACAAACTTTTGGCTTGCAGTGGCTATTTTTTTTGGTGTACAACTCGGCTAGAGACACTACACCAGTAGTGTAGTATAAACTATGCCAATTCTAACATCTTGACTGCCAAACTGTGCTATACTCATGTGGCTGAGCCAGGGTCCTGGTCACGGGGTGATCAGTGCTCAGCCTCAGATTCTAAAAAGCCATTTTAAAGGCATTATTATTGTTATCTTTCATATAAATCTTCCGGAAATCTAGCTATACACCCTGTATATATATATATATATATATATATATATATCTGATAATATACACTAAAGTACTGCTACCGATGCTTTTACTGAAGTGTTGTTCAGTTCATGCATATTATCAGTTCATGTATATTATCAGTTTGTGCGCATAAGCTGATAATATGCATGAACTGATAATACGCATGAACTGATAATACGCATCAACTTAATGACACTTTGGCACCACTAACAGTACTTCAGTGTACATTATGATATATATATATATATATATATATATATATATATATAGCTAGATTTCCTGAAGATTTATATGAAATATATTGTTCATGGCTAAAAGATTTCATTATAAAGTAATAATTTACACTTACTTTGCAGCAAAAATTGCACATGTCTGTAACGCCCTAAGAGCCAGTGACTACACGGAGTGGGTGCTTGAGGTCCCCCTTCCAGTGAGACACTACCAGCCACAAACAATAATAGTTCTTAAACAACGAACACAAACCAACCCATGTTGGGACTACCATATGTAGCAGGGCTATCAGAACAACTCGGGCGAGTCTTCAAATCACACAATGTGCACCTGGACCATAAGCTCTCAAACACCCTTCGTTCTATGATAATTCACCCGAAAGACAAGACACAGAAAGAACCCCAGGGTCGATGAGACTAAACGAACACTCAGCCTGAAGTTCAAGGAACACACGAACCTAGATAAACTGCCTGGCCATGGGTCACAGATGGTTCGGCCCATGATTGGTTCAGCCCACCCTGACGGATGGTTTGGTCTAGTCATTTCGGCCCAAACAGACGGGTGGTTCGGCCCACTTCACTGAAAACCATGTCGCTACTGAATTCAACGACGGTCGATTTGGTTCACACTAGTAGCGGAATTCTAAGAAGAGTCGTTTCGGCCCACAGCCTGATTCAATAAAACAATTAAATTATGATTGCGCACAAAAACATACGCACGTGCTAATGTAATAATAACATATACTTATTACAGAGCAATATCCATAAGATAATAGATATGACATAATAAATTTAAGGTTGTCAACTAACCGGCTACTATCGTCAAAGTTGGAAAATGTTATAACTTCATTAGGCATTTAATTTGATGATTAAACCAATTGACTAATGTCAAGTGTTTCAAGATTCAAAAACACTACTAATTTAGCATATAACATTTCCCAGTTACAAAACGCTGCAAAGTCAAGTCGAAAATACGATAGTCGTTTCGGCCCACGGAGCCCGTTGGGCACCAGTTACATACATGGTTCACCGGTTGTGAAAACGGTTGGTTCAGCCCATGGGCCGAACCCGTTATGGGCCGAAACATCCGACACCCCTGGCCACAGGACACTCACTGCCCATGCCATGGTCCGGACAAAACCAAGATCCTGGCCAGGGAACAAAACTGGCACAAAAGTGAAGGAGACAATCTACATCAAGGCTGCAAGGCATTCAAGCAGAGAGGCCGCATCATGAATCGAGACCAGGCCCGGGATACCACTTAGTCTTAGGCAGAATCGTCCGCCCCATCATATAAAACAGTAAAAGCCAGATAGAAAAAAAATTGTAGGGCGATTGACTTTGCCTATCTACAACCAGATTATTCCGCCAGACTCTGAGCCACAGTCATAGGTCATCAGTGCGGGAGCAAAATCCGCAGAAGACGGATCAAAACGTCGCATTCGTTTACATTTTTGCTCCAAAGAAAGTGTAAATTATTACTTTCCGGAAGATTGTTTCAATGTTTGGCTTCGGTCAAGACCTACCGAGGTTTGACCCACCCCTGCAGGCTGCAAACATGGCTTTCTTACCCTGTTCATGGAACTATGCACATCATTGGTTGAGTTTGTCATCAATACTTTGCAGGTGTCATTTTCATTGATATGTCTTCAGCGGCGATAACGTTACACTTATGTAGTCGACAGCTGGGTAATGTTTCGATGTACCAATCTTCGTCCCTCCCTGTTCTATGCGAAATATGAAGTCGATCGAACAATTATGCATTACCCGTGTTAACGAAATCACGGATTCCATTACATACGCTAATGGCTAGGCAAAAAAATTCGCCCCGCTCTTCGTCTCTACTACAGTAAAAGCCAGATAGAAAAAAAATGGTACGGCGATTGACTTTGCCTAGCTAATGGCTTGCCCTTTCTTTTTCATAATCCTTTTTTGTTATTTTTAATAATATATGTGCTCTATTAAAACATTTAAGTTTAATAAAACAGGCAATATCAGTTTTTATTTTAACGTTGATATCCTGGATTAAAATGGTGATGTGCAAGAGACAATAATTTATGTATTCAAGTTATTTTTTATTAAAAAAACATATTTTTTATAATTTTGTATCTGATGCAGATCATTGTTTGATGTTCGTGCACACTTTGTAATGATTATGTTAGACACGTGTAGTGTAATGAAAAAATTGTGAAAATGTGACAATATATTCATTGAGTTACTAGTGTTCAATTTCTAGTCGGACATAATGAAGGCCTAATTCCGTTTTATTCAGTAACAAAAACTACACATGTGGGGATCATCAAGTGTCATGCATTGATTGAACTTTTAAAATTTCATGTGATCAAAATATAAATCAGCAATCATGGTAAAACATAATAGACTCAAAGAAAAACATTAAATTTTATATAACAATTGCACACACCATTGTGCAGTTGTGAAACAAAGATTCAACCATAACAGTGAAGTTGTATTAGTGACAAAGTGTTCATCATGTAAGAATGTATGGATTCCTGTTCTCCTTTGATCCAAATAATCTTATCGAAACTGGCATCAAAATACTGTAGACTTTAGACCTGGCTTTTGTCTGGTACTTAATGAACAATAATGATTTGTTGTAATGCAATTAACATAACATATTTATTCTTTATCAATACCATTGATATTATGCAATGATCAAATTAATTATAAAAATGCCAGCAACTTTGATTGTGGTGGCTTTTAGAAGAATCTCACTGTTTTCTCATACTGTGGTAATAAGTAATAAATGGAGCAAAAACAAGCAATACATATCTAGTACGCAAATGTTCATGCAATTGTAATATTTTTTGTCACAAAAACTCATGACAGGAATAGCAGATAAAATCACTTATGCTGTCAAAATCTTTCTGCTGCAAACTTTAAATATTTTCCTTCCTGAATGTGTCATCAATTAGATTATAAAACACACGCGCACAAAGTGATACAAATCTCAGTTTCGTAATCTTACTGTAAAGAAATGTATAAGTTTCTTGTCACTCAAAAAGTCATAGGAGAGAAATCCTATTTTTTTCAAACCAATATTATGAACACAGTATGGATGTTATCAATACACCAGTGTACTGTTGTCAGGGCAAACGAAAGCCTCAGAACTACACATGTTTTTTTACTGCTTCTGCCAGATCAGGGAACTCAAACATTTGAAAATGACCACTATCTGTGTACTTCTTCAGCTGTGATTGTAACCCATCAGCTACAGCCTGCTGTTCATGCCAAGGCAAGAACGGATCATCCGTCGAACCAAATTGAATGATAAAACCAGCATTTGCGACAATCTTATCCCATTGCCACGGCCGACTGAAGTATCCAGACTTTTCTTCCAGAGGGTTGCCATGGGCACTGACGTATGTAGAGACTAGCACAAGTCCTTTGACTTTGTATGTCTCTGCGTACCGCATTGCAGCAACGGCACCAGAACTGTGGCCAACGATTATCGTTTCTTCATCGCACATCAACTTGTCATGCATGAAGGGTAGCCAAATTTTTTCCCGGGCGACCACAGGATCAGGCATGTTGCGCAGGACTGCCTCCTTCACCCCGTCTGTCTTCTGCAGCTCATCACGAAGCCACCCATACCAGTTGCTGTACTGCACATCTCCATCTCCATTGCCAGGAATAATAGCCACACGCGTCATGGCTTCAAACTGCAATTCTGCAAGGAGTCACAAGTGAAAATGAAATGTAGCAATTAATACATGTAACTTAATGTTGTCATAGTGCTGGTTAGATGTAGCATTTCTCCATGACAGAAAGTCACGAAAATCCAAATATACCATATAAATACTGGAACAAAATAATTTTACTGTTAGGTTATCAAATCATCTGCCAGGACTTAGTTCATAGCGGGTACCAAATCGATGTGACAAATTTTCAGATTTAGATTCAGATTTAGTGCAAAATGACACGGACTGAGTTTATGCAAATTTATACAATGTCCAGTCTACTGTGCTAGCGCTAGTGGAATAGATTGTCACGATGACATTGTGACTGAATAAGACCAAAGACTATATGATCAACTGCGCAGTTGCGAGAAAGTAAGTTTAAAGTCGGCCAAATCGCAATGGATTCTCGTCTGACTGAAGTGCATCTGTCTGTTGACATACCTGTGGGCCCTAATATTAATATTATATCAAAAGCAAATTTTATAAAACATTACAAATTAAAAAACAGTCACTGATTTTGAAACTTTTTCACATTTCAGTCAGTTTCTCAAAAAACAAATTAGATTTGCAATTTCACATTGATCAACATCGCTACTCTGACCGTGACAGTACTGTGACTATCAAGACAGTAATGTCTACTGCCACCGAAACAATAGCGTTTACTACCACTGGCACTGGGTCTGGGTTGTCACTAAATCTTTTGACCACGTCCACGAGCACGACTCGAGAGCGCTCGGCCTCGGACTTTTTGACAACGTTCAACACTGCAGCAATGCATGTTAGCGCACAGTTACGTGTGACAGGTGCGGCTGGCTGCATAACATCCTCTATCAGCTAGTCAAGTGGTCACTGTCACCAGATGAAATCAACAAGTATATCTCATTAAACAACGAAAATACTTACAACAAAACAAAACACCACAAAAAACACGTTTCTTGGCAAAACATCAAGTTACTCAATGCGTCATGTCTCATACCGTTGTTTACGGCCAAACTGCACTATCGCCGGGCCTGTATATTAGCCGGAACGAGGCCGGAACGAGCCCGGAACGAGATTGAATTGCTAAATGCGTGGATTACGTGATCTGTATAATGATTTCACTTGAATGTGTAGTTAGATAACGTAATAATGCAACTTTTCACTAAGTGAGAAATAATTACACATACATTAAGATATGTTTTGGGCTCCCGGAACGATAACTTATTGACGATCGGCTGCCATGTTTTGGCTGTTCCGTCTATTGAACATCACCTAGTGGGCGGCCTTACATTAATCTGTTAATTACTATTCATACACCATCTACTGCATTAATACTGGTGATCACCGATTGGGATGTGTACTGGTATATGAAATTATATATATCTAAATAAAATGAAGTAAATCTGAAATGATACAGTTTAACTACACCATTCTACACAACATCATTATGTATATTATGTCAATGACAATGTATTATAATTTACTTTATAATATGTTTTACAGGTAACTATATTATATTACACTTCTTCTGTTAACCCTTTTCCAATACGCTATTGGTGAATAAAACTTTCATTCCACGTATTGAATATTGGTGTTATATTACAATATTATGTAACGCAAAATTTTTTGTAGAAAATTAAATATTTATTAAAATATTGTATACTACATGGCACTGTTTTTTATTCTTTAGTGTTACACAATGAACACTACAACTAAATTCTTTTTTAGGAGCGGCCTTTTGTTGTTGTGCATAATGCAATTTATGAGTGAATTTAAAAGAATAAATTATGGAATAATTACTTATGTTAGATTCGGAATTTTATACACAATTTATATTGGGCCTCTCTCGTGTTGTGTACCTAAGGCGCCCGTGTAACTATGCATCGTTGTTATTTATCATTAAGGAAATTTACTTCACACCATGTTCTTTGTAAATGTGCTCTGTAATGGTCAGATTACTTAATCATTGTTTAACTTGTGAATCCACTTTCACAAAATGTTCTTTGTAAATGTGCTCTGTAATGGTCAGATTATTGAATCATTGTCTGACTTGTGAATCCACTTTCACCAAATTTTCTTTGTAACTGTGCATGCTAGTACTTTAATTTCTTACTTATTGTTTAATGGAGCTCTTGTCTATTCAGGGTTCAGTACCTACTGCAATTACAACTCAGGCAATCAACAGCATTGTAAATCAAGATTAGCACCTTTGCAATGAGCTGCCTTGTTTAGTGAATAGGGATGTGAATGTAAAAGTTATTGCAATAGAACTTTACCCCGGCACTATAAAATCACTAGGGTGTCCACATGCAAAAGGACTCATTCTACAATAGAACTACCAGTATAATGGGATTAATTTAAACTCACAAAGGTAATCTTGTTGATTGCCTCATGAGAAACAAAACATTCCTAGGCAGAATGAAGAAATTTTACAGTGTTTCATCAACTGCAAATATTATCTTATTTCTCTCTGATCATCATTCTTTTCCAATGTTTTGTATATGACTGTCATTTCAATCAACTAAACTGTTCACTCTAACTGTTGTACATGTGTTGTGTGAGTGTGTGGCTCACACAAAAAGTGAAAAGTGTGTTATATTAGTGTGTTTCGTGTAGGCTATTTTTTGGTTAGTATGTATTTATGTTTGGAATTAGTACGTTTTGGTGATTTGTATGTAGACCATGTTTTGTTTAGTGTTTAGACGAGTATGTTATTAGTGTGTTCCGTGTAGGATACTAGCTGGTGTATTAGTATTTATTAAAGCTTTAGACTAATATGTTATATTTGTTGGTGCTACGCAGCTAAATTGGTATGTCAATGCAGCTAAATCGATATCACTAGGGGCACATGGTCATGTTTTGTATTAGTAACCAAGTATACTATATACTGTGATCCGTTGGTTTTTTATGATACTACCAGAGTATGGAAGATGTAGTAGGTGGCGCTGCTATGTCTAGAAAATTCCATGTAAACCCAATGACGGTGTTACAACACGGCGAGTGCAGGTCGCCATCAAATAAGCCTGTGCCCTCCCACTGCCCTGGATCATGGATGTATGATTTTAGATTGTTTTTAAAAATGTCATAATTGTTGTACGAATTAATACATGTATGCATGCTTTATAAAAAATAAACATCCAGATTTCTTTTTACATTCTGGCTTTGTGTCGTTTTTATAAGTTAGGTTGTGTTTAAATAGTCGCATTTAAATTGTTTTTACTTTTAACTTATGCAGTCATTAAATATTATTAAGGAAATGTCAAATATACAAGGAAATTACTAAAATATAATAATGGCTATTGATGACCACACACACCCATACTATCAATCAACCCCCCAACGGAGCAACCATTACATGCAGGCCGAGATTTCTACAGGCCGAGATCACCATGAGTAACCCACTAATGTCAGTTGTGATGTTCAATAGACGGAACAGCCAAAACATGGCCGTCGATCGTCAATAAGTTATCGTTCCGGGAGCCCAAAACATATCTTAATGTACGTGTAATTATTTCCCACTTGGTGAAAAGTTGCATTATTACGTTATCTCACTACACATTCAGGTGAAATCATTATACTGATCGCGTAATCCATGCATTTAGCAATTCAATCTCGTTCCGGCCTCGTTCCGGCTAATATACAGGCCCACTATCGCCCCCTAGCGTCTTCATCGGTGAAATGTAAGTAGCAAGGTAATTCAGTGGCGGTACAGGGTGACCGATTGTGTAACTAAATCAGAGTCTTGTTCTAGCTCGGGCGTGCAAATTACGTATCTGCAACGCATCTCTGTGTGGTTATGTTACGTTTAAAACGATGCACTTATGTATATTTGTGACTTTGTCATTACGTGAATAGATAGCCTTAAAATATTCTGATTTCGCAGTATTTGGAAGCAACAACCCCTGTTATCGCTCACCGCGTAGCCTTGAAATTTAGTTGGTATGTCAAACCTGTGCTTTAGCTGTGCTTCCCATTGTTTACATTACCAGGACCGTCCTCGGGGGAGCGGGGGGGGGTGTTCGGTTTGGTTCGAACCCCCCCTTTTTAGAGAAGTTGTTTAATTGTAAAAGTTTTTTTTCCGAAATCCTAGGCTGTGTACGCCCGACCCCCCTTTTGTTTTGAAAACGGCTGAGGCCGAGGAAGGGACAAATTACATTACTATTAGTATTACTATTAGTCATAACATATATTTAACCTCAGTGCAGACTATTTTGCTTACCTTGGTGTATGCGCCAGATAGAATCACCTAATAACTATGGCTATGCTATGTTAATGGTTAGTGTCAATTCAAGATCCGTAGAGTAGTCGTAGATGTGAAACTACTGTGCACAGTATAAATCTTTTCGGTCTGACCTCCTGGATAATAGCCTAGGGCTAGGCATAGCAAGTAGTATCATGGCCACTAACAGCATCACATTTACACTACTCTAATAACCTATGAAATATTGCATGTTTTAATTATTTGATTTACGACATCGCTGGACTAGGTCGCAACCATGGCTCTACTGCAACAGAGAAAACTTTGGTTGGGCTTTCTTCAACAAAGTCGGACAATACTGGGACTCACAGTGCCATGGCCAGGAACAGTGGACAATGTGTTCACAACGAGCTGTTGCTGTCAACATTCATACAGCATTGTGAAACCTGGGAGAATATCACCTCAAAGAAAAGTACCCCTACACATTAAGAAACCACCTTATGCGGGCTGGCTTAGACGGACACCTAAGAAACCACAGGACGTTGAGATAAAAACAGATGCTCAGATTCTTGCAATGAGAGACGTATGTGCAATTGCCAGAGATATTCTTAATCTTGCAGGAGAGAAAGTTAAAGCTGGTTTAACGACTGATGCCATTGATGAGTTTGTACACAGTTTATGTATCGCAAAAGGTGTTTATCCATCGCCATTACGCTATTGTGGTTTCCCAAAGTCAGTCTGCACATCTGTTAATAACGTTGCTTGCCATGGCATTCCTGACGACAGGGCTTTGGAAGATGGAGATATTATCAATATAGACATCACAGTGAGTGGGGTAGAGTATTGTATCTAATTAGCCACATTGCAATTGTTGTCATACAAACTGATCTTTGTCAAACATTCTGTTGAAACGACTCCCGTTATACATTTTATGAAATATACTATTCAATGCAAGTTACATATATTATTATTACTATTGTAGTTTCTAAAATGTGAATCGTAAAATTTATATTTATGTGAAACATGAATATAAAATAATGTGACGCAAACAGTTCTATACATAACCAAGATAATAGTTGTAGCACACACACACCCACACACACACACACACACACACACACACACACACACACACACACACACACACACACACACACACACACACACACACACACACACACACACACACACACACACACACACACACACACACACACACACACACACACACACACACACACACACACACACACACACACACACACACACACACACACACACACACACACACACACACACACACACACACACACACACACACACACACACACACACACACACACACACACACACACACACACACACACACACACACACACACACACACACACACACACACACACACACACACACACACACACACACACACACACACACACACACACACACACACACACACACACACACACACACACACACACACACACACACACACACACACACACACACACACACACACACACACACACACACACACACACACACACACACACACACACACACACACACACACACACACACACACACACACACACACACACACACACACACACACACACACACACACACACACACACACACACACACACACACACACACACACACACACACACACACACACACACACACACACACACACACACACACACACACACACACACACACACACACACACACACACACACACACACACACACACACACACACACACACACACACACACACACACACACACACACACATGCACACATAAAGTGATTTATTAATGATACAAATAAAATTATATTCTACACTACCCAAAGAACTGAAGCTTGAAAAACACTACACATCAGTGGCGTATTCAGAGGGGGCATTGGGCCATGGCCCCCATGGCTTAATTTTTTATTTTTGTTGTATACAACCTCTTGTGCCACTGCATGGCAGCTTAGTAAACTAATGGACGACAGCTTGGCCTCCCCCTTTGCGAGACCCTAGATACGCCACTGGTGCACACACACACACACACACACATATGCACACACACGCACACACGCAAGCACACACACACACACACATATGCATCCATGCTTGGCAACATATATGTCCATGAACCCAACTAAACAGACCGTTTCCCAATCTGTCATTCAGGTTTACCACAAGGGATTCCACGGTGATACCTCATCAACTTTCCTTGTGGGCAACGTTGACAGAAAGGGCCATGCCCTGGTTAAGGCAGCAAGGAGATGCAGGGATGACGCTATAGCAATCTGTGGGCCTGGGGTTCCACTACAATACATTGGCTGCATGATCAGGTGGGTCTTCATGAGTTGTCTAATGCATTCTCTTCCTTATGCACACCTGCTGTGCATCATACGGATTTCCCATATTCTATTCAGAATTTGAAGGCCATGTCCTGTTTTTATGTAGACTTCTTTCAAATGGAAAATTTTTCATAAAGTAAAAAAAATATTGCAGTCAAAGCACAACTAATTTCAATGCAAGGCAGATTTCTGGTGAAATCTAACAGACTTTGTTTGATGTAGGAACATTTTGTAGCCTGATGGATGGCGACATTCAATTGGAATCAGAAGGTTATTGGTTAATAAGTTACTTGGTTAATAGGTTTTATTAAAAAAAAAATTATATATGGATTGATACAAAATTTCATGTCAAAAATATGGATTTCAACCCAAACAATTGTGGCAGGTCTGTTGACGAACACTTTTTAAATGCCTGCTAATTGTATATTTCATGATTCAATTTCTTCTGGATAAATCTCTCTTCCAGGATGGTCGACACAACCAGAATAAACCAGACGAAAGCCTACTTTGGACTCAAATAATGGAAACAACTAAACAGAACTAGAATAAGCATTGCTAAAAGTGGACATATTTATCATATTCATTTGATATCCAAGACCACATGCTTTTACCAATAAAATCTTTCGTGTTAGACACAGAACTGAGCAAATAGTGAACGAATTCCATAGTATTTCTTTGAATAATAATAATAGTAATTATAATTTTGGTTCTTTTATAGCACACATTCCTGTACTAGACTGATCATTGCAGTAAAATAATACATAAATAAAGATGCACACAATTATGCTTATAAATATAACTGGAACAACTCAAATGTTTTGTTTTATGCCCAGTCATAGTAATGAACATTTGAAATGATCCATTTTTAATATGTAATGAATGTCTCCATAATCGTTTCAGTATCTTCAACCTGTGAAACATCTGACCCTAGCACTCTACATTGGGGTTTGGGTAAACTCTTTTGTCAGTTACCTCAATCTTTTCATTTTATCCAGGTTCTTCCAACCCCCAGATTCCACTTCCTAACACTAAATTCCTTTCTAGTAATAAATAATACAGTTTTGTTGCATACCATTATATAAAACTAGCCAGTGTCCAGTCTGAACATTAAAGTACAAAATCTGTTGACCGCCAAAGCGTGTTTTAACGAAGTACAATTTTTAAATATAATTTGACCATTATCCGTTTATGCTGTTTAGCATGCAATGTAAACACGGTATTCAGCGTGATTTTACAATAAAAAGATATCACACTTTGTACCTGTAATATATTCTGCAGGTTTATTTCAACAGGGTTTTTTTATAACATTTTTCATTTGTGTCCAATCTATAAACTAAATCTGAGGAAGAAGCTCTATCAATACATAACATAGCAATTACCAGCAGCCATTTTTCCATGTTTTCCTTGTCAAACCTTTATTCAAATATTTATTCAAAATGTGCTAGTTTTCTTGCAATATTGCCATTTTCTCGATTTGTAGCTTACTACATTACTACATCTATATTTGTCATTCTTCTTGGGGAAGGCAATCATATTCTTCTTTGAAAATAAAATCATTGCTGTCTTTCCTAGCATCACAGATGTGACAGTTTTGATTTGCAGCCAGATTTGTGAGGAGCTGAAGATGGATGTCGTACCACAGTTTTGTGGCCATGGTATAGGGTCATACTTCCATGGGCCACCAGACATCTACCACTTTGGTATGTCAGTTTTCTTAGTGGTTGAAAATATGTTTATAAATTTTATTAAAAAAATACATATATAATCACTCACATCACGAAATTGCAGCATGAACAGTTGCACCTCATTTTTTAGAAACCATCTGCTTACAGCCAAAATGCAAGAGTGGCGCATACATGTAGAAGAAAAATGAAAATCGCACTATCAAAGGGAGCGTGAATTATTAATACATTTTAGCAGTAAGTAAATACACGTTTAAGGACACATAATAGGAGTGCACTGTACTGTAATGTACTGTAGTTTTTTAATCGTCCTAATAATCTGAAATATATTCAGGTAGTTTTGTTTAAAAGATATGCATACAGGAATATTTTTAATGTTTAACATTTTATGATAACTTCACCTAATTCAGTGTAATTGTCATGTGACTGTATTTGCAGCAAACGAAATGAAAGGTATAATGAAGGAAGGCACGACATTCACGATAGGTAAGTGAAATCATTGGTGCTGTCAGCACAAACCTTCCTGTTTATTTTGCTTAATGGTGTCTTAATTTCAGTGGTGGTGGTAGCACCTTTACCAGTTTTGTACTGCATCCTTTATAAGGCTAAATAACTACTGTCAGCAAGAATCCCTCCCTTTTGTGCACATGTTGACAGAAGGGATATCCATCTGCTGCAGAAGTGGTGACTCTTGTCACTCTCCTGAGTGGTGACTCAGATCATGACCACTCTCCTAAGTTGTGACTCAGGTCGTGACCACTCTCCTAAGTTGTGACTCAGATCATGACCACTCTCCTAAGTTGTGACTCAGATCATGACCACTCTCCTAAGTTGTGACTCAGATCATGACCACTCTCCTAAGTTGTGACTCAGGTCATGACCACTCTCCTAAGTTGTGACTCAGGTCATGACCACTCTCCTAAGTTGTGACTCAGATCATGACCACTCTCCTAAGTTGTGACTCAGATCATGACCACTCTCCTAAGTTGTGACTCAGGTCATGACCACTCTCCTAAGTTGTGACTCAGATCATGACCACTCTCCTAAGTTGTGACTCAGATCATGACCACTCTCCTAAGTTGTGACTCAGGTCATGACCACTCTCCTAAGTTGTGACTCAGATCATGACCACTCTCCTAAGTTGTGACTCAGGTCATGACCACTCTCCTAAGTTGTGACTCAGGTCATGACCACTCTCCTAAGTTGTGACTCAGGTCATGACTGCTTTCTCTTTACCACTTTTTTTTCTCATGAAATTGTTTTTTCCACATATTCCCAAATATATACAAGTCTTGTCTGTTTGTTTATTAAGTTGGATTCATATTTTTCCTTAACCTCTTATATAATAACAATATCATTCTTTCCAGGTCTTCGGTATATTTGCAAGTACCAGCAAATCATTCAGTGTTGACTGTTTACTATTTTAAATTTTCCTTTCTCACAGTTTATTTGAATAATGCCATTTTTTTTCTGCATAGTTTATGTTTTCCACCGCTACAACTCTTTTGTGTTGTTATCTCATGAGTTATAATATAAACATACACATATTGATATTTAATAAACACTCTCCGTCATATTAAAACAGTGTGTTATATTATTTAACGATTTTCTATTTGCACATGTTATTCTCATTAACATTTCAGTGTACACTATTTTATGGGATTATTTTGAATATTTTCAGTTATGAGAAAAAATATTGATCCCGGTGTTGTTTCAGAGCCAATCATAACAGAGGGCCAACCACCAATCAACATCTTAGAGGACAACTGGACGGCTGTATCGCAAGACGATTCTAGATCAGCACAGTTTGAGCACACTATCCTCATTACGGAAAATGGTGTAGACATTCTCACTTGATCTTCTTTCTTCTACGTGCCGCATATGCAAATGATACACCATTGCATTTAATTCTATCAACAAATAGGTTTGTGTGCACTAATGATGCAATGCTGCATTTCATTGGACGTTTTATGTATGACCACATTGAAACTGGTGACAAACGCTAGTTTGTTAATATACCTTTTGTATAATATAAATAATAGGTGAATAGATGCATGGTTTCTTGTTTGTTTAGGTATTCCCCTTTTAGGAGACAATGTTGTAATAGGTGAATAGATGCATGGTTTCTTGTTTGTTTAGGTATTCCCCTTTTGGGTGACAATGTTGTAATGGAACGTCCACTACTGTCTTTCTGACTTCTCTACCCAGATGACCTCAATCATGTCTTCAAGTATATGCTGCTAAAGAGTAAAAACTTACTATCTTGCAGTATATATATATATATATATATATATATATATATATATATATATATATATATATATGTATGTATGTATGTATATATATATATATATATATATATATATATATATATATATATATATATATGTGTATATATATATATATATATATATATATATATATATATATATACAAGAACATTGTGTAGTGCAACGTTAAAACGGGCTTGGGTATTTCTACAAAGACTCGATGACTGGGAGGGCAACTCTCTGGAATACTTCTATATGACTGCATCGTGGGTGAGCACGTTCCACATGGTGATAGAGCGGACATAGAATGAGTGCTAGTTGATCATGCAGGAGGCTGATAGTGTTCCCACTTTACAATCGTGGTGGTTTATAGATCGGAGATCCACTGTTGCAATACTTAGGCAAACTGATGCGAAGTAGTCCATGGTGGCATCTCTAAGTTAATGTCTATGTATGCATAGTGATTTCCACAGCAGGTTAGTACACTTCTTGGTGCCACATTCATAAGTCCCCAACACTCCAACCCCATTTGTTCTTCCATCTCCACCTGAATTAAACAACTGTAAACAAATACCCCAAAGTCAATCTCATTTGTTCATATTCCACCACCACCATAAGCTGTCCAGTAATGACTGTCTCTACAAAGTCCCATTCGCTCGCCTGTTAATGTTCCCACGTTTAGGGAAGCAAGCTAGGGTTCAACCAGAATGGGTGTCGGATATATAAAATAAACAACGCTAATTCAACGAGTTGATACAAATTGTTAATGATTCTATTTGCTTTTGTAATATTCAATGTCTAGCAAAGTGTTCTTTGTTTTGCGCCTTAATTTATTCCTTACATAAAGTTCCTTGTTAGCATGAAATGTCATCCCATTTAAATGATGTGTTGAAAGTAGCCTCTTTTAAGGGGCTACTTTAAACACCATGAACATAACTCATTTAGAACAAGTAGCATGGCAGTCACAGTACATTATAACGCCAGCCATAGTTACCACAACCAATAACAAGCTACAACACGGAGGACGGATGGGAACACAAACTGCATATCTGTGAAGGGAAAACATGTTTATTGTACCCCCGGTTCACGGAAATCGCCAAGCGCCTAGAAAGTCCCCACACGTCTTTCGCAAAAGGCAGCTAGGGCATTTTAAACGTCAGAAATGCAAAGAATTTTGCGAAACATTTTAACTTGGAATTCTGTTATTCTGATTTTTCAGCCGTTTACACATTCTGCCTTGACGAATGTAGATGCGCACGGCCACACGCCCAGCTATATCACATAATAGTCTACAGATGTCGGTTTACTATTTAGCGGTCCAGGATTCGATATGTTGAACCTTCGTGAGATACGCCTAGTCATAATAATTGGGTTTGCTTGTTTGAAACTGCTGTGTGCATCACACAATGACCGATTTATGAATGCAACCTTCCTATACACAACTGAAATCTAAATAAATTACAAAATAAATAAACTAGTAAATAAATTTTCCATTTTTATCAATAATTGTAATAATATTTTTATCCACTGAAATTGCCCTTTTTTTACATTGCCACCAGTGAATCCCCATCCATTTATGGACTAATGCGATTAGTTTTGTCATTCGAGATGTTGTCACCAGTAGATGAAAATGGAAATCGTTACCTTGTTGACCTTGACCTTGACCTTGTGGCCATTCAAAGTGGCGCTGCGTTAAATTGCCCCAGATGGAGATTCAAAGATCACTTATAAAGTGGAATATTACATTAAAACGAATTAAAGACCTCAGTGTATTCTATATTGCTTTTGGTCAAAAGGTTTATTTTCAGAATGCTGCAATAATTCTAATTTAAACGTTTCTTGGTTTCTGAATAAGCATGGTAGCCTGCTGAACAAATAATTAGACTTTAGGCCTACATTCGCATGAACTCGATGATGTCTTCCCGTAATGCTAAATACGTCGGAAATAGGAAACGCGCTCGACACCGCAAACGGCGCGTTGCATTTTGGGATCGGAGTATCGGGCAAAAAAAGCGGCATTGTTCCGAAGGTGTCTGCTGAAATTTGTCTTTTCCGAGCCGTTCCCTCATCCGTTGGACGCAGTTACGCCGCGTGACGTCACAACCGTGACGCCGCTTCTTCTGTACGCGTTCAGTTCTCACAGCCGCATAGATGAAAGACGAGCTAATGGATTCCAGCAATAGGGAATTATTTCCGACGGACATCGTCGGGAAAACCAACCTGGTGAGTAGGCCTCCACCGGTTGGAACCGCGTGTAAACCCCTAGAGAGAGAGAGAACAATTATAGAATTTACATTAGGAACAGATAAACACTAGAATAGCTAATAGGTGTGTCGCTATATATTCCACAAAGCCAACATTAATTTATCCTCGCCAGTCAGATACGTCCGCCAGCCCTTCCAGCTTCAGTCACGGCAAAAAGCATTACAAATGCGCGTATTTTTCGGGCATCAACATACTGGAACTCGCCATCAGACAAAATAACCTGCTTTACAAAACCACGACATTTTAAACCAGCTGCAACACGTTCTGTATGGCGGAAACACGTCAATCGCCCCATTCTATGTGGTATTTGTGAAACATAATGTTAGTCAATATTCAACTCTTTCGTAGGATTCCTCAACACCATCACTTCACAAGGCCACACTAATTCCACTGAGTTTTGTAATTTTATCAATATTAATACACGCACGCACGCACGCTCGCACGCATGCATGCCCATGCAGGGTAATTGTTTTTATATAGCACATCTTGTCATTAGAACACCCCCCTGTCATTACTGTATACAAGGAAACGAAATAAATCGGACCACTGTCCATGGTTGAACTGAGGCAACTCGGGCCACTGTCCACGGTTGACCTGAGGCAACTCGGACCACTGTCCACGGTTGAACTGAGGAACTCGGACCACTGTCCAAGGTTGAACTGAGGCAACTCAGACCACTGTCCACGGTTGAACTGAGGCAACTCGGACCACTGTCCACGGTTGAACTGAGGCAACTCGGACCACTGTCCACGGTTGAACTGAGGCAACTCGGACCACTGTCCACGGTTGAACTGAGGCAACTCGGGCCACTGTCCATTGTTGAACTGAGGCAACTCGGACCACTGCCCATGTTTGAACTGAAACAACTCGGACCGATGTCCGCGGTTGAACTCAGGCAACTCGGACCAATGTCAGCGGTTGAACCGAGGCAACTCGGGCCACTGTCCACGGTTGAACTGAGGCAACTCGGACCACTGTCCACGGTTGAACTGAAACAACTCGGACCACTGTCCAAGGTTGAACTTAGGCAACTCAGACCACTGTCCACGGTTGAACTGAGGCAACTCGGACCACTGTCCACGGTTGAACTGAGGCAACTCGGACCACTGTCCACGGTTGAACTGAAACAACTCGGACCATTGTCCAAGGTTGAACTTAGGCAACTCGGACCACTGTCCACGGTTGAACTGAGGCAACTCGGACCACTGTCCACGGTTGAACTGAGGCAACTCGGGCCACTGTCCATTGTTGAACTGATGCAACTCGGACCACTGCCCATGTTTGAACTGAGGCAACTCGGACCACTGTCCATGGTTGAACTGAGGCAACTAGGACCAATTTCCACGGTTGAACTAAGGCAACTAGGACCAAGTGTTTTTCCGGGGGTGGTTGGAGTTTTCGGGTGGGGAGAATTTAATGTTGCACCGGCTTTATGTGTGAACAACGATGTTTTATGAATGTATAATTTCCGGGGCGGGGGTTCCACGCTATAATTGGTCATATATATTGTCGAGTGCGCATCGCCCCTTGCAGCAGGAACGCACGGATGAAACGAGCCAGGATCTGACATTTCTTCACACCATCGGTGGCTATGCGCCCGACCCATTCTGGTTGGTGTTCAGCCCCATCGTTCTCTTCATTTTCGAGGCTGTCGTCATTTCGACAGTCGTACTCGTCATGCAATCTCGCAGAGGTACGTACGTTGATCACCCTTCGTTGTGAAGAACTCCTAAAAGAATGTGACTTAACAACCATAGAGACAAGGAGGTTATGAGAAGACCAAATTAAAGTGTTTCAGATGTTGAATCGGTATGAAAACATTTATAAAAATATTTGAGAGGACATGAAATAACATTGGTGAAGGATCAAGGTAGATTGATATTATAAAGTATTCATTATCACGAAGGACAATTATTGAAAGGAACATATTATGTACAGATTGTGTAAATGCTAGCATGTGTTTTTAAACAAAGTTGAAAAACATCTCAGTAGGGCGAGTTACTCATTGATGAACATTTTTGGATTCTCGATTAGCCAATATCTTCCTTGTTCGCTTGCCACCGGTGTCCTTTCTTCGGATGGCAATCGTGTTAAATCTTGTCAATCTTGTAAAAAAAAATTACCCGTGAAGCAAACCAAAGGCTACCTAACGAGCTGAACGATTTTCATTAATTCATTAAACGGCTTAGTCCGTGGCCCAGGTATACCCAGGTCCCCCTTAGGGAATGTTCAAGACAATATTTTGTGATGACCTTATATAATAGCAATTTTAAATCTAGTTGCCACTTGGCAATTGCTGCGCGTTTGACAGTGTCTGGAAGTATGACCAAAGAGCTGAAAAAAGTAACATGGGGGTAGTGATAGATATGTCTGCATAATACTTTAAACATCATAGCAAACCATCTGTGTATGCTGGTTTGCCACACATACAGCAAACAAACTTCTGCAGGTCGGCCTGATTACCTAACGCCGTATGTCTCGCCAGGTATTCCGAAAACATCCACAAACACAACACAGGATGCTTTGCCAAAGTCCTTGTTGCTGCAATTTTCCCCTCGCGAATGAATGCACTGGTAGAGTCGCACCCAGAAAATGCATGTACTAGTGGCCTCTTGTTCTGCTTGAAGCACCTCTAAGTAACCTCCCCCCTGTGCTTCTAATTTAAACAATGTTTACTACCAAAAAATATCTGTTATGCTACCCATGCTACTATCTACTACTTCGGAGAGTTCATCCGCAAATACTGCTGCCCCCTTTCCACTTTGATGAGGCCCATCCTTATCAGCCCTCCCAACACAACTTCCCCACAAATCCACAAATCCAACTTCCTCTTCCCTACAAAACTTCATAGCTACATAGCATGTTAATTGCCATCACCCGGCAATTTCTACATCACTGAACCTTCCTTCCTATTACTGGTAAAATCCCTAACAGTATTACCTGCTCAACTCGCGTCTGCTTTAGTGTTCTTACCAACTGCCTGTATTTCCTAACTATGGCAGTTGTACCCTCCCTCTCTACGTTATTTGTCACTACTTGTACTAAAACAGATCCACCGTTGCCCGAACCCACGATGTTTTCTACCCTATCAGTTATCGCCTCTATTTTGGTCCCAGGAAAGCAAACCACCACGTCATCTCCCTTGTTTAAAACTTTGTCTGTCTTCCTAACTACCGAGTTCCCCACAAACGCCCTCACTTTCTTCCTCATCCCCTCTATCACTACCTCATAACAGCTCCGTTTGAACCCTTCCATCACATTCTATCCTGCAACCTTGTCACCTGGCAGACTGCTATCAATTTCCCTCTCATCCTGTCACGTTTCCCTCCCGTTTCCTGGCTAACTTGCGCTCCCGTCGCCTTCCCTCCTGACACCTTCCCTCCCGTCTCCTATCGTCTTCACCCTAGTCTCCTTCGCTCCTGTCTCCCCCACTCCCCTCTCCTTCGTTCCAGTTGTCGTCCCTCCCGTTTCTTTCCTTCCCGTCTCCTTTCGTCTTGTCTCCTTACGTCCTGTCTCCCTACGACCTGTCACCTTACCTCCTCTCAGCCTCCTCCCAGGCTGAGGTGAGCTATTCCTAGTTTTAATTTGATTGCTACATTAGCCTTGGATAAGATTGTTTTGGTGTTCAAAAGAACACTTTAGGCTGGGTTATTTAGGATTTAATTTAATATTGATAATAATATATTTGATAACTATGTATTTTCTACTAAGCACGCATAGGCCAAAATATGCCTGCCACCTAGCGAATATGGAGAACACTGTGTAAACAAATCAATGAACTTAGTGTATACCAACGTACGCTAAGATCCTGCTGTTAATTCCTTTTTTTTCGAAAACGTTTGCTACAACCCTGTCAGATATTACATTGTGTATGTAATTTATGTAAATTTATCGCTTTATCTCATATATATTCAACAATGTAAACGATAGTTTGATACACCAGTTTAATTCATGACCTGTAAACAAATTCCCTTTATCAATCGAATCCGGGAAAATACTGCCTCTGTAACAAAAAAGGTTTCTTAATATATGTCTATAAGAAGTTTGTGTATAATATATGTGTAATAGTAATACTTATTCTAACCAATATTTCGCTCTTTCTGACTATTCACTATGCTATCTCAATTTTCGAATGGTAAACAGCCCTATTATGATGCTCGCTGACTTCCCTACCGGAGGCGAGTTTTTTTTTAGCAGGTAGGTTGAGCCAATGTGAACCAATGCGGTGTTCAGATTTCATCACGTGATGCATACACTATGAAGAATCTTTACACGTAGTTTGGTACAGCAGCTTGCACCAACACGTGCACGTGTTTACTAACAAATGTTATGGAAAGATGGCGTTTGTTGGGCGTTGTTGGGGTGATTAATGACCAACATCAGGTACACGTTTCGCGCATGGTATGTATACCACTCGTGTAAAGATCCTCCATAATGTGGGCATCACGTGTTGAAGTCTGAGTACCGTTGGTTCACATCCGCCCATCAATCTACCTGCTCCAACAAAACACGCCTGCCGCAGTCCGGAACTAACTTACGCTAAAATATTGCCTCTGACTAATTATCAGCAAAAACTGTTTCCTAATATATGTCTGCCATACGTTTATGTATAATATATATGCAATAGTAATACTTATTCTAGTCGATATTCCACGCTTTTCTGTCTACCTACCCCCGTCCTTACTTTCTATCGTTCTATCCCTACCCTCGTCTTTACTTTCTATCGTTCTATCCCTACTCCCGTCCTTACTTTCTATCGTTCTATCCCTACCCCCGTCCTTACTTTCTATCGTTCTATCCCTACCCCCGTCTTTACTTTCTATTGTTCTACCCCTACCCCCGTTCTTACTTTCTATCGTTCTATCCCTACTCCCGTTCTTACTTTCTATCGTTCTATCCCTACCCCCGTCCTTACTTTCTATCGTTCTATCCCTACCCCGTCCTTACTTTCTATCGTTCTATCCCTACCCCCGTCCTTACTTTCTGTCGTTCTATCCCTACCCCCGTCCTTACTTTCTATCGTTCTGTCCCTACCCCCGTCCTTACTTTCTATCGTTCTATCCCTACCCCCGTCCTTACTTTCTACCGTTCTAAACCTACCCCAGTCTTTACTTTCTACCGTTCTATCCCTACCCCCGTCCTTACTTTCTATCGTTCTATCCCTACCCTCGTCCTTACTTTCAAGCTTTGTGTATGTTATAAGCTTCTTTAAAAAACATTGTGGCGTAAATTTCCTAGGAGGAGGGTTTCTCCTATTTGGCTCATACACTGGTTGTTTTACGGGACGTTGCGACAGAATTTATTAGCATTTAAAACATATCGGTTGATTAAAAATGACGTCCATACAAAACGTTGGTTCTAATCTAGACGACGAACGCCTTATGCGCGTTCCTGGCATATGGGCACAACTAATGTATCTAGTTCGTTCAAAGGGATTGTACAACGATTTTAATTGGTTAACTAATACGGAGCTAATTCGGTATTTGCGATAATGTGAGTGTTTTTTATTTGTCTACCCATTATGACCGTCGGTTGACCTGCCTTCGTCGCCAGGTACCGAGAGACGGAAAAAGATCTTCGTCCGCTGGTGTCCACCGACCACGAGTTCCGCACAGACTGACGCCATGAAGCTGGACAAATATTGGAAAAAGAAAACCCTACAGCACACGAGATATTTAAAAATGGTTAGTTCAGCATCTACATGTCTTATGACTTATAATCCCTAACAATGATATGCAAGTACGACATCATATTTTAGTACCATTAGTTTGAAAAGCCGGTGGTAATGTAGTCGTAGGATAGATACGTAATCAAATGGGTGAATCGAGGAAATAATGTTCGCATGAGTTCTAAAAACGCGAATATTAATTCCCCAATTCACCTATTTGATTATTCATTTGTACTACGGCTACATTACTACCGCCTGTTGCCTGTTCTGGGCCTATCGTATTGGTAGCTAGCAAGTTATAAAGAGTGACACTACAAGAAAATGCTCTCTTCAGGACAAAACTGAGTTGGTATGATTATGATCCCAACACATTTTGGTCAATAGGTTAGCATGTGTCTCATATCGTTCATCCGCTCCGCCGCTGGCCAATATCAACTAAAACATCCAGTGCAGTCGTAAGATATTCCAGTTAGCCTGTTGTGTAGTTATAAGATACATTTTGTACATACTGTTTGTGACATCAGTCTTTGTGTCGCCTTTGCGAAAACACTCCTTGCGTGTGTCCTTCTATTGGAGTAGGCCTTACACTCATAAAGTACGTCACGTTATGTCGGGCGTTCTGGAGACCCACCATTTGTAAACATTCATAGTATATATACCCAACCCCCACAACAATCCCTCATCCCTTCAACGCCTATGCCTAGACGACAGTTACTCTGAGTCATGTTCACTGCCCGGTAAAACGGTTTTGGTTTTAGCATTACGTACCTATCTGGCCACCAGTGTGCAGACACTCCGCCTCCGAGAGTGATGTCTTTACGGATGCCATCCAAAGTTGATTGCTGCCCCACGATAAAGTGTCGCAAAGAAAACGACCACATGAAAACGTGACGGCAAATATATGTTTATTTACAGATTTACAAAGTGTTCCCGCCGATTGGGCCAGGAAAGAGACACAATCTACATCCCAGTTTGTCAAACAAGCAAGAGGAGAGGACGAACGAGGTACTTCCTAGTGACATAAGTAAATTACACTAATGCTGCTCAATTCACCGCGACCTCTGAGGGGGTGTGGAAGGAAGTGCCAAGTGGGAGGTTAACCTAAAAAAATAGGAGGAATGTGGAAAGTGGGATTGGATGGGGGGTTGACTCTCAACAGTGGTGGGAGTTTGGCACCACACACAGGTGGGAGATGGGAAATTGGCTCTCCCACCCCCCCAAAAAAAACAGGTGGAAGATGGGATGTTGTCCCCACACCAAAAAAGGTAGGAGATGGGTGGCTGAGACGCCTGCCGCACTCCCCACTTCTGCTGCCAGTGTGTCGTAAAGTGTGGTTGTGTAAATAATTATGATGAAATATCGGCTCTCAATAATCCAATGGTTTCCTTGTCCAGATGCCACATGGAACTTGATGCTGTGGATTGCAATGTTGTTAACCGATTTCTTGTAAGGAGGCTAGAAGTTGCGCCAGAATAGTTAGCGTCTAATTACTGGGCGCATTGAACATTTATTGATTCACCTACGCGTCTCTAAGGAATAATCCGTCCAGTAAAGGCAGAGTACATGGATAAGTCTTTGCGTCGTCGTTATTGAGTACCAGCTTCTTCATCCAGGAAATTAACGCCAATTCAATCAGCTTACCACGGAAATCTAATCAACTCGTATTATAAAACCAGACGAGATATCTAACACAAAGGATGTTATAATAATGTTTATTGTCACAAATGACATACGTCCATGTACATACAATCAATCAGCCGATCAACTACTCCATACATTTAAGACAGTTGAAAAGAAACAAATTGCTTATGTTTCCTTTTTCAATTATTAATTAAATAGATTATGCGCCACGATGTCTACTCTTTATTAAAAAAATAATAATAAATCAATAAATTAATTTTTTTTTAATCAATAAGTAGGATTATTCACATGTGAATTATAGTAGACCAGTGTACAGCAGCTACTGTTGGAATATTAACTTTGCTGTACACATTGAAAATACAATACTAAGTAAACCAATAGTTATTCACAAGTGATTTCTAATACTAGTATACCACATTTGTCTAATCAATAACTTGTTTGTAATAAAATATGATAAAAAGGTTACCACAAATAAGTCATTCATGTATAATAATACATAGGGCTATTATAGTAAATTATACTGGTATATCACAATTGACTAGAGTAAACTTGTTCGTAGGTTCCCCAGATGTGATGTTTCACTTTCTTTTTAAATATACAAATAGACGTACACTCATCAAAGTGGTTCGTTGTAACAATAGTATTCCATAATTTGGGACCAACATATGCCAATGTATTTTGTCTGGTGTTGGTTTTACCGTATGGTATTTTATAAGTTATTTCTTGTCTCATTTTATAACTGTGTAACATGATATGATGTGTAAGCATGTCATTAAATATATTTGGTAACATACCCCTATTATGTTTATACATTAGCACGCAGCTTATATATTTATTTAGTTGATAAATGTTCATAATTTGATATGTCTTAAATAAAAACTGTGTGTGGTTTCTAAATCCAACTAATTATACGTATTATTCTTTTCTGCAATATATGAATTTTAGATAAATATATTGTTGAGGCTCTTCCCCATACTATGTTACAATAAGTAATATATGAGTAAATAAATGTATAATATAGGTTAACCAATGTCTTCTCGTTCAGTTTGCTCTTTACCTTTTTGATAATGCCTGTGCTCTTAGACATTTTATTACAAATGTACTTTATATGATCACTCCAATTGATTTTATTATCTATTATCACTCCCAGAAATTGCGTATGATTAACAGTGTATATTTCTATTCCATCTATGTATATGTCATTACGTCTGTTTCTTACACTGGGATTATTACTAAAGGTCATTGTACATGTTTTTTTTATATTCAGTGAGAGTTTATTAGTTTTAAGCCAAAAGGACAGTTTTTTCATTTCAGTATTTAAATCTTTTTCCATTTTTTTAGCTAAATCATTACCTAAATCATTTATATATATATATATATATATATATATATATATATATATATATATATATATATATATATATATATATATATATATATATATATATATATATATAAGGAATAGTAACAGTCCTAATATTGACCCTTGTGGTATTTCCACATGTTATATTTTAAAGAACAGAATTGATTCCATTATATTTTACTGTTTGTTGTTTTCCAAACAAATAACTTTTAATTAAACCACTGGAGCGCTATACCTCTGATTCCATAATGATCTAGTTTTCTTAGTAGGATATCATGGTTAACAGTATCAAATGTTATAGCAAAATATAAAAATAGTCCAATTACATGTCATTTTGTCAATTAGTATTTTAAAGCCATATACGTTGAATATCCTTTTTTTAAATCCAAACTGGGAATTTGACAAAATATTGTGTTTAACAATATATTTATTTAATTTATTATATATTAATCTTTCAAAAATCTTTGAAAATACTAGTAATATAGAAATAGGTCTATAGTTTTTAATTAGTGTAGCATCACCTTTATTAAAAATGGGCACTACGTTAGCTATTTTTAGTTCATCTGGTACATGTCCTTTATGAAATGATAAATTTATAATGTAACATAATGGCCCAATCATACCAAAGTGAGTTTGTTTGACGATATTTGGTTTTATGCCATCCCAGCCAGAACTACAATTTTTTTCTCTATAATTATCCGTTTCTCACCTGTGGTTGCAGGTGCTAAAAACATAGAGTTTTTATATATTCCATCAAGATGATCGTCAGGCTTTTCTGTGACGAATGGTATTTCATTAGCTAATTCTGATCCAACGGTCGTGAAATACTCATTAAATTTATCAGCTATTAGTTGCTTGTTTTGTGTTAATTTACCATTGACTAAGAACTCTTGGCTACGTGAAAATAAAAAAAGTTCTCTTGCTTATGATTTCCCTTATCACATGCCAAGCTTTTTACAAGTTGCTCTTGTGCTTATCAAACTCCTTCTGATAGTGATAGTTTTCTGCTATATTAATAACTTGCCTTAATTTTTTTTTGTCTTTTATAATTGATTTAATTAAACGCTGTTGGTTTTCTCAAGAAAAACATATATAGCTGAAGGTTTGTTTTACTAAAATTCCTAAACCCTTTGGTGATCCATACTCTATGTTTCCCTTTTCTTACCTTTTTCTTAGCTTGGGGGAACGATTTATCATATGCCAGTGAGATTTTCTTTAGAAGTGGGGGATCTTCAGATGCATAAACATCATTCCAACATTTTGTATCTATAATACTTTTGAATAAAGCAATGGTTTGATCATTTTATATTCTGGTCATCGTTACATCATCTTTTATATCATTATTTAGCTTAGTTAGTCGAAATATTGGTAAGTGATCAGAAATGTCTGTATAAAATATTCCATGCAGTTGGTTATATTCACCAAGTATATCATTACTATATATATTGTCTATTAATGTGGCTGTAGTTGGTGTTATTCTAGTGGGCTTAGTAAATTGAAGTATTAGTGAATTTGAAAACATTGTATCTACATAGTCATCAGTTTCCATATGGCGATCATAGTTTAGTAAATTAGTGTTAAAATCACCCATGATATAACACTGTTTATTTCCAATTTTTAATGTATGCATAACTTTAATGATTTGTTCTGTAAAAGCATTACTATTTGTATTTGGTGGTCTGTAAACTACACCAACCAATATTTTATTTTTGTGTCTCTTGAACTGAGACTTGATTTCAACAAAAAGACATTCCATGTGTTCAGTCATAATATCATAATATTAATGTCTAGCCTTTCTACGTAATCATATGATCTGTGTATATACATAGATATATGATCTCATAGATACTCCTCCTCTTCTGGAGGGTTTCGTAAGATGAATACTTCTGTATTCTGTTAATTCATAAATCTCTGAGGTTTCACGGTTTAACCATGTTTCACTTAAAGCAATTGTAGATCTAACAATGTTAGGTAGTTGCTCAGCTTGTCAATATTTTTTGGTATACTTCTAATATTCAAATGCATTAAGGAAAGTCCTCTAGTATAGTTGTCATTGCATTTTATGATTTCATTGATATCACGTTCAAGGTAGTATTTGGTAGTAAGTGCAGTGTTGCTTGTTGCAAGGAGATTGCAATCAGGATCTAAGTCTCCCATGCTAAGGTTACTGTTTTCATAGTCAAACTCATCATCTGGAGATGATGCAATTCTAGGTAAGTGACTCATTTAAGTTATTATTAACATAATACATACATACGTACGTACGTATGTATGTCACGCAACTTGTTGGTACAGGCCTTTCTGTACATGACAGTGCATCGTATATCATAATATACGTAATATTTTATATACAGTTATTTTTTAGCTATGTACAGTATTACAGTATTACAGTACTATACAGTATTTCATGCAAGTAGTTATTTGACCGTTTCAGTTGGTTTCCATTAGTGAATACGCTACTTATCATGCAGGTTTAGACGTTATTTCAAAGAAGACATGCTTACGTTTTACATGCGATGTAATCGAGATATCTAAGAACAGCTACAACTTAACATGATAATGACAACACCAGTAACTTTATCGTAGTTTATACATTTAAGAACGAGTCGACAAACCCTCTGGTGGAAAATCACTCATGCATGGCATGGTGAAGTCCGACAAATACATTAGAGGGTTATTGGGCAGGGAGCTCAGCTTCAGTCGCACCTGTTTTTGAGGCCAACGTCCCACCTCCTACCAATTTTTAGTGTCCACCTCCCACCAATCCCACCTCCCACCTATTTATAAGGCCAACCTCCCACCTCCCACTTTCGGCAACACTCCACATTAACGCTTAATGGGCAAGTTCAACCGATTGCATTACGGCAAAGTATGCGATAAGTTAAACATCATGGCTATTCGTTGAGTATTGGGGTACGTTGGGAACGAAACACTTACAGCTGAAACTGTCTATTCATAGTTATTTGTTATTTACTTACGTGTTTGCTGCTCACCCTATATATAGTTCTACTTGTCGGAGAAACATGCAAACAGTGGACGAATTGAGTGATGAATCACTCTTCAGAGGGCGTCACTGTGGCTTCTTTACCGGAAAATATTTGGCGTACGCTAGTATCTATTAATGGTTCAATAAGCAATAGCCGCCACTCGCTTGATCCCTTGATCCCTTCAGTTAAGTCAAAATCAGATACTTGCAATTAGCAGCAAAAAAAAACACAGCAACAACACTAGACGCACGCCCACACGCACGCACACACGCACGCACAAACACACACAACAACAACAACAACGGTAGCCTCATTTATGCTACATTCGTTCTCATGTTGCAATACTGTTACGTTTTGTAGGCAGCACCGTGTTAGCCTGTATTAGATTAACAAGACATGTTTGCTTTGCAGTTAAAAAGTCGAAGAGAACACATCCAGACTGGTGAGTGTTTGTTTCAACCCACACCATACAGGATTCGAAATGGGAATGTATATCTCTGTTCGCAACCTACCTGATGGAAAGTTAGCATATATCCAGGCAGCATTACGGCGAACTTGGCTTGTCGCGACACTAATTTCCTCAATCTATGCACCGTTCTGACTCCTTTGACCACGTAGAAATCAACTGTTCTTCAACTTGTGTCGGTACTTCACCAACAGAACATTTCTGTGGTGGTTCCGAATACTTAGGGTCGTACTTGCACTGTCCAACATATTATGTGACAAATTCTACCGAGCCAGGCATTTTTCAACATTAATATTAATAGCGTTGTTTCACGTTGTAGTAGTAATAATATGCTGTGTCATGCCAAATATGTGGCGCGGCAAAAGGCAATATTTTGCATACTGTAGGAATTAGCATAGCATTTTGCCTAAACGTTTTCCATATCTATGCAGCGCGTATTAGGAAGTTGAAAGGTACACACATCTTGCTTGAGTCAACTCCAGTTACATTTACTAGACAAGGATACGTATAACTATGCATATATAATATATACCATTGTTGTGCTATTTCACGCAAACGTGAAACATTGAATAGTTTATCGCAATGTTTGTTGTTTTCTCTTTTCAGAACTGGCCTCGTCGTTACAAGGTACATAACCGCCAAGAAGACACGTGAAATTGCCAATGTGTCAAACATGTGGCGCCCGAAATGTTAAATGCATTGTGTTTTTATATATGCTTATTTAACCACCGTCAAAAGTCACAAGTGCTGTTTAATATGGTTATTGCAAATTCACTAATATCTCTTGACGAACCCAAATATGGACACCACGCTACCATGCGAGCATTAATCAGGTAATGCCAATAACCAATCGTTATGGTACTCTCTTTCATTGCAGATGAACTCAGCGTTGCTGAAATTACGTTGAATGAGACAGAACGACGTGTAGATAATCTTCGGAAAGAACTGACGGCATTGAACTATAAGGTAACAACGTTACACGTAGTGCCGTGTGTCCGTGTTAACTCATAAACCACGCCAGTTTATGTTCCATCCAAAACAATGTACCGACGGAAAGGATTTGTTCTGGTTTGATAGTAAAGCATTTTGGTATTTCATGTAGTTATAACAACCAACAGACCTTGTTTCACCATCTACTAGAAAACCAACATACCAGCGCTACCCTTCAAACAACCGACATATCATACACCACCAGTACACTTGGTGCAACTCCCGCCACCTTGGCTAACTAACACACACTGCGTCAGCCATCAAAACGCCTTTGTGTACCTTGTGTCACCGACAAGTCAACACATTTACCACGTCCACCGACAGTCATATTCCTTGTTGAAACCCCCGCCACATCTTGTGACACACGGATACACGAGGAAACATTAAAACAAAACAACAACAGCATACACTGGACAATCTACAAAACAAAAACACGGAACGGGCCGTACAGACATTGCATTGAACGCACGATTCCATTTTTGCAGACGAATGAGCGAAAAGACGAATTACTAGAATTCAAGGTAATTAAATAATTACGCACATCTGGCTGGTAAAGGGATATTGTCATGAAACGTTCCTCATTCCAGGTATAGCTGTCCCCGTTCCACCTTTTCACATTGTGTGGATGCGTCTGTTTAGTATTGCGAACTCCAACATAGCTATACTTGTGTAGCATGTTAATATTGTTCTGGCGTCATATATATTATAATTTGTGAGAAAATTTCGTATCCCCCTAAAACACATATATGTTTTAAAGTATATTATTGTTGCTCTGTTATATCGTTATTCAGAGTTATATCGAATACATATGTATATACTTATGGCAACCATAGATACTGCTACTTAAATAATAATAGAACATCATGTTTTCTATAAACTGACATTGGTTAACCTATCTTGTAGTGTTGGTGGGAGTTGTCGCAGTCCAAATTCTCAGAGACGAAAAGTGAGGTGGCTGTTATGCGCCGGTTGCTGGTAAGTGACGCGAGAGTCTATCTTTGGGCTATTAATGTTGTCGCTTTTAAATATAATGATATCTGGGCGCAGTTACTGCTTACATCGTATTTAACAATTTACAAGTCAACTGGATGCAGAGACTTGGGTCTGAGACTGGTTTGTAATAATAGTGGTGGTAGTAGTAGTAGTGGTAATAGTAGTAATAGTAGTAGTAGTAGTAGTAGTTGTTGTTGTTGTAGTAGTAGAGTAGTAGTAGTAGTAGTAGTAGTATTAGTAGTAGTAGCAGTAGTAGTAGTAGTAGTAGTAGTAGTAGCAGTAGCAGTAGTAGTACTAGTACTAGTAGTAGTAGTAGTAGTAGCATAGTAGTAGTAGTAGTAGTAGTAGCATAGTAGTAGTAGTAGTAGTAGTAGTAGTAGTAGTAATAATATAGTAGTAGTAGTAGTAGTAGCATGAGTAGTAGTAGTAGTAGTAGTAGTACTAGTAGTAGTAGTGGTAGTAGTACAGTATTATTATTATTATTATTATTATTAGTAGTAGTAGTAGTAGTAGTATTAGTAGTAGTAGTAGTAGTAGTAGTAGTATAGTAGTAGTAGTAGTATAGTAGTAGTAATAGAAGTAGCAGTAGTAGTTGTGTAGTAGTAGTAGTAATTGTAGTAGTAGTAGTAGTAGTAGTAGTATGAGTAGTAGTAGTAGTAGTAGTAGTAGTAGTAGTAGTAGTAGTAGTATAGTAGTAGTAGTATAGTAGCAGTAGTATTAGTAATAGTAGTAGTAGTAGTAGTAGTAGTCGTCGTAGTCGTAGTAGTCATAGTCGTAGTCGTAGTCGTCGTCGTTGTCGTCGTAATTTTGACCAACAGCTATTTTCAATTCTGCTTTAGCGATGATGCAGCTAAACTCTCAGGATGTTCACCGAACACACGTGAATGAGATCGTCCATCACACACATGCCATGTAGCTGGTGTTCTGTTTCTTGTGCAGCAGACGAGCAGCTAGCTTCGGTGGACGTGCAGGGTGTACTCAATAGAGTCGGCCGATCGAGACAACACGCGGCTCTCCCGCTCGGGGAACGCTAGCCGCATTGACGCCGCGTTGATACCATGCTACCGCAGCGAGGGCCGTGGGGACGCGTGGGTGGGAAGGTTGACGGGTGGACAGACGAGACGAGGAGAGCAGTAGTCTTAGTTTCGTTTCAATCGACAATGCTATTTTGCTTGTTCGTATTGTATCTTAGTGAAACTAGTACAAACGTCAGGTGCAGGACTCAGTGGCGTTTTATTTACAAAGGGAGTCTTTTATTGAGTTGGCACGGACAGTGGGCCTTGTTGAACGCCGCGTTATGGTGCATGATATTCTGTCTCTTAAGAAGTTGTGACGTCGTATTCTGTTCATTTAGGAGACGACGATTCTTAGCCTCTCAACGACGGGGATACGGATGTTTCCAACGTGTTCGATGGGAGAACAGTTAGACGTCACCAGTTGAAATTAACACTTTGCAATAAGTCTCTCTTTTAATATATCATTAGTTTAATCACACTTCCGAACAATCCATATTGTTATATGAGTTTGCACAACAGTGTGTATGTGTAGATATATGTCATCGGTTTGTTGTCTTCTGAGGCACATTTCAATAAATGGTTTTCCCACTTGCGTCGTCTTTTCTGTGTGTATAGTGCGAATATCATGACCCTTTATAGTTGCCCGGTGAATTTTTATGTTGGCCCTAAAATTTAAATGTTGAACCAGCTGTGAGATCAACAACTGTCATATGCGTGAACACATTTTGTTGTTGTTGTTGGTGGTGGTGGTGGTGTTGTTGTTGGGGGAAGCTGTTGATTCCGTATGTGCGAGGGAATGAATGTATGTAACCAATAAAACCATATCCCCGGCTATGAACAGGGTTATGCATTTTACAAAGAAACTGTCCTTTTACAATGTGTCCATAATTGCGTTGAATTAACCGGCATACACAACTGAGAGTCTACGTTTACACTTCCTCTTTGTTGCAATAATTGGTTGCACATTGCGTTTCCATCAGTCTAAGGATTAAAAATCTTCTTTGGCCAAATTCATCTGATCCATCCTATCTAACGTCCACATATTAATACACTAACTTTCGGGTCAGTCTGGCAGTATCTCCTCCCAGGTGTCGAGGTTCACTCGTCTCTTTTTATGTTCCTTCGCCTTCTTGGACCATCGGCCTCTGATCTGGCGATATATTTAAGAAACCACAAAGGTAACTGCATAGTTATTTACTGGCGTGGTTGTTGCTCGACGCTTTTCTACCTGTCGGAGAAAGATGGAAACAGTGGACGAATGAGTAATGAGCCACTCTCAAGAGGGCGTCACTGTGGCTTCTTTACCAGACAATATCCTATTTTAAGGCAACTTGGAAAACACCTGCATGCCGTAATTGACCGGATTTAAGCTAGTACTGAATTATGTGCACACTACTAATTGTGTTACTATGTGGGTTTGTGTCAAACTAATTTCTTTCCCACGATGTGACCCACAAGTGGAACCTTTCATGCATGCATGAATGCAATCTGATTACTAAGTGAATGGAGACTACCCGGAGTAACCCGTGGTTCTTTTGATGCATGATATAACACTAACAGCCAAGGTGGAAAAAGTACAATACGCAATTCACGCGTAACTTTTGCTGAGCGCGTAAGCAATCGTGTTCGATTTTTGTTAATAGTTAGATCAGCCGATTTTTGCGTTTCGATGCTAGCGTTGTGATTTATGTTTAATATCAGTAAACGTTATTGTTGGAAAGCAATTTTTGTCCGACTGTCTAATTTGAAGTACAAGTTGTACTTCCGCCTACAATCGATCCCGCGATGCACTGCGTTTATACACGGACGCCGTCTAGCGATCAAAGACACGACATTCCCTTTTCAACAATTGTGCCCATTGTGACCACTGATATTGCCCTCTTCAGGTGTTGCCGCACCTGTGGACAATCGCTAAGATGCCCTGCGTTGAAGACTGTTTTTTGTGTAGACGTACATTTTCAGGCATTTGTGTCACCGTAGGTAATATTATCTTTGTTCACTGTTGCATTGTAGTCGAATTTTAGTTTGTTTCAACATATTAATGCGACAACTCTATCTGAACACCGATGTATGGCTGGTTCATTCTGTTATACTAGTTTGTCTCAGTTGACCCCTCGTCTACGGCCGTTGTCACTAAAGCCTTCCCTCGGACCGGTTTTACCTGTTCAAGTCCGATCGAACTGTCGGGATTAATTTCCGCACGTGAAGTAACCGGGTCTGATTTCATACGTCAGTATGCATTAGTGAAGCTTCTACGTAATAAGCTGATTAGCCTATCCACTATCGCCCCCCGTTATCGGATTCTCTGTTCGGAACTAGTAATATGCATTAATTTCCGACTGCCTGCTCTCATTGTACATTCACTTCGTACAGCACGTCTGACGAAGGTCGGGATACCGCAATTTGAAAGGAGTCGTCGGAAAGGTTTCCAATGCATAATGGCCTCGCAATGTGAAGACGGAATTTACTGATGGAAACTGCGGATGATCATTCTTTTGTACATATTTTTCAAAAACATGTATTGTCCATTTGTTTCTTGGTAGCTGGATTTCTATGATGTCAAGTTAAAATACGTTTTATTTAGTCCAGGAAGTGTATAATTGTACATTACGTGACAACTGTTCGGGGCTAAAATTTCTGTATTACGAATCATCTTAAAACATATATCATATTCAGCTATTCTATTCACGTATTTAGATGTCATGCCAAAGCTATAGAAAGAAACCGCATTTATCATTATTTTATCGTATTTTTTGGATGCAAATGGAAACAAACTAAAAAAGAAACAAAGGTAAAACATATTTAGGTAGAAAAGAGGAACGCGTTGTGGTAGAAAAACATTTTAATAACAACCCGCCAATGTTTCAATATAATTACAATAATATTATGTGTTATCGCTATATCGAAGTTGTGTTATGATTGAACAAATACTTTATCTGAATTTGACATATGGGCGTTTTAAAGGTGAAGGGTACACAAAAAGTCCCACGCGGTCTAAACATTCAGTGTGCTCCAATTGTGTAGTTCATGTAATTTCCCAACAGTATTGGGCAAAGATTTGCGTTAACGACAAATGACACGCATCAGTTTATAATGACCACATGTTGAAGACGTATGTACTTAGACAAATTGGCTTTTTGGCTTGGACGTGGTATGCATAATATATTTTTAAAAATTGTAACATTTAGCTCACTGATTGATGAGCGCATTGGCAAAATATGTTGTTATTACTGGATTACTTGATTCGTGCTATTGCAGTGCAGGTTTTAATATGAACATAAACTGATGTGGGGCTAAGTGATATGTCATAAATTGCATTCTGTGCAGATATTCGGTAACAAATAGTTGATGTATCTTCGTGTAATTTGGCAGATAGTTGCCTTACCATAGCCACTGAATACTCAGTGTGCTCTTTACGACGTCTGCGTGAACACGCTCCTAATCTTGGCAGTCGATACTTACAACCGTAGTTAGTTATGTTTCAATATGTAACGAGCCTTGAACCACCCCATGTTTGTACACAGTTAAATACAACCACCCCATGTGTGTACACAGTTAAAGACAACCACCCCATGTTTGTACACATTTAAAGACAACCACCCCATGTTTGTACACATTTAAAGACAACCAGCCCATAATATTACAAAGCCATTTTAAAATAAAATTACAATTACCTTTCGTCCACCTTTTAAAAATATGTCAGCACAATTCCGAAGGACAATTTGATGAACGACGCAGCACGCTACGGATATTAATACGCTCAAGGAAATGTGCTGTAGTTTATCATCGATTACTTCTGGCTTGTGACAACCTTTCTGTTACCGCGGGGTGTTCAGTTGGCTGTGATCCGCCAGAACGCTAGTATTGGATATTTAACAACTGTGCACATTCGTATCCGCAGTGCTGCTGCCACCCGTCGCTGGTTGAAACCCGGACATCACGCCAACGCTGTCGGTTGAGATTTTCCAACACACGAATGCTAAACGAGGATTGCTATTTCGCGTTGCTGGTGTCGTCAGTTGCACAGGATTGCCAGAAGTATGTAGAAACGGCGGTTGGAGACGGCAGGTGTGAAGACGTGGGCTCCAGCAGTGCTGCGTTCAGCAAGCTACTCGTAACGGGAACGTTTGCCTGGTAGGGACATTGACTACACTGACATGCAAAGTATGTATTAGGCGCTTGACCACACATGTATGCAGTAGTGCCGCGTTACAGAGAACAATTGGTTTATACAGCAGACTATCACCGAGTTTACCATCACCTTCCGATGGCATTTAGATCGTTAGCAAAAATCACACACTAAAATGTAACATAAACATGTGCTATTGACAATTATATCGCAGTTTTAGATGCAGAATGCCAGATATATTCGTGGTGTAAGCAACGTTATGAATAAACGCTGTACAGCGTACACCAAAACGGGTTGGCTCCACAGAACGGTCTCGGAGCAAGCTTCAAGACATATAATATATTGTCTTTAACGTAATTGCAGAGGGGATATATTATATGTTGTGCATTAACGTACCACGGTCACCATAAGACAATGCTGCAAGCGATAGCGATATAAATCCACAAACTCTAACCAACAGGCCTACATAGTCGATATATGATGACATAGCTATAGTTCGGAAGCGTTATATAGCAACCAACGAGTTTCTGGCGTTCGTAAGCCAGCTTATGCGTATATATTTCGGTGTAGGAAACTCCCCCCATGCAAAACACTACGCTAGTAGTTTGAACATAAGGATTCATTGTATCGTTCAAATCACTCTACAGTGTTTTGAAAATCGGTCGATATTCAGTTTTGAACTTGGGCACTGTACGTAGTGTTTTGAACCTAGGTTGAAAGCACTACCGTAATGCAATGTTTAGGAGGGTGAGTGTTTGAACTTATTACACCGGCAATGAACATAGTCACAATAATAGTATCCATTTAAATCCAGCAATGTCGCGAAGGTTCTGCAGTGGACCTCTCTGTCTACTCACGAGCTCGATCCTCGCGATGCTTCGCGTCACGTACGGAGACACGTTCAACCTCGGCATCCTGTTACCCTACACGGGCAATCAGCAGATGCGGACGGCTGCAGGAGCGATACAGCTCGGCATCGACCACGCAAACAGAGACAAGACGCTGACGGAACTACGGAAGGGAGGACATAAGCTGCGTTTTACTTGGAGGGACACCGCCTGTGACACGAAGAAGGGTCTCTTGGCAGTGGTGGACTTGTGGGCTAATAAGAACGGAGATCATCGCCCGATTGACGCGTTCATAGGTTCGTAATTGGTCAAGTTAGTCGATCATCTAACATTCAGTTGCTTAATAGGTTAACATAGAGTAGGATGAGGCAAAGCGTGCCCCCCTCTATTTCGGCAAATCTAATTATTAGTGCCGTTACCTCCAGATAAACCGATGCAACATGATAGGTTATACCAATTTATTTATTTATTTTTTTGCCATATTATTATAACAAATTGAACAGCTTTAACCTATCCCACAGCATAAGTAATTTAACTAATCCAAAATATGAACTAGCTATTTAGATGTCACTGTGTGGAGCAACGCGCACCCTCGGGTGGAACAAAGCGCACCCCTGTGTGGAGCAAAGCGCACCCCCTGCAAATACACTGTGGTGATTGTATCAAGTAATCCTTTTAATATATGCACTGCATTTTCACGAGTATGCTTTATTATGTAAACATTGACACATTGACAAATGTGCCACATTATTAACATATATGAAAGTGTGCGTTTCACGAAGTCGCAGGTGGTCAGTTCGTCCTACAAATTGGTGGGAGGTTGGAAGTTGGTGTCAGAAATAGGTGTGAAGTGGGAGGTTGGCCTAAAAGATTAGGGAGGTGGGGTTTTGAGCTGGGAGGTATTAACACAAATTATATAATAACATTACAAATTATATAAATAGCTTTACAATATAGCCTACGGCAGCAGTAGCATCGGGCCACGGATGTCCAAAATTATGCTTCGTCGTTCATCTTATAGATTGGTGCCCAGTCCTCCATATATGGCACAACTGTTATATGTATCAAATTCCATCTTGCGCGTTGTGTGCGAAGCGCATCTTGTAACGGATTCGGGAACAATTATTGGTTATCAGATAGGTTATTGGAGGTTCTTCATAATAATATATAACCTGTTAAAATGTTTTTATTTATTTGCCGTGTTAACTAAGTAGGTTATATAGATCGGCGGTGGGAAAACATACTTAATGTTTCATCAAAATAAATACAAAGCATACAATCCACGCATTATTGGGTGCGCTTTGCGCCACATGACGAAATTTGCGTCACGTGCAGGACTACCACTAAAATGCCTAGTTACAGTAGTTGTTCTTCTAGTAAGGTTCTGCGATTCAAGTATTATTTAGTTAAGATACGTGCATATGTAACTGCGTTAACGGTTTCCGACTTAGACGAAAATAAGTAGGCCAAATCGTGTTTGCCCCAAAGGGGTGCGCTTGGCCCCACCCTACTCTATTGGTGCCAATTCGATCAGCGGCGAGATTGTGTTTTAATTTGAGTCACGCAGTGCAATGAATGATTGATTTTACGGTTATAAAAACGAATGTGTCATGAGGACAAATCATGCAATTGCACGCATACATGAATAATCCCAATTATCGCCCGCGATGTGGATTCTTTGGTTATATTGTGTAATCCATCTGCGACATTTACATGAAAATATGGGCCGATCGCTGTTTTTCTCATACGTGCTTTGTTTGTTTGTATAACATCGGACCACGAACTATTTCTGAGGAAAATGTGTTCGGGACACGTTTAACAATGAAGTGCAATTATGTTTGTTGTCACATCTGTACGTAACGCTCCGTCTGTAGGATATACCTGTACTCCAAGGTGAAACGTAAACCGTAATCGTATCGAACACACGTCATATTAAATTACATTTATTACTCATCAGGCCTATTACCATGCGATTTATGAACGTATATTTGATATATCAGAAGGCAGCGGCACCCGTCCACGCCGCATATTTCTTTCTTAGGTCCCGGGTGCGACACGGTGTGTCTGCCGGCAGGTCTGCTGGCCTCTCGCTGGGGCATTCCAATGATCAGCTACGGCTGCGTCTCTGAAGAGCTCTCCAACAAGCTCATCTACTCGACCTTCGCCAGGACGCACGCCTCCTATGCGAACGTCGGGTCTTTTATCGGAGCACTAATGGCGCAATACGGCTGGCAACGGATTGATGTTATTGCATCGTGGAAGTCATTATGGCATCAGACGGCTACTCATATAGAGGTAGTGTGCGTGCGTGCGTGAGTTTTTGGTAGTAACACTGATTGTATTCAACCTCCATAAAATACACGAATGCATCAATTCTAATGTGGCAAACAACTGAATTTCACAGAAGCTTCCTGAAAACATTATGACGTAAATTCCCTAGGTGGTTAAAGGTTCCTCTATCTGGCCTGCTGACTGAAACGTGGAGTCTTTTCTTTAGGATAGTTCATGTATGATATCATGTCATAATGGATAAGATCTGAAATTATGTTGTAATAAGTGACATAAATAAATAATGGTCGTGCAAAATACGTTGGAAATGGCACGTGTCTCCATTTCGGTTGTCGCTGTTTTTTTAAACCTACATTTAGTTTTTTAAAATATTACATTTGGCATATATCTGCAGAGAATTTGCCCTGATTTATTATTATATTATTAATCATTTCAATTGAATGAACTGAACTGATTTTAAACAATTCACAATATGTATAACTGATAACGCTCTTTGTATAAAAAAAACGGATTTATGGCATCAACATAGTTTCCACTACAGAGAATAATGTTGGTCACGTATCCTATTTCAACGAGAGTTGTGCACCAGGATAACCCAGGGCTGCCATTTACTCCGGGTCGCGATTGAAACTAGTTTTTTTTCAAAGTGAGCCATGCAAAGCCGGCTATATTTCGTTGGTTTGAAGTTTGCGAGCCATTTCTTCAGCAAAGTTAGCTCCGTAGGGAACCGAAAAAAGCTGCATGTTGTTCTGTTACGACTGCTGTTTGCATTACAACCGAATGTCGTACAATAAATCGTTCTGACGCTCATTTCGAAACACCCGCTATAGCTGTGAACATACAATGAATGAATGAATTAATGGAAACTGGCTGAAACTGGCTGAAACCGGCTTTACGTTTCCGTATCGTAGATGACGTCACATCGAAGCTTGCCGATAACCGCGTGTTGTGTGGAATTTTAAGCAGTCGTTGTCGTCAGTTCCTTTGATAACGATGATGACGATATTATTATTATCATCGTGATCACTAGCAATAATGATGGTAACTCTGACACCGACAGAAATATCTCTCGGAACGAGATTTCGAGGTGCACGTGACGAATTTCTTCGTCCCTGGAAAAAAAGAAATAAACACCAGACATACATATTCCCACGAGATGCTGCTAAGGATGGCAATAAAGACGACACGAGGTGAGACAATATCACTACTTTCTAACGAAACGTATTGTTATAGGTATTTGAGTTTAGTGAGATTAAGGTGGCCGACTACCCTGAAATAAAAGTGAAACGTTAAATTGTATAGGTTGTTTGAAACCCACACACTAAACGACACATACGTTTGCCTATGTGCCTACCCACACACTACATACACTCTCCCAAGGATTCATAGTGCTGCCCATGGTGGCTGTTGGTGTCCCAGACACCAGTGCTGCTTGGGGGAGTGAACGTCCTCATCAACAAGCCATTCCAATTTAACATCATCAGTGTACGCGCATGAGTTCTCTGTGACGTTTTTCCAGAGTAGGGATGCAACAGGCTGGTATTTTGTAAAGGTTTTAGCCGGCGCATCAAGTTTGCAGACCTTTCCCGCGCCACTGCAGACTCCACTGATGTATGGTAGATTTAACAAGATTGAATAAGACTGCCTTTCGAAACTACAAGTTCCAGATGGCAAGTGGACAAGGAAGCCATTGGCTTATCGAGAGTCCAACAATTTCATAATCCCCTTATCGGACATCTGTCAATTTTATTTTTATAAAAAAAATTACAGATATCTGATAACGGTGGGCTATGCATACAGTGATACAGATGATAACATTAATTGTTGGACTCTCGATAAGTCGCATCCCTTTTCCGTTGGAATTCAGTTGAAACATACCCCAACACTGACATACACTGCAATCATAATATTAGTCTGATATCGACACCCCATCCCATGAGCCTGTCGTATATATATATATATATATATATATATATATATATATATATATATATATATATATATATATATATATATATATATATATATATATATATATATATATATATATATATATATATATATATATATATATATATATCCTGGTATATTTAATTACTATGCCTATGCTTTATTATGTCCCTACATTTCTTGCCCCTCCTTGGAAAAATCCCTATGGACGTCCGTGTGTACGTGCTTTCACTGCTGCTGCAGTGTTCGTGATATGCGCTGACGGCGAAGACACGCGTGACTTCATGCTGCATGCGACCGACCTTGGCCTACTTAACGGAAAGTACGCCTTCGTTACCATGGGGATGGTGCTGTCAGCGAGAATCGGGGTCAACACGTGGCAGGGTAATGATGGGCGGGACGCAGAAAGCTTCGCAGCGTTCGAAGGTATATTTTTCGTTCTTTGTGCATAGGCATAGGCATAGGCATAGGCATAGGCATAGGCATAGGCATAGGCATAGGCATAGGCATAGGCGTAGGCATAGGCATAAGCATAGGCATAGGCCATACAAATGTGGTCACTCATTTTGACTGAGGCCACACCGTTGTGCCTACGTGTGAATGAAATCGTACCTGGGATTAGAGAAGATAATCATTGTCAGTGACGTGTGCAATATATGGCATTAAATGTTTGTGAAACTGTTGTGCACAAATTAAGACGTCATTGCTAATTTTATAGATGTGACGCAGTGACTCGTTGTGACAATCTGAGATAACTCAATTAATAACCTGCTTACCATTTAACATTTGATATAGTGTGACAAATGTATTGTTCATAATTACATTGATGACACAACTAGTTGATGTAACTTAAATAATATTAATATTGATATTAGCAGCGGTGACAGCGCAATTAATAAAGGTAACACCAACAGTAGATAATGATTAATAATGCTGACGCCAACGATTACATGCCAATGACATGTTTCACAATGTTATGCTTTCATCGGCACTTCCATGGTTATTAAATATGCGTAAAGTGATTTTAATATAACATTAGCTGTAATGCAGTGAATAAAATAATACACGTAGGCCTATGCCATGGCAACTATGGACTAAAGTGGTTTTAATATCTAGGCCTACTACTGCTCGTAGTGCAACGAATGTAAAGCCAGTCATATAGACACTGTGGACTGACGGTAATAATCCAAATGCAAATAATTACACAGCTAATCGATATCAAAACATAGTGCATTTGAATGATTTTCGCAAGTTTCGATATCCTGTTTCATCGAGTAGATGTTTTTGTAATGACTGAGGCTACTACTTGAAGGAACGTTGGACATCACGTCTCGCTTCCTGCCGGGTGTCGGCGGCATTGGGAAGACATTCAGGGCTGAGATTCACAGAAACGCAGCCAAGTCGCCATTTAATTATATCACGCATGCCGAGGAAGACGAGGTAACATCATACGCACGCGCGCACGCACGCATGCACGCACGCACGCACACACGCACAGTGTTCATTCGGCCGGGTCGTTTTTTCGAATAAGCCTAACAGTTTATATTTAGACAAACCAGTGGCGTCGCAACCATTAGACAAAATAGAAAATGTCAGGCTGATTTTATGATAATACCGATGCAGGGGACTTCGCTGAACAGAATACATATAAGAGCAATTCGATTCTGTTAAGCGGCGCACTTTGATACAGCGGGAATATGAAATGATTCCGACCCAGCCAATCTATTTGATTCTACTAAGCGGCTGATCTTGATTCTGAGTCCACTGTATAAATTATATGCATTTACACGTAATGCAATTAAGGAACTTTGCCCTACTTGTATGAACACATTAGAAACATTTTACCAAACGTGGACTGTATTGTGCGCATACGCAAAGTCTCGTTAAAAATATTCTTCGGAAAGTGCCGATTAACTAATTTTACGAAACAAACTACGCCCTTCGTTGCAGAAGGACGTGTACGCGTTCCATCTATACGACGCCATCTTGCTGTACGCTCTTGCATTGAACAAGAGTCTGGCGGCTGGCGTGCGCGCCAACGACACTCGGAGAATTGCAAAGAGATTGTTCGACACCCACTTCACAAGTTGGTTGCTGGTCTTCACTTTCAATCACATTTTCGCAAAATATTTCTTATGATGGTGTTAATCATAACATCGTGAAAGTATGTGTACAAGTATTTGTTGTCAGGTAGTGCGTGCTGCTTACGCGTGACAACGTGGTGGCAATGTAACCTTTAATCGTTTAGTTCACACTGATACTTACTTAACGCACGCACGCACGCAAACACACATACACACACACACACACACACACACACACACACACACACACACACACACACACACACACACACACACACACACACACACACACACACACACACACACACACACACACACACACACACACACACACACACACACACACACACACACACACACACACACACACACACACACACACACACACACACACACACACACACACACACACACACACACACACACACACACACACACACACACACACACACACACACACACACACACACACACACACACACACACACACACACATTGCTTTGATCTCGGCTCGCTGGCCGTGTGTTCATGCAGAGAAGAACGACTGATGACACATGAGAGTGGTTAGCGGACTCGCCAAAGTGTCCCGCTTGCTTACTTGCTAATTGTGTGTGAGCTCATCGAATCACGATGACTACCATTGTTACTTATGTCCTGTGTTGCGGTCTTCATCTCCTCCTTTTCCACTCCGTTCCTTTTTGTCAATATACCCGTATTCAACGCCCGACTGTGCAAATCGTCTTCTTTGAGTGCAACGTATTTTCGTTCGACAAAGCCGCCCGTCTCGCTCGCAGGTTTCGCCGATCACGTGTATGTCGACGAGAACGGGGACGTCCCGCGCGGCTTCTCTTTGCGCAACATCCAGCACGGCTCGTTCGTACACGTCGCTGACTACAACGACAGGTAACCAAACACCTGCCCGTTTCCATAGCTTCTGCGTATCTTCGGAGATGTGTGTTTTCTCACAACTTCGCCCCACTCCACCCGTGTTGTCCGTCATGAGATTATTTAAAGGTCCATTCTCAATTCGATGTTCGTTTAGCGAAAAATCGAGTATTCGGCTAAACAAGAACACAGATAGTCCAGCTCTGTATATTATAGCATCAGGCGTTTCACACTTTTCGCAAGTTACCAGATCTAACCATCACAGTCAATTCGTTTGATGATTTTAACAATCGTACGCAGCCTCTTAGTAAGCCAACTACGCATATTAGTTCAGCTATTCACACTCTATAAACGTGTCCATCAAATATCCTGATGCGCGATGGGCTAAATCAGTTGCAGAATGTTAAGGCTAAATGTCAGCAAGCAAGGTTTGAAGCAAAGTAACCTTGTTTTCCAAAAAACATCCATAATGTATCAGTCTTGCGGTGCTTCATATGTACTACATAATCATTTGCTGAGTGACTAGTTTGCGAAGATCACAGATACTAGAAAGGTAACTTTTAAGTAAGCCGCCATTATAATGCTACGTTCTGTTTAAAAAATCTTATTATCACAACAGGTTTGTACATAAATGATTACATATGTGTAGTGGTAATATTTCAAAACTCTTCCCTACTACTTTATTAATTGTTTAGATTATGTAGCTATTGTGGATATGATGTAGTCAAATAATAAATTTAAATAAGATACAAATACCACTGTAAATGCACAATGAAATGCACACAAGTACAGTTACTAAATACAACTGTAGAACCAAAATACTAAATATGTAGAACCAAAAATATCCCCAAGAGCAGAATTATTTATAAGGTTGAAACGAAAGGAAATTGTGGAGAAAACACATTAAGAAGAGCATTTCTATTGTTTCTTTCATTTGCGGACATTTGTTGTTCTGAAAGACTGGTGATGAACGGGAGGCCGCTTGTGTGGCCGGGCGGTGGAAGGAAGCCACCACTGGGTCGTCCAGAGTGTGGGTGGAACAACGAATTCTGTGCTTTCGGTAAGAGTGTTCTGGTTCGGTGAAATCATCTGTGACGGTGTTAACACTGTGTTCGTGGAACTGTTAACATTAATATACTGACATTGTGATTCACCTAGCAAAGTACAGATCAACGAATAATAGCAAGTAGTTATCAGATTGCGGGTTTAAGATATCGATGAAAGGGTGGACACTAGTAAATATTCACACATCTGTGGTAATGAGGACACTCGAGCAGCTACAAAATTAAGAACACATTTAGTAAAACGAGAAATGTGTTTTCTTACAATTAACGATGAATGCCGGACATAGTTGTATTCTCTGTTTTATTGATATATTGTGATATGATTTTTTCTGGATGACTTACGACAACGCACCGCGCTTAACTCCCTACGGCAAAGCCACACGCTCAACTGCGCACGGCGATCCACGCGATGAATTGCGTATGGCATAGACCCACGTTGTAAACACTTGTTGTATGCCGCAGTTTCCACCATCTGTCGCTCTGCTGACTTTAAACCAAAAACGACCCTTCATAACAGTCTCATTTCACGTTCACCCAAAACCTCACGGCAAGTAAAACAAAGCGTGGGCCTCAGGTGTGCAACATGAAAACAAATATCACGGATATATGTGATTTGTTTGTTTTCTTCCCATACACGATGCATACAAGTGTATCGTTGTTGCAGACTGGCCTACCATCGTTTTTCCGTTTCTCGGCGCCTTCGTTGCTGTGTTCACCGCGGCGGTGGCTATCCGAGTCTACATGTAAGTCAGCCGCACGATCACGCCTATGCAGTCATTTTGTAAACGTAGTCGTTTATAATGTATGTAAATGCCAGTGTCGACGTTCTTCTGTTATTGCAACCAGAAGTGAGTGTCTCCCAACTGCTATTTTAAAGTGCACGATAACGTCAAATCCATAACTCGTCACTACAACAGTATAGCGCCTCGATTATTGGTGTATATATATAGAGGATATACATCCATGTGTATTTCGAATCTGTTATTTTACGGTAATCAGCTAATATACCGTTTCCTGTGGCGTGATGAGCAGGTTTGTGTCCTGTCGTTTACAGACTGCGTCGCCGTCGCTTGGAGATCATCATGGAGTGCTGGAACATCCAAGTTGAAGACGTTCAACGAGGCAATTTCGGATTTAGCTGTGTTAGTATGTGTGACATACGTGGCAGTGCGTGTGTGCGTGCGTGCGTGCGTGTTGGTGTTTGTGAACTCATGGATGTGAGTGTGTATGTACGATTCGTTTTACATGCAGTCAGGATTGAATTTGAAGAATATAATTGATATAATGAAATAAATAGAAACCCTCTTTCAGGGTTTTGAAGGGGGGTTCTGACGTACACGCCGTACACAATCAGGGAGGGGGTTCGGGCGTACACAATCAGCCGTGGATGTCTGGGATGAGTTCTGAATTTTTTTCACAATTAAAACAAATTCTCTCAAAAAGGGGTTCTCTCGAACCCATCGAATCCCCACCTGACGGTCATATACTGTCACCAATAATTGTCACCGACAAATGCAAAAAAATATGAAGAAAAAGACAGGCTTGCATTGCAGTTGGTACCTGAGCAACAGAAATACGAACAACACAATTGTAAAATTGTAATCGAATACGATTACGATCACTTGGCGTTTTCGAATACTCACAAACGTGACTGTTGCGGATCAGTTAACTACGTTTTGTGGATGCACAGCAAAATGTCGGTACGTGTTATGTGGACTTATTGGATTCGCGCAATTACCCTGCACGTTGTTCGTGAGGTAGGCCCTACAGTTGATATCAAACAAGTCTGAATCCCACTATTGCTAAAACCACTCTTTCAGCACAGTCACAACTTACGTGTCCTGCTTCCCGTAACATGCCGACGACAATGACTACGTCGATGATAACAACGGGACCAATACCAATAACACCAAGCATTCGATCTGCTCCAGACCAATCTGCGGAAACTCGGCATCGATGAGACACCCGTGCAAGACACGAAGAGACACCATGGTCGTTACAACGGCGAAACAGTCATCATTACACACGTCGAGAGATCGTCAGTAACGCTGAATGCGGAGACCGTTCGTGAAATACTCGAGGTAGACACGCCGTCTCTGATTTCACTACTACGAACGAATTCTACCTGTAATATAATTAAAATTTTACATGGGTATTTATAAACTTGTGGGCTACTGGCATGATATATATATATATATATATATATATATATATATATATATATATATATATATATATATATATATATATATATATATATATATATATATATATATATATATATATATATGTATGTATCACCATGAAATTATCAAACGTTTAGCTTACTTAGTAAATAATAACTGACGTATCTGATGAAGTGCTAACGTTAGCTAATATGTGGATGTCCCAAGCCTTGGAACGTTATCTTCTGAACATGTTATCAAGCTAAGTAATTTATGTTAATTGAGTCAACGAGACTGATTGTTCAACAACGATTACTAATGAAATGATATATTTTCACTTGTCTACAATGCGACTAGCCTTTGAACATGTTCGTCTTCAGGCACGCAGCATGTGGCACACGAACATCAACATGTTTGTCGGCATCAGTGTCGATTCCCATCGGGTCGGCTTCGTATGGGATCACGGTCGCAACGGTTGCCTTAACAACGTTATAACTAATGACGCCATCCGTCTCGACACCGTGTTGAAAACCGCCTTCGCCACAGACATCGCTGAGGTAGTTGCGCTGTGGGGTCGAAATTAGTAGAGCGTTATTAAGGGAGACCGGGGCTAGTTGTTACAATTTTCAGTTAAAATTACTTTTTGCAAAACGTATGTTAGATGCATTTTTCTGTCAACGCATGCATTACACGTATTATTCGTATTAAATCTCAATTCTGGAATCATTTTAGTTGCTCTTCGTTGTATTCTTTCTAGCTTGTCTATGCCCTTTTTAAGATACGGCCTCCATTCTTGAATACAATATTCTAAATGTGGTCTAACTATTGCTTTGTACAGGGGTACAATTAACTGTTTCTCCTTATACATGATAGTTCTCCTAATTAGCCCTCGAATTTGATTTCCTTTTGAAGCAGCAATCTCACGTTGCTCTGAAACTTTCATGTCAGCACTAAATGTTACTCCTAAGTCCTTTTCTTGTGTGGTTCTACCTAGTACAAAATCCCCCATTTTATATTCCTCGTCCATATTTCCATATCATATGTGTATACATTTACACTTCCCAAATTTGAATAACATTTGCCATTTTTTTGACCATTTAACTAATTTACTTAGATCATCCTGTAAACTTTGTTTATCTGCATCATTTGTAACCTTTCTGAATACTTTTGTGTCATCTTCAAATTTGTGTGTACTTTGCTAGACATGTCATCTTCTAAATCATTTATATATATATATATATATATATATATATATATATATATATATATATATATATATATATATATATATATATATATATATATATATATATATATATATATATTAACAGTATAGGGCCTAATACTGATCCCTGAACCGATTTCCAGTTTGAAATCTCACCATCTACTATTACTCTCTGTCTTCTGTGTGTAAGCCACTTTCCTATCCGGTTGATTACATCATTACCTATTCCATGGGCTTTTAGTTTAAGTCACAATCTTTGGTGTGGCACTTTATTGAAAGCTTTCTGAACATCGTAGGCAACATCCACTGGTGACCCGTCATCTACCCACTTTGTAATTTCTTCAAAAAACATAAGAGATTGGTTAGACATGACCTTTCTTTTAGGAACCCTTGTTGAAATGTATTTATTAAATTATGCTTTACAAGGAATTCCATCATGTGGTTTCTAATTAATGTTTCGAGTAATTTACATACAACTGATGTTAAGCTCACTGTTCTGTAATTTTCTGGCTTGTTCCTCGATCCCTTCTTAAATAGCGGCGTAATATTTGCTTCTTTCCATTATGAAGGAACTATTCCTTCTTCTAGTGACAAGTCAAACAATTTTGCAAGTGGTGTACTAATTTGCTCAACAATTTCCTTATGCAGTTTTGGTGGTATCCCATCAACTCCAGGTTGTTTTATTATCTTTCATCTTCATAATTTTGTTTGCTATCATTCCAGGAGTTACAAATAACTGCCCTAAAGGTTCTGATTTATTGCCCTCAAATTTAATAAATGGAACTGGAAGTGAGCTGATATCTTTTGTGGTAAAAACTGAGCTGAAATACTCATTCAGGACCTCTGCCATTTGAAACCCGTCTGAAATTGTGTTTCCCCTGTTGTTTTCCGACCTTATCTCGAACTTTCTGTTTACTCCTTACATAAGCATAGAAACTCTTGCTGTCATTTTTTATATTACCTGCTAATTGTTTTCAAAGGTTCTTTCAGATTTTCTAATTTCAGTTGTAGCTAGGTTAAGTGCCTTTTTGTAATTTGCATAGTCTTCATGATTTTACATTGATGTCAAATTGTATCTGATTGTGGTCACTGTTACCCAATGGTTCATGTATTTTTACATTGTCCACTAATTCGTTTTGTGATGATAAAACTATATCTAATACATTTTCTCCCCTGGTTGGTTCTAGCACGTGCTGAGTAAGGAAGCTATCCTGAATTAAAAATAGAAATTGTTGGTCCCCAGTACTCTCTAGAGATTTACATTGTATGTGTCCATGGTTAAAATCCCCCATTATGATACATTCCCCTTTACTAACTTCCTTTATAGCATTTTGTATTTTTGTGTTATCCTCTTCGTTTATGTATGTATTTGCACCAAACAGCTTCATCGTAATCTGCTTCCCTTTCGAATTTTATTTCATAAGCCTGAATAGATTCTTTCACATATAAAATAACTCCCCCTCCCTTTCTTCCTATTCGATCTCTCCTAAACATTACGTAACCTGTCAATCCTAATTCAGCATCTGTTATGTCTGCGTTGGACCATGATTCGGTAATACCAATTATGTGAGGGTCAATATCTTCTACCATAATGTTTAATTAGTTTTTCTTATTTACTATGCTCCTAGCATTTAAACACACGCATCTATAACCTGCTTCAGACATGTTTTTCGGACATTTTGTTATTGGTTTATCTGTACTAGTAGCCTCTTGTCCTGATTGAGGCATTTCTAAGTAACCCACCCTGCGCTTCTAGTTTAAATAGAGTTGACTACCAAAAATATTCGTTATGCTACCTGTTCCACTGTCTACTGCTGCTGTGAGTCCATCCGCAAATACTGCTGCCTCCTTTCCACTTAGATGACGCCCGTCCTACATGTACATATCAGCCCTTCCAACAAAACTTCCCCACACATCCACAAAACCCACTTCCTCTTACCTACATAGCTTCTCGATTAGCACGTTAATTGCCATCCCCCGACAATATCTATGACCCCTCCTTCCTATTACTGGTTGAATCCCTGACAGTATTACCTGCTCAACCCGCGTCCGCTTTAGTGTTCTGACCAAATTTCTGTATTTCCTAACTATGGCAGTTATTTGTCTATGGCAGTTATTTGTCCTTACGTATACTAAAACAGATCCACCCTTGGCCGAAACACGATGTGTTCTACCCTCTCAGTTATCGCCTCTATTTTGGCCCTGGTCAAGCAAACTACCACGTGATCTTCCTTCTTTAAGATTATGTCGGTCTTCCTAATTATTGAGTGCCCTACAAACACCCTCGCTCTCTTTCTCACGCCCTCTATCACTGCCTCGTAATAGCCCTTCCGATGGATCCCCTCCATCATATTCTGTCCTGCAGCCTTGTCACTTGGTGGCAGACTGTTATCAGGCTCTCTCTCACTCATCAACCTGTCACCTTTCCCTCCCGTCTCCTGGCTAACTTGCTCTCCCGTCGCCTTCCCTCCTGACACCTTCCCTCAAGTGTCCCTCACCCCCATCGCCTTAATTATCGTCTCCTTCCCCCGACTCCTTCGCTACTGTCTCCCCCACTCCCTTTTCCTGTCTTTTTTATGTTGGCGATATGATCATTCCATGTTAATTTCCTGTCGATGGTTACGCCAAGGTATTTGACGCCAGCGACCTCCTTCAGAGCTTGGTTAGCGAGAGAAATTGTCATTCTGCTTGTACCGGAGAGAAGCGGAAAGATCTGTGCGACAAGTAAAACAGCTGGGAAATGTTCTTCGGATCTCTCGGAACTCTTCGCCAACAGGGCTTGTCGCAGACAGGGGTTTCTTTCATGTTTAAGCAAAGATCAATGCATATTAGACACAGTGCGTAACTTTCTGGTAATCGTGAACGTCCCTGTTCGTCTTTTGACGTTCTGATCGCTCTCAAACTTTAGAAACATGGGTATTCGGTTATTGATCGAAATGGATACACCGTCCAACCAGCTATCGTGGGGAAGTTGATAAATTCGTAAAGATCGATCGATCGATCTTGCATTTGTAGTGCCACGTTTGTACAGCACGAACGTAGCCTACACACATTAGCTGCTTAGTATGTAACATGAAGTGTGTCGTGTTCTGTACAGGGTATGAAGTATTTACATCAGACTTCCATCGGATATCACGGCCGTCTCACGTCGTACAACATCGAGATTGATACACACTGGACATGCAGGATTACCGACTATGGCTTAAACGAACTGCGACGACGCCAGAAACTGAACAACAATCATCGACGTACGATTATCTATATGTGGACATGTCACGATATATGAGAAGACTAAACCACATTTGTCATTAATTAACATTTATCGCAAAATAATTTATTACTGTAATTATATATATATATATATATATATATATATATATATATATATATATATATATATATATATATATATATATATATATATATATATATATATATATATATATATATATATATATATATATATATATATATATATATATATATATATATATATATATATATATATATATATATAATATTCAGTAATATATACATTCAGGCCAATATATCTTTGTATTCATAATTTCCCTACGTAGCTAATATTACACACACTGTGTTTATATAAATATGGCATCTTCATATTTGTACAACATGTGCTATTCAGGTCTGCTGTGGGTCGCCCCCGAACATTTACGACAACACGAAGAATCGTGGAGAGGAAGTCCGCAGGGTGACGTGTATTCGTTCGCCATTATTCTCCACGAAATCCTCTTCCGAACAGGGCCATTTGGGGCCGCGGGATCTGACATAGACGGTAGGCCATTCCAGTATCTGAGCTGGTTTCATTATCCTAATGTCCGTTATTTGGGGGTACGTGTGCTTGACCGCTATATGTATATATGCTCGGACCACCATGTATAACGTAGTATTCTAATATACACGTATAACGTAGTATTATAATATACACGTATAACGTAGTATTCTAATATACACGTATAACGTAGTATTCTAATATACTTTGCATAATTATACAATAAGTGCGATATAATAAATAAAAATGTTCATGGATTATTATAATTTCATATTTACAAAATCGCTAAGTGTTGTTAAATATAAATGCGTTTTCAAATGTAACAACTCATACCAAAAAAATCCTTCACTTGTGATATGTTATAATAGATATACAGCTAAAACATTACATTTAAACTAAACAAGAATATGGTTAACAGTTTGCGTTGAACGGGTGCGAGAGGGAGATATTCCGATATATCGACCCGACACTCAACGGGAAGTTGAAGGGGAAATCGAAGTGCTCTTGCTGATGCGGCAGTGCTGGGAGGAGGACCCTTCCGACAGACCCAACGTCTCCGCCATCTGTCGGACATTGGGAGTACTAAACCGAGGGAGGTACGACGTCGGTCATAGTTATTTCAATTGTAGCTTTTACTGTTGGAACGGGTGCGTGCGTGCGTGCGTGCATGCGTGCATGCGTGCGTGCGTGCGTGCGTGCGTGCGTGCGTGCGTGCGTGCGTGCGTGCGTGCGTGCGTGCGTGCGTGCGTGCGTGTATCCTATTGCTTATCCATGTGCTACCCCAATCAGAACTGATTTCCAGTTGGAAATTTCTGGCGGCTGAACATTACCATTGCGTGCTTTGTTTTCATACAAACTGTAATCTCATACACGCATGTGTCCGAATTGTCTCCATTCATTCTGGTGTTAGTTTGTGCACTCGCTGCCATTGCACTTCTTGCGTTACGTTGAGTTTTCATAGATCTGTGTTCGACGCTTGAGCTGCCGATATAATACGTGCTCATTACATTACACTTCTTGCGTTACGTTGTGGTTTCATAGATCTGTGTTCGACACTTGAGCTGCCGATATAATACGTGCTCATTACATTTTATAATCGTAAATAATTCATTTCATCAGCACTGTCCGCACATTGACGACATACCGATTAAGATATGAGAATAGATGTCTTTGGATGGGAAGCTTCTTAGACATTTTATATTTCTACTAGTCGACAACCGGTGTTTATTGGCAAATCTTTGAATTTACTAGCGTTCAATCGATGACGACTGTTAACGTTCACTTGGTAGACACCTGAAGGTAGTGGACGTGTTGATAGAGAGGATGCAGAAGTATTCCGACGGGCTCGAAAAAATCGTTGTCACTCGGACGGCTCAGCTCGAGGTAGAGAAAGAGAAAACTGACGCTCTCATTAGTCAGTTGTTACCCAGGTACGCTCTTACCCAGGTACGCTCTTTCCCAGGTACGCTCGTCATGACGTGATTCTTTCACAGTACACTAATCCAAAGAAACTTCAATGCCACATAATGTATTACATTGTAAAATCAAACAAAACTACTCCCCTCTGAGACATTTCCACACTTTGACATTATAGAACATAAGAGGCGTTTAAAAATTCGCAATATCCTTTTAAATCCTCAAACTGTTGTTGGTAAAGGTCATTAATTAATATAATGACAAGACTAACAGAAGCGTATAATCGATGAGAGTTGAGTATACAAATTACTAATCTTTGCCAAACGAAATAAGAAATGACAACCTAACAATATGTGATGACTATATGTTAAAACAATAATACAATAGCAAAGGTGGGAGGCTACACGGATGTCCATACATTGTGTCCGTTTCGAGGTCAATCACACTTGCCATATTTGCACCGCTGTGTTGTGCTGATATGTTGTCTCGCTAACCATTAATTAACCCTTTCAGTGTAAGGAAAATGTGTGTACTCTATCTAGATTTGTCTTGACCGTGGCTAACTGGTGCATGCAGCCTGTTCTTTGTATCCGGGTAGATACGTGGCCGACGAGTTGAAGGCGGGCAAGACAGTCCAACCGGAATGGTACCAATCGGTCACCATATTCTTCAGTGACATCGTCAGTTTCACATCGACCTCGGCTGCATACACACCGCTGCAGGTGAGATGTGTTTGCAGTAATGCAACCTTCGTAGTTACACGACTGTCTGGTAAAACGCACATGTGGTAACTGCACACATAACAGCATGCTTCGTAAATGTCTGCTTAAAATAAACGTATTGGTAAGTTTTGTGTCAACGTTACTTGTGAATATTTGACAGATACATCGTACTGCTGCACTAAGTCTTTTACATTTGTACTGCTGCACAACGTCGTTTACCTTTGTACTGCTGCACTAAGTCGTTTACCTTTGTACTGCTGCACTATGTCGTTTACCTTTGTACTGCTGCACTAAGTCGTTTACCTTTGTACTGCTGCACTATGTCGTTTACCTTTGTACTGCTGCACTATGTCGTTTACCTTTGTACTGCTGCACTATGTCGTTTACCTTTGTACTGCTGCACTATGTCGTTTACCTTTGTGCTGCTGCACTAAGTCGTTTACCTTTGTACTGCTGTACTAAGTCGTTTACCTTTGTACTGCTGCACTATGTCGTTTACCTTTGTACTGCTGCACTATGTCGTTTTCCTTTGTACTGCTGCACTATGTCGTTTACCTTTGTACTGCTGCACTATGTCGTTTACCTTTGTACTGCTGCACTATGTCGTTTACCTTTGTGCTGCTGCACTAAGTCGTTTACCTTTGTACTGCTGTACTAAGTCGTTTACCTTTGTACTGCTGCACTAAGTCGTTCACCTTTGCTTCTGAGTACGTCGTACGCGTTTCAAAGTAAACTGTTTTGAATTATCCTTTCCCGTTCTGTTTATTTAATATGTTCTACTTTATCACTGTCCTTAATTGGGTGCAGTCTGCAGCTAGAACGTGGCGTTGTATTTGACTGGCATTTAGCGAAGTCGGTAAATATAACATAATGAAAACGAACAATATACATAATAATTATGGTATTATAAAAACTGATCTTCAAAGAAAATTTAATTCCACAGAATATGCAGCAATATTTTCAAACCGATGACACAAGAAGAACAATTATATGGACACATTATACACACATATGTACCGGTAATCTAATAGTGTGTTGTGTTCATTTCACCCGGCAGGTTATCGACTTCCTAAACGATCTGTACACTTGCTTCGACGCGATCATTGAACATTGTGACGTGTACAAGGTATGTTTAGCTGTCGGTGTTATTGTCAATGTGGTCGACTACACCAGGGAGTGAACTCATGTCAACAAGAATACCGACAGTAACACGAGCGAAACCTAAACGTTTACTAATTGTATGAAGCAGCAGTCGAACTGATTATGAAGAAAGCATTACTATTTTCATGTTCCGCAATAGGTCAATTTTTTTATGAACTCTGACTTTCGACTACTTAAAGGTAAAGGTACGTTCTTATATAGCGCGGGGTATCCAGACCTTGAGACTGTTCAAAACGCTTTATTCACTTCACCCCCCCACCCCACCAGCAGACCTCTTCATTCCAAAGCCATCTCAAAGCACACAACCACACTTCAATTACTGTTAGAGAACTATACATTTACATATGTACCTCTACATATAGATAAGTACTCATGTATACAGCAGAGTGGACTGTTGCAACGTGATTACCAAAGCTTCAAAACAGCATCGAGAGAATCCGATCCCAGGTTCTCTCGATTGAGAATCCGATGCGCTAACCACTACGTCAGTGCACCCCACTGTACGAGCGTATACTGCCACGGATGTTGTAAATATTCAACAAACGAGAGCGTGTTGAAATGTAGTGATCTTACTCACTGCCTTGTTTCCTTGCAACGCTATATGCCCGGTGCAGGTGGAGACTATAGGAGACGCGTACATGGTGGCCAGCGGGCTGCCCGTGCGGAACGGTGACCGCCACTCGAGCGAAGTGGCCGACATGGCGCTAGACATCGTCGAAGCTGTCGGACGGTTCAAGATACGACACGACCCGAACAAGAGGATCAAAGTCAGGATCGGAATTCACACAGGTAAGTTTGGGGAATGCATAATGTTATATGTTAGTTAGGGGCGCACAAATACGAGCTGACGCGCGTTCATTTTATATAATGTATGTCAGTCAGTCAGTCAGTCAGGCAGGCAGGCAGGCAGGCAGGCAGGCAGGCAGGCAGGCAGGCAGGCATTTGCGGTACCGGACAAGGAAAAGAGGATCACAGTCAGGATCGGAATTCACACAGGTAAGTTTGGGGGAATGCTGGTTCACGTGAGTGTTCGTGTTAGATGACCCACCGATGTTACCAGGCCTGTGTTGTTGTGCACGTTCGAAATTGGGTCCTGCAATGCAGAGCTGCAACTGGCGCAGTCGAGACGACATTCAGGTCGGAGGCACTTTGCATGGCTCGACTTACTTTCACCACATACATGGGAATAGATTTCGTTTTACAGGCCCCGTGGCTGCCGGTGTTGTCGGAGTGAAGATGCCCCGATACTGTCTCTTCGGGGGATCGGTGAATTACGCTTCCCGTATGGAGTCAAGTGCCGCTCGTAAGCATGATGCCAGCGTGATATGGCATTCACTAACTTTAGTCGTGTAACTGACACTGATTTTATTAATCCAGACATTTCTTCCGCAATGTATGGCTAGTGATTGATACGTTATTTGATCATAGGGAGAGTTGAAAGTAAATTTACATTACGCACGCACGCAAGCACACACGCACGCATGCACGCACACACACACACGCACACACACACACGCACCCACACACACACACAAACACACACACACACACTCACACACACACACATGGCGACACCTCGGTATAACAATTGCATCTGTATCAGTTATATTATCCTTCTGTCTACTCTAACCCTATTTAATTCGCTCACGTTACGACATTTCACAAACATCATGATGTTTTGTCCGCTGGCCATATACTGGTATGTTGCAGCGATGCGAATTAACGTGAGTAGCGATTGCAAGGCAGCACTGGAAGCTCAAGGTGGCTACACGTTTGAAGAGGCAGAGGACGTCACGATCAAGGTAGACAACAGTAATCATGCCATCATGTTGGTAATGCTAATAATAATGCTGATAATAGAACATTTATATATCGCCAAATCTACTTAAAAATACTAGAGGCGCGCTACACTAATTACAATTAAAATTGTCTTGAATGACCATCACATAATATAACATTGTGCATAGTATGCTTGCTGGTCAAAGCATACAGTGTCATAAGTGATTGTGGAGTGACTGGAAGAATTAAAGTTGTACTGGTTATTTAACTTGTGAATGTTCTCCTTGTAATAGAAATCCACCACTGTAATTTTTTCTATTTAATATATATATTTATCCTATGTGATCTGAGTGCCATTTGTTAGGGGCCGTTCATAATTGTCAAGAGTAACGTAGTAGTATTTTTTTTTTATTCACAACTTCGTGGAAAACAATTATCAAGACGACACCACGGAGTTGGTAGAAAAACACAACACTTTGATGTAATTACTAAAGATCAATGTTCGTAAACATTGTCTGTTGGTTATTGTTGGATGTGCTATACACATGCACATACAATTATTGCACATTTTTAATGTGAAAAATTATCAATATTTTAAAGTACTATTTCTGGAAGGGGGTATGAAAATTAGTACACTTTGTACAAATTGGTAAATGTCAACAACCACCTCTTTATTGCAGACATTAAAAGCAGACATGAATCATTATTGCTGACATTAAAAGCAGATATGAATCATTATTGCAGACATTAAAAGCAGACATGAATCATAATAATACATTGATCGCTTCACCTTCAATGTATCCTTCCTCGGTCAATTCGTTTGGTTGTTCGATCGTGCGTCCCAATTGCCGTGTTTATGTAGAATTCGTACATCGTGTTAGATGTGCCGCTAAACAAGCAAACTTGGAACATGCAACTGATTCTTTGTAAAGCAGTTATTCAGCTACATCAGTTCATTGCACGTTTGTCTCCAGAAACCGTGGTTGATATTCTTGCAGGGCAAGGGAGCGGTGCACACGTACTTTCTGTTGGGAAAAGGAAACGGGAGACACCCAAAAGAAAACTAACTGCCTAAACAATATAGTGAATGTGTAGCATTAAGTGGAGTATAAAACGTGACATACAAATAAGACTGATTCCAGAACTGAGAGACCTTGGGCAAGAAACACGCCGTTTGACAACACTAGAGGCAACGTATTAAAATGAGAGCAATACGAATGTTTTTGAAATGTTAAATGTATGAACATATTCCTAGAAATAATGTATTCAAATTTATAGAAAGTAGTAGGGGCTAGAGGGCGAAAGTAGGATTAGTAAAAGAACAGTGTAGATTGCACATGATAAAGTACAAATTTTAACAGAGGACGATAAATGAATGAAAACAATTGTATCATTATTTTATTAATCCTAGCAGTGTGAATATGTTTAGAAATAAATTTTACATATATATGTTAAGAGCGG